>CM069455.1:27748436-28197348 GCA_035610835.1 Ophiura sarsii
ATATATTGTAAACCTAAGACACTAAAACAACACTCGATTCACTTAATTAAAATAATGTACTGCATGGTGACGCAGGTACTTATACAACTACATTACAGTGTAAACCTAAACACTAAAACAACACTTAATTCACTTCTGCTTGAAAAAAACTAAACAAAGGCGACTTAGGAATGTTTTCAAACATTCAAAATAGTTTCACACAATTGTTTTTAGAAATCTCAAAACACAATACAGTAAAATATCTTTCTATAGTTTAATCAGTTTCAAATTGGCGAGAAATGTGAGGCTTTTATTTGCCCGTGCGCAAGAATATTCCATGTCGTTGCGCATATTTGTTTGTTGACAGTGTTTGTTTTCGCATCAAAAGCAAATATCAGCGAGCGTTGGGCACGTAGGTAATCCAAATGGCCCCCGGATGAATATTAAGGAGGCTGTGGACTCTCAGGTACAGCTTCCGTAAAACTGCCGTAACTTCTTCAATATTCATTTAATCTTTATAAATGTATGGAGTTTTTTTGCAGAAAAGGGTTCAATGAATCCAACCATGATAATGAAATTGACAATTTTGGAAACAATTATAAAGCAACATGTTTTTTGACCCATTTTAGGTTTGGAAAAGATAACTCAAAATATATTTTGTTAAATGTTGTCGTACTAGTTTTATGATAATCCTGATAACATTCCCCAGGAGCGTGTTTTTTTAATATCTTATAATATCTTACAATAGTAATTATAACCTTATCTAATCACATTCAGGTTCTATTAAAAGGGGTAACAGGTCATCTTTCATTTCACTCTAATGGAACCAGGGAGGCGCCGAAATTTTTTGTGTCTGAATTAGGCTCACAGTCAAAAGGACAGTCAAAAGGACTTTTCCAGGTAAGCAAAAGAGCCGCTACAAAACGGAGAATTGTTCTCATACAACAATACTCTTCCGTGTTTCATAATGTAGGTCACATTTGAGCTGATATACTCGTCTGTCAAGATGTCTATGTAATTCATAACCAAGTTTTATCAAGGGAGTAAACACTTCTATTACACCAAATGCTTTCCACATGGAAGACATGTGATGTCAATGTGTTTTTTTTAGTGAACACATCTTGTAATATTTGTCCAAACGCGAGTTTAAACCATGAATATTGAGTGAATTGTATCCTGATTATGTATAAATCAATATAGGTACCGACGTCATTTTTAATATCGAATTCCTAACCAAAGATACGGACACGTTCTGTATGTACATTTCAAAATTTAAACAAATCTATGGACTCAATAAACATTGAATACCTGAACATGTAGTTTAACTCTTTATTTTCATAAATGCGAGTTTTTTTGTTTGTTTTGTAAATGGTATTACATGTAGCTACTGTCGCGTTATGCCTTATTTACCCATATTGGATCACATTGAGCAAGTGTTTTTTCCATATACAATGACGTATTTACGTCCACGTATCCACAAAATAGTGACATCTAATTGGAGCACACTTTTATTATTAAGATTATGACTATGCAATTAATTTAATTAACTGATTAATTAATTAGTTATATAATATGAATTTTGTTTGCTCCTTTTTAACAGGTTGCAGATTGGACTCCTGACAGAGGTCTACAATTTAATCGATCTGTGGGAGAAAAGAATTTAACTAGTGCTAATAGAACATTAATTGTAACCACTGTATTGGTAAGGAGTGTCACTTTTAAGCTCAATAACACAAGCATATTATTATACTGGCTATGAGTCCGACACTATAGTGTTCCGTACGAGCAAAATAAATACCTACTAGTTAGTCATACATAAGCCAAAGAAATATAGGCTTCACTCACTTTTACTTTTTGCACATGTCTTTCTTGGACCAAGTCGAAAGATCTTTGAAGTAATAACCAATTGTATTGTGCGGCCATGCAAACAACTTCCGAGTAAATGTACAATGTACAGATGTAAGGCTATACTCACCATGTCTGCTTGCTGCCAATTGATCATTGATCCGTATGACCAAAGAAACAATATATATATATATATATAAAGTGTTATTTACTGTTGAGTTAACAAACGCGAACAACTTTCAAAAAATAATATACATACATTTCAATATAATCAAAATGAAACTTCCACCGTTATACATATGTTCTTGTTATTACTTATATGTTGCTTTGTATTGTTGTAGAAGACTCAGGACATTTCAATATGTTTGAAAGTATCTTTGATGTAATGATTTCTTCTTTTCGATATACGATGTTCACTGTATGTTATTCTGCTTGTAACTTGTCTGTTTTTTTTAAAGGAAAGACCTTATGTTATGGACAGGGGTTCTGATAACGGCGAAGTTCTTGAAGGCAACGATCGGTATGAGGGGTTTTGCATTGATATGCTTGACATGATTGCAAAGAAAGTCGGTTTCAAGTACGTAATAAAGCTTGTAGATGACGGTGACTATGGAAAAGTTAGCAAGGATGGCACGTGGACGGGCATGGTTGGCGAACTGTTAGAAAAAGTAAGTTGTTCATCATCATCATCATAGCCCGCTTGCCCAACATTGTACATAGGGAGCAATCACGCACTCACAGACAAAGAGTTTCCGAATTGTTGTGGCAAAATACAAAATGTCTACTGATTTTAAAATTACCTTTGACCTCATAAACTTCAATTGCGTTATTCGCTTTAATTTCATATATAGGCCTATACATAATGATAATTTGGTAAACAAAGATTAATTATGCACAAATCAACCATTCTGTGTGTGTTTTTCAACGTTTTAAAATAGTTATAATTAGTCTAATGTAAATTGACACAGAACTGTTGCATTATGATGTTAACTGAGCCTAGAGTGGCGCTCTTTCAGCAAACTTAATCTGGAGCAACCACTGTTTTGTAGGTTATATTCTATTAATAATCAGAAGTCAATGCCACATATTGGCAGGCAACGTCAAATGTATTTAGTCGTCGGCAGCATCGCAAACATAGCTATTCGACGCAAAATCTGAACAGATCAATATCCATTCACATTCATAGATTCAATGTTTGATAATAATTGTTTATTTAGATACTTCAATTCACATTTCATTTCACAAGTGAAAACTTAAAGTGATTACGAATATAATGTTTACCAAAATGATAACATTGACATAATTATGTGACGACATATTAGGCTTCATTAAAAACTGGGTAAATACATTTTAGTTGCGGTCTTTCTCCCTGTTTTTAATAGTGCATCATATTGATGCTCAACTCCTTTGACATTGAGGTCAAATGTCATTTTTCACCCATATCAACGGTGTGGTGTGTGTCATCTCCTCTGCCTTTAGAGACATTTTCAGCCATGAAATAACTTGACAACAGCAGATCGGACCCGAAAACTCCTTTCTGCTCCCGGGGTACTAAGTCATTTGGCTTTATTGTTTCTATAACTCTTTGAATAAGTTCATCTGGATTGTTATTGAACATCTAAGATATAATTTCGTTTTGTACAAATCCAATAAAATGTGAATAGGATACTCACAATTTAGTTACGTTTCACCGCTAAACTAGCAGCTTCGTCAGACTGGCAACTCTGTCTGGAGGCAACAGGAATTAGGGATTTCCTGTTGCTGGGACCCGCCGTGGTAGAGGACGTAGTTCCGACGAGTTGATCGTAGATGTTGTAACAGCGAGGTCAGTTGTACGGTCCATAGGTACATGTACGTACTACTTCCTACTGATACAAGATCATACGATCCCTTGATGACTGATATTGTTCGAAACAGTGAGGTCACATTTGTTGATATACTAATTAATTTACATGCTAATTCACTTGCAAAAATATGTATTGTATTCTGAATTACATGTGTTTATATCATTGAATACAATGTAATAATAATATTTCTCTCTTCATATTTTTTTCTTCTCAGATGCGTTCATGTTTTGTAAATGTTTTTTCTTGAAATACTTGTTTCTGCTAATCTTTATAGTGCAGTAAAATCCCCATGAAAACATACAAATGTTTCTCCCGTATCTTCCCGGTATCTACGAAGGAATATCTAGGTTCATTTTCGAGGCCTTCGGAAATTTCAAAAAAAAAGGAGAATGATTTGATAGAATAATTAATAGTATAGTCTGGATGATGCATCGCACACGTTTACAAACGCGGGTTGTATGTTTGTTAGTTGTGAACCAATTTCGTAATGTTCTCTCGTTAGCTCCGAAACCGTGTAATTCCTTAAATGTTGATTAATGTTGGCACCTTGGCCTGAGGGAATGTAGATTGACATAACAAGTCAGTGGCTTATAATTGACATAATGCCTTTGACAACAACCGGGAACAGTTATATACGTTGGCGCACTTCCGAATGTTAACACATTTTTTTCAGAAACCGTTCCCAACTTTCAATGCCTATCTCAAAGATTACTTAACCATGATAATGCTTTTATCATGGTGATTCCAAATATGTGATGCGATTCGTGAAAACCCGTCGGATGACGTGAACTAGGGATTACGGGTAAAATGTTTTTTAAAAAAATGTTTAAAGATTTATTTAGAGAATTAATGTCCAATACTTTGTGTCATCATCTTTTATGTAATTTCACCTTCAAAAACTTACTTAAGTCACTTTTCTTTTTAACCTTATAATGTTGTTTAATTGAAATATCTATCTGGTTTGACCTGTTTTCATGATTTCTTGTTTAGTAACTTTTTATGACATCACAATCATCATTCACTCATCATAACTTTTTTGTAGTGATCGTAGAAAAATTATCGAAATAGTTCTGTAATCAGCACAGTTTCAGCTTCCTTATGATATAAATATCTTTAATATGAAAATACCCACCATGTGGTGGGTTTTCACAGATCGCAGCACATAATAATGGTGGGAAAAGTCAGTAATTCTGACAATTTTGAAACATTTTGTGAAATTGTGGAACTGTAGTCTGCAGACGACTACCGTGTGGAACGTATTAAAGGTAAATTGCTGAGTGTTGCTTTGGTTATCCCTCATACCACAGCTATATGGATTGGCAATTGCCTTTTTTAAATTAAAATATAGGCTCAGTGCTAAAAGTCCTCAAAAACTTCCAATTGAAATATCCCTTACTCTTATGCAAAAGCACATTTAGTTAATAATTGCACAGTATTTTAGTTAATACAATTCCCAATTTTTCCTAAAAGGTTCTGACTTTAAATTACACACGAGTGACAATCATTTTTGATGATATGATAACAAATCGGATTATTTCTCCCAAATCGATTTGATAACAATTTACCTTCATTAAAATCGTTCGTGAGTCAATTGTCACGCGTACTTTAATTATATCATATTATAATGTAAAGGCATCACAAAACTAGGCATACGTTGAAACTATATAAATGCCGTAACCTTTGTCATACGTTTAATTATGATTTTTGTTTTGTTTTATGATTTTTTTGTCTTACCTCGCAGAAAGCAGACATTGCCGTCGCACCCCTGACCATATCTTTTGTTCGAGAGCAAGTTATAGACTTTTCTAAACCATTTATGCACCTCGGTATCACAATCCTCTTCAGAGTACCGGAACCACAAAATCCGGGCGTATTTTCCTTCTTAAACCCTCTCGCATTCGATATCTGGATGTATGTCGTCATGGCCTACCTTGTCGTCAGTATAACACTGTTCCTCCTGGCGAGGTTCAGTCCATACGAGTGGTATAATGAGCACCCATGTAACCCAGATTACGATGGGGTCGAGAATCAGTTCAATCTTTTAAGTTGTCTCTGGTTTGCCTTCGGTGGTTTGATGCAACAAGGTTCGGAGGTACGTTACTCTTTTGTTAATGTTAACTACTATGTTAATAATGAGCATTTTTATTTATCACACAGAAAGCAGATATAGCAGTCGCACCCTTGACCATATCTTATGTCCGAGAGAAAGTCATCGATTTTTCTAAGCCCTGGATGCACCTCGGTATCACAATCCTCTTCAGAGTACCGGAACCACAAAATCCGGGCGTATTCTCCTTCTTAAACCCTCTCGCATTCGATATCTGGATGTATGTCGTCATGGCCTACCTTGTCGTCAGCATAACACTGTTCCTTCTGGCGCGGGTCAGTCCATACGAGTGGTATAATGAGCACCCCTGTAACCCAGAATACGATGGGGTCGAGAATCAGTTCAATCTCTTAAGTTGTCTCTGGTTTGCATTCGGCAGTTTGGTGCAACAAGGTTCGGAGGTACGTTACCATGACTACAATAAAGTGGATGTAAACCAAACGTGTTATTATCCACACATGTCTCGGTTTTTGTATTCTATCCGATCTCAAGAATGAAGTGACGATGCATGCTTTTGCTTTTAAACTTCCTGTTTACTACACCACGGAAACTATAAATTGCTATCATTTCCACACTTTTTGAATGAAAATGTATCGTCTCTGGTTGGGAAATGTAACTAATTTCGAATGTAATTTACGTTTCCTGCCCAGAGATGATAACACAATTAATTTACATATACACCATAGTCAGTCGGTCACTGAAAACATTAGTAGTTCATTAATTAGGACAACCGGATATATAATTTATAATTGCTCGTTGGATTTTTTTTTGAGAATGGTTCATACGATGTAAAAAGAATAATATTTTATAAACAGTAGAATGAAGAAAGATTGTTTGTGTGAAATACTAGTTTTAAGAGAATTACGTATTATAACTAATAGTAGCAGACTCGATTTTATATGGTGGTGTTCATTTGTTGCTGTAGGTAGATCGTATATAGTTTGCTGTTGATAGTCTACAGTGTGGTTAAGGTAGGATGCTATTTCAGACGTCTATTTTACATCATTTTGTTGACCTTTTAAGATTGACATATTCTGGTTTTATATCAGGACGTGACTAGGATCACAATTGTTGTTCTTCTTGACATCAGAATTGTTACATTATATCAGTGATTAAAGGTGCATTTGGTACAACTGCCTTAAGAGGAAATTAGTCAAACAGTTAGTCATTCAGATGAAGTCCATCAGTCTTAGGACGCAACATCGTCTTTTGTCACAGGACAGGTACATTGCAGAGGCATGAGTGGTAGAAATAATGGAAGTTGTTGATGGTCAGACCTTTTGCTTAGCTTTTCTATTTTTAAGTTGACATTGGTGGTGGTGTTTGTTAACTTTGGTTGCGATAACGAATGTTTTGATATTGACGGTGAAATAACAACAGCAACATGCAAAATGATCAACTAATATTTTCAGTGTTTACATTATTTTTTTATTTTTAGAAATTGTAGAGTCGTGATGCAATTCGCCTTTACAAACATTGGCTGTTTTATGATAACAAACGTATCCCTCTATTGGTATGAAAGATGGTATAGTTTGTGAACAGAAATAACACGGGACAGCCAATGACGATGAAACGCCTTGTGAATCAACTACACAAGGATTTAGAACAAAACACATACACTTTTAGAACTTAAGATCGGAGGAAGAAGCAATTTTACTATTTTCCTCGATATCTCTCTCCCCCAGTTATCTTTCCTAGTTCTTCAAACCTTTTTCAATCCGCACGCAGATATATCTTTCTCTTTTATATCTATATTTTCTAATTTATTTCTTCACGACCGGTATCCCTTTTGTGAAACCCACGATGACCCATTCTTCCATTATTTCGGCCCTACATGTATATAACAATTATTCCTACTGTTGCTCGCATAATGCCCACCCCCCCCCCCCCCCCCCCCCCCCCCCCTCTGTTGTTGACCCCATGCCGTTGGGGGGCGTACATCGGCCAACTTCCCTTTTTTTACTATTTATGCTATGAACTGCTTCCATCAAACCGGAATGTGTCAAAGTTGATACCAGTGATGACTTGGTTATGAAGGTATACTGTTAGTAAAGTAGTATAAGGCAAAGACTTGCGCAATGACACCGAATAGCCTAATGATCTCAACAAGACATATTTTGATTGAATGGAAACAATTCATTATAAGAGTGACCATCAACATTTAATCCACGGTTGACGACCGATACTGATAAATAACGCTATCACACACCAGTTGTAAATGAACAGTTACATACAATTGGTAATATGTCACCGCAAGGGTATTAATCGAACATTGCTTAACTGTTGATGTGAAATGCTCTTATTTTTTTTCTCGCATGTTTTTTTTTGTGGGATTTATTCTACCTTTTTTTATTTTGAAAGTATACTTATTCTGGATGTTGTTTATATCTTTAATGTAATACATCAGTTATTTTCTCATGCCCGGCATCACGGTTATTACTCTGCAAGTAACTGTACAGGTATTGTATGCTTAGTACATCTGTATAATAGTAATTGTATAGTACTTGTGCGGTACAACCAAAGTAGCCATACAGTGGGAGAGTTAATGGTACTGTGCTGCTACTTTGATGGTACTGCACTGATACTGTAACAGTACCCATACAAGTACTTGGAATACAATACCCGCGTAGGTTATGGTAGCAGAGTATTAACCATGATGCCGGGTATAATAAATTAACTTTGTAATTGTAACCGACTCCTACAAAACGAGGAACAAGTTGCGCAACGATCATACTCGTTCATACTCATGCCGTCGGTGTCCGATGATGTCGGTGGATATAGGGTTGAGGTAGTTTCAACTGGCTTTAGAATATCAACTGATTCTGGCCGATGACCGGCGACAGGAATATGAATGTACTTTCAAGTTGGCAGTCTGTTGTATTTACCCATTGTGTCCGCTTGCCATTGATATACCTTTTTTGGACCGTTTAACGATGTGCTACATGTCGTTAAAGAAGGTGTCAAAATGATGTGGTTTATATAATTAATAGTACTGCTACCAACTAACCATGTTTTGTTGGCATTGTTATCGCTTGCATTATAAGTGACGTTTAGTATAGTGACGTAATTGTAACTTGGATGCCTTTCTGTTATAAAAAGGGACAGATCAATATTAATATTACTGATTCAACATATTGCAAGCGTGGATGATCTAAACATTGGAAACTAATGTGATTCATTTCTTTTTAAGCATATCCGTGCATTATTTCAATCATTCCTACCAAATGTTAAAACAGTAGCTTTTCGATGAAGCAATAGCGCTGTGCAATAAATTTCATTGCAGGTTTTTTTCATCGTATTACAATGTCACTCATTGGGTATATGATTTTGCAGCTAATCATTACATAAACGTTCGTGTTCCATTACAAAAATGCTAACAGCGTATACAATATACACCGAACACAAAATGTTCCTTACCAGGTGCTTTAATGTTTTAGCTTATCAAATATCAGTAAGCTAACATTCAAACACCTGGTGTATTACTCAATAATGCAAGAGACTATCAGTGGTAACTAATCAAGGCGTGAAAGCGTGAACGTTTTTCGGAAAACAGATGTTTAACTTACATTTGTCGTATGGTAATGAATGTTTTGATACAATTTCGGCCAGTAACTATTGATGTACTGTGAAAATGGAAATTACATCTACTTACTATTTACATGTACGTCACTATAGTAGACAGGTCACAATTATATATCTTAATGTATTCATTCATGATGAGTAGGCAACTTTATGTATAACCAAACACCAGCATAACCAAATAATTATGATACTCGTCTTATTGCATTGTTCATCCGAATGTACGCGTTTTTTAATTACCTATTTAATTCCATCAGTTTTTGACACTTACCCAGCATTCTACTCAGCTTTCTTATTAATCATCTGAAATTATTACAACTAATTCACTAAATTGAAGTCTACATTGCGATTAGTTGTAATTCTCGTATAAACATTCGAATTAACAGCTTAAGCCTTGAAAGTCATGAATGGATAAACTATACAGGGTGTTCTAAGCTTTGGTGTAAAATATTGAGGGAATAAACGCTTGGCTGTCAGATGCCGTTAATTTCTTCTCACTTGGTTTTATCAATCTTGAGATATGACTAATTGATTCCTAAAATCGACGTTGTGCCACTTTACAGTTTGCAATGAGAGGCTGATCTTGTTTGTCACGGACGGGCATTTTTAAATGGATTATTAACACTAACTACTTGCACTTATTCAAATGTTTTATGTATATGTTGAAGAGTGTCATCAACTTCATTGACATTTATTAAAATGTTGGTGGGTGTGGTTTGTTACTAAAAGAGACACAGTTAAATATTTGCGTCACGGATGGACAATATGTTAACCTTAAACTGATCAGCCTCATGAATAGAAAGTTTTACCGTGGAGATATTCCACCCCTTCGAGTGGTCTTAGCAAATGAAACGCAACCATATCTTGTTGCATTGCAATTAAATAGGTTTACATAATAGAATGAGTTTCTGTGTAGCCAAACCGAACTGGATATTTCAAAAAATTAGATGGATTGCCTCCACCCTCCCCAATTTTTCAAGAAGATTAATGCCCATTGAAAGAACAAGTTAGTATCGGTTTGATGCTTGTAACTTATGAGTATTCTTTCTGTAAAGGGGCACATCAACTTTAGGTAATTTTAGTTAATTGATCTTATCTCAAAGTTGACCATACAAAATTAGATGAAATTAACGGCATCTGCATGCTAAGCGTTTAGTCATGTATACAAATGTTACACCAACGATTTGAACTTCATGATCAATACGTTGGGTAAACAAATGCTTAGTATTTTGGTGACACCCTGTATTCACAATGCTCAAAACACAACCAACTAATGCCGCTTACCACTTTTAACATCCTCGTCAGGTTAACCCGAGAGCAATTTCAACTAGAGTGTTGAGCGGTTTCTGGTGGTTCTTTTCATTGATTCTCGTATCTTCATACACGGCAAATTTGGCGGCCTTTCTCACAGTGGAGAGAATGGTGTCGCCAATACAAAACGCAGACGACTTAGCCAAACAGACATCGATTAATTATGGGACAAGAAGTGGTGGCTCGACGGAAACATTTTTCAGCGTAAGTTAGCAGCATATTATGAGATCAGACGATGCCGGACACGGGCTCGTTACGAATATTCAAGGTTAAATTATTCGTACGAGGTAAGCGAACGGGACGAAAGGTTAACGACAGATTTAATTTTTAAAAAATATATACTTACACCGCAGTTGGTTATTTTAGGATGAAATAATTTAGTTCTAACGTGTGATGAATTTGTTTCGGTCATATATTCAAAGTCCAACGGAGATTCAAAATGTACGACCATTCGTGTATGGCAGGCCCAATGTTCAATAACTCGAAAAACCAAGTTTATCGATTGAAAATCTAAGTTTTGCAAGTAAAAATCCAAGCATTACGAACACAGAGAACACTGATTTGCTCGAATTACCGGACCAGAATATGGTCCGGAGATTTCAGTCCATTACACGATGGTTGCTACGAGTTCAGCTTGAATGAACACCATGGTGACGGCTCCGCCTACTGTTTTATTTGAAACATGCATATTGATGAATTTTCCGAATGGATGGTCGTTATTTGACTAGTGGCAATTCAGCAACCAGTTATAATGTACGCTTGTGCTGTGTATGTGTCATGTGTGTATCCAACCATCATAGTCAGACAGACGGCTGAGTAAATTTCAGCAGTGAGTCTCATACATGC
This sequence comes from Ophiura sarsii, assembly GCA_035610835.1. Lineage (NCBI taxonomy): Eukaryota > Metazoa > Echinodermata > Ophiuroidea > Amphilepidida > Ophiuridae > Ophiura > Ophiura sarsii. The sequence goes on from CM069455.1 coordinate 27,759,951, forward strand.
ATATTTCGGAGTTATCAATCTGTTTTCCTAAATCGGCATTATTCGATCATGGAATACCGCCTATATGGAAATATCAAGACATTAAACCGATGCGGAATGAATATAGTTCTTGGTGTTTCCGTAGCCCTTCGCTGTCATTATTTACACCCCCCCCCCCCCCCCCCCCCCACCCCGCAAAAACCCGACGACGACAACCCGAAAATATGCCTTCTAAAACCCCAATTTTTCGAAAAATTGACGTTTTTACTAAGCACATTGGGGAAACAGTTACAAGGTCCTACGTTTTACCACGGTGTTACGTGACTAAAACACTGATACCCCCCCCCCCCCCCCCCCCCACACACCAACAAGATACCTTAAACGTATATTGTTATTAATTATATAGAGGGACGAGCACAAAATGTAAAAACATTAGGCCTATAGAGAATACCGTATTTTGTGTTGGATTTTCAATGTCGTTGTGGTCTTATTTTAAATATTAAATAAATAATGTTTCACCCCCCCCCCCCCCCCCCCCCCCCCCCCCCCACCAACAGGATACCTTAAACGTATATTGTTATTAATTATATAGAGGGACGAGCACAAAATGTAAAAACATTAGGCCTATAGAGAATATTTTGTGTTGGATTTTCAATGTCGGTGTGGTCTTATTTTAAATATTAAATAAATAATGTTTGGATTGAAACAATTTTAAATGTTTTGGTATGTAGATAGTATAAGCTATGGTATAAGCAGGGAGGTGTAAGTATAAGCCCAATATGTTTGTTGCTTCTAAAACCACATTATTTGAAACTGAATAATTATTATAAAGTAGCTCATATTATTTCAAAGTTATTGGTTATTTGTTAAAAGATGTGTGTATTACCAGGACAATATTTGGCAATTGAAAACTAATACCTATACTACTTTATCATATTTGTCATCAATTGACTATCAAACAATTGTGTGCCTATATAAATATATTGAACATTTTCGGGAGCTTTTTCTAACAATCCTTTTCGTGTAATTGGTCTTTTGTAATCTTATTTGGTCAATAGCTCCAAAGTGACAATTCTCAAGCGCTTTCTGTGCTTTATTGTACATGTATAGCAGCATGGCCACCCATCGAGTTCTCTCAACGTGTTGTTTGTATGGGAAGTGTTCGGGCGTGAATCAAGTCATGCAGTAGTCTGAGTTTAACTCCGCCCTTATAGTTGCGTTATAGTGCACATTTTACACACTTGCCTGTATCAGAACAATACACAGTTTTGGTCCTAGCAACTGAGTACAATAGGCGTTCCAACTCGTTTCGAGCAACTATTTTGTCATGTTTTTTCTCGAAAGACTTGGTTTATCAAATAAAAAACCCAGTTTTTCGACGGCTAGGCGAAAAACTTGGATTTTAATTTGAAAAACCAAGATTATCGTTTTGAAAAAACAAGATTTTCAGTTGGCTGGAGAAAATCTTGTTTTTTCGATGGAAACACCAAGTTAAGTTTGTCCATTTTTTCGCCTATCCGTCGAAAAACTTGGTTTTGTAATTGATAAACCAAGTTTAACCAAGTTTTTTCGAGAAAAACTTGGATTTTCACTTGAAAAGTTTGGTTTTAGGAGTTACTTGACATCGAGCCTGCCATATACATGTCCACCATCTTCTGCATGAGATCTTTCATTGAACGCCCTCATTCTTTGATTTCATTGTATAAGTAAATGCATTGTTTGTGTGTCAAATTACACTTATAAAAATGAAACTAATATATCCTCTAAGCTACCATTCCTTTCCTAAATACTTCAAAATCAAATTGTGAAAACAAATCGTCGGATATATCCAACTGTTTATTTTCTGGGTAGTTTTTCTCGTTCTAAATATAATTCCGTGGCATTCAACTGTGTAGGGCCCGTTCACAATGTTATCGGATACGATGGCAACTGTATAAAGTAAACAAGGATGAATATGATGAGAATCGAGGGTAAATGATGATACATTACTTAATGTATTACGTTCCAGAGGCCTGTATAGTTTGAGCTCAAGTTTGAGATATTACTGACAGGAGTGCTGACAGGTTGAAATGGCCGAACATGGTGTGAATGGTGTAAATCCTCTGGACCAACTGTCGAGTCGACCTAGCGATGTACCTTATTGGCATATGTGTCGATCTCTAGCCCCATCGGGCTGTATTTTAAACCTAAAAACTGCTATAAATCGTAACTTCTCTTGACATTTGAACTTCATATTAACATATTTGACAAAATCTGAAATCGCACTAGTTTGTAAACAAATTGAAGTTCAAACATTGAATTTCTTAACACAACAACTATCAACAACAACTTTAAAAAATTAGTGTTAGGCTCTAAGTTCCACCCAAGAATTGTTTAATCCAACACCATTTGGCGCATGATGGGGAGACCTTTGCCAAGGCAGTCTATCTACAAACTCGCCACATGACTTGGCACATGTGGTGAATTTTAGCCACCTTTGGGATACTTTTAAAACTGAAATCTGCTATATATCGTAACTTCTTTTGAAATTTGAACTTTATATTTGGCAAAATCTGAAATCGCACTAGTTTTTAAACAAATTGAAGTTCAAACATTGAAATTATTAACACAAGAACTTTGAAAAGCCGCGTGTTGGGCTTTAAGTTCCACCCAAGAATTGATCAATCCAACACCATTGACCGCATGTAGGGGAGACCTTGAGGCAGTCTACAATCTACAATCTCGCCGCATGAATTGGTACACGGTGTGACTTTCATCCACATTTGGACTAGTTTTAAAACTAAAATCTGATCCAGGGATAACATACAGACCTTATCGGTACATATGTGTCAAGATGTTTAGAAATAACACTTAATCTTACAGCTATTGATATATGTACTGGGATATGTTTGATACTTTCTAAATGTTTAACAATATCCCCATGTTTTTCAGCGTTCGAGCATACCAACATATTTAAAAATGTGGGAATACATGGAGAATCAGAAGAGTGTCTTCGTAGAAACTTATAAGGAAGGAATAGAAAGAGTGTTAACCACAAAGAATTACGCATTATTAATGGAATCAACAATTGCGGAGTACGTCGTGTCACAGTACTGTAAAAATTTAACCCAAATTGGCGGACTTCTAAATTCAAGAGGATACGGCATAGGCACAGCGCAAGGTATGTCATACGCATGCGCACTATTGTGTAATAAAATTTCACTCTAAAAGCAAAACTGTGTACATTGTTTGGAATATGTAGAAAATAAATAATTTTATAACATGAAATCAAAAAACAGTTAACTTTGCCCCTTGTAAGGCTTGGATATCTGATTTACTATGTTCGTAGTTAACTAAAACAGGGCTGAAAATTGAAAATCGGTGACGTCCGATCGCTACAGAGTGGCTCGAAAACATAGTTTTTTTAGCAGTGAGTTGATAGCCAATCAGGAACGCCGAATTTGTTTTGCGCTGCTGCGGGTGAGAGATCGACATGGCCGAGATTAGCGTATACGAGTGGCTCAAACAAAAGCAATTTAGTGATGAAATTGTACAAATTATTTAATTGTGAGTACACCTTTTAGGTAGGCTGTAATTCATAGCATATTATGTGAAGATCAAATCTGAACCAGTTCATTGTAGATGCGCGATTATAATGAATGATTATCAGTAGGCCTACTGCAAGACATGCACGCCTCAATTGCTGTAAAACACTCAAAACACAATTGGTTATCTGCTAACGGTCGTATCGGCAGTGTCGTAGACTCGTAGTGACACCGTGATTCATCAAAATACTTGATAATCATAAAAGTGTGCACAGAGAAATGTACAAACTTGACAAGTTTGTAGAAACATATTGCTTTGCGTGTACTGCATGATTTGTTTGTAAATGTAGTAGGACGGTTCCGTTCATTTCGTTCAGATTTTATCTTTACATTGTGCTATGAACTATGATACAGAAGATGTATATACTCACCATAAGACATTTGTACATTTTCTGACACATAGCTCTTTTACTACATTAAGCTTATTTACAGATATATGTAGGCCCACATGTATTCACCTAACATAGTAGCCTACAGTCAACTCTAATAGGGTGAAATTTCACTCTAACATAGAACCAACTGACTGAGTGACCAATCATTTAGAGCGATAGTTAACTCTTAATAAGAGTAATACGAGTGAACAGGTCCGTCCTAAGAGTGATAATATCACTCTTTCTCGAGAGTAAACTCCACTCCCTGGTATTAGTGACTCTGTTGGCTATTTTCGAGAGCATCCACGTCCGTCGGTTCTACTTCTCATTGCTGGGAGAATATCGGCTATTGCGCCAATTGTGATCATACTAAAATGAGGACGTGATTGTCTGAAACGTTTTAATAGTATTAAACTATGCAGGAAATATTCTCACGTGTTGTATACCTGGCTGACTCGGCTTATTACATAGAGCTCACAGACTAAGAACGTATCTATATAGTTTTCAGTGTATGGTTTAGGTTTGGATTGTTTGTAACTTTATAGTTTTTATTAGTCATTGCAGAGGTTGGCTTGTCCATAAAATACTAAGATAACACATCTTACAGAAACATTTTATACGTTTAACACAAAAATTGGTCTATACTTTCTTACAGGTGATCCGATACGGGACGAAATCACCAACGCTATTCTACAGCTCCAAGAAGAGGACGACATATTAAATTTAAAAATAAAATGGTGGAAAACGGGGCACTGTACAAGTGAGGACGGTCAAAAAGAGGACGCCAATGAACTTGGATTAGAAAATATTGGCGGTATATTCCTCGTGTTAATAGCGGGTTTGGTGCTAGGTATATTAGTTGCCATTGCGGAGTTCGTGTGGAAATCAAGGCAAAATGCAGAAATAGATAGAGTAAGTAATGTGACTTCGTATTTTGAAAATATCATAGCCATTGTGCGGAAACATTCAATGCATAATTCCACTTCCAAATAGAATCTAGGGGTGATATAAATGGAAGCAAGAACCTTTTTATATCGATTATCGACGTCACCGACGCAAAAAAGGCGACAGCTCGTTGAATTACAAATCTTATTTTGACCAGGCATTTTTTTGGTTGGCTTTTGAGAACTTAACATTGATCTCGACATATTAATTGGTCCTCGGTACACACAGAGAATAACAATTCGTCAAAAATGTGGTCTTATTTTACAAATTAAAAACGTGCAGGTGTGTGATTTAAGAAATATTCTGGAATGGTGCACATTTATTTGTGAAGCTAAAAGAACAACGCAGGGTGTTTCTATTTAATTTTCATCGAAACAAATATTTCCTTGACTGAAATTTAACTTTTAATGACAAAATGTATGAATGACAATTGAAATGACAAATTAAATGACTAATTATCAATGAAATGACAAATCAAGATTAGTCATTGAATTGTCATTTAATATGTCATTCATATGTAATGACAAATTATTGATCAAAAAGTATTATTTTCATTTGTCATTTAATTTGTCATTCATTCATTTGTCATTGAAGTCAAATATTGAAAAATAATTAGAAATACCAATAATTGGTCATTGACCATTAAAAATAATTGTTTAGCATTACAAAATAATTCTTTACTGACGAACCTTTAATGAAATAATGCTTAATTTGTCAAATAAGACCAAATTGTTGACGAATCATTATTCTCTGTGTATATAGCTCTGTATTTGATTGTTTGCTATAATAGCAATTCCTTTGGAATCAGGGGTATTTTCGGCATCCTGTAAAAGCCTAATATGTTCAAAAGGTGAAATTTTGATTTATATTGATATTTTTTATTGGACTTTACCAAAGTGGAGTACACCTCTCCTGTTTGATGTTCAATGTGATTTAAATGGACATGTCCCCATATTCAAGGACTATGATAACATTTAATGTAACTCTCTGCGTTAGTGTACAGACATAGTATTGTGATTCATCTATACTGGTACAGATGTACATTAGTCCAAACTGCAAACCTAGTACATATGGCCCATGCGTAATAGTGACTTTTACTTATACGGTTGTCGCCAAAATACAATTTTGCGATACTGCTACGTACTTACATTGATATTGTTTGGTACTACAAAAACGTGTTTTATCACAATGCTGTAGAGTTAATCCGTATCTATCATTCACTCTCCAGAAATCGCTTTGTGCAGAAATGATGTCGGAGTTACGATTCGCTTGTCGATGCAATGGCAAAAAGAAACCAGTCCGATCTTCATGTGACCATAAATATATGCCCGCCCCGTATCCCAGTGGACTAAATGGGCAAACTATAGCGATGACGGACACTATTGCATAGTTGTTTGTGAATGTAACAAGACATAATTAAGCAATGATATTGCAGCAAAGGATGGAAATGTTGATATTCCCTTTAAACGTGTTGATTCACGTTGGCCAGGTTTTTTAGCAGTCTTCTATTTTATCATGAGGTAATACTGCCGCTTCTTTTGATAAACTTGTGCCAGATTGCTTTAACTTCAGCGAAGTTAGAATCAGGGTATTTATATGTGAGAACAGGTTATGCCTGATCGCTTACAAAGATGATACCGACAGCTGCTATCGTGATATTGCTAGGTCACATCGTTTCATGATTAAGCATACAGTGTGTATCCATTGTAAGTTCTACGTATGACGCTTACAATATCCCAATCGCGTTTATCTCACGAGGGTGACCGACGTCATTGATTATAACAACGCGTACTTACTCGGGTGCTGGTGCATGTACAAACGCGATACACAGGAGATATGTCTACACGCTTGCATACATGCTGCCACTGTATGAGGATGCTACTGCCTCGAGGAAGCGAGATAATTATTATCATTATTGGCATAAGGACTACCAAAAAGTACATGGGCAACACAACTATTAAACTTGAAACGGTGTTTCCAACGGGTATTACTTTCAACACTTAGTGACGGATTGTGAATACACTAATATAGAGGAGGAGGAGAGCGAAATGAATTGCGGTTTCCTGGTCTTCCAGTTTGTTTAGGGCAATGCGATAATATATATATATCTATGAGAATATTAAATGTCCAAGCAGTTATCGATATTTTTAAAAAAATACATGTACCAGAATGTTGTAGACACATTGACCCAGTGTCGTGGTAACCCAACTTGTAGACGCCCTTAGACGTGCAGTAGATATAGTATGTATGTAATGTTACTCTCCTATAACTCACATTCTTACAAAGATGTTTTTTTTATTGTAAAAGGATCTATAATATACATTGATTATTTATCAGATTTGTAAACTGTTTCAGAATAGAAAATATGCAAGTTTGGCCGTGAACATTGTAGATGTTATCTCACTTATTAAATTGGTAAATTATACAACACCGTATTTTCACGTGGTAAGTGTAGCACCTGTCTGATACTAATACTAATCTTACTAAGAAAACACAGATGTCAATACTTTAACACATTATGTCCATAAACAGAACATTGTGGGACCTCTTTCAGATTAACGATAAAGAAAGGGGTTTACGATAAATTACTAGGTTTAAACATTTATATGGTTTTAGCTTAATACACCTATCAGTTGTAAGACGCACTATACGACCCCCGGGAGAGGTGCGTCGTGGGTGCGTCGTTTACCAATCTGGCGTAAAGGTCCGTCACTTTACATGGGTGCGAATGGGCTGATAGTTGACCGAGGGTGCGTATTTGGATGGCAATGGTCCGTCGTTTTTTTGACACAGGCTGCGTCATGGTACATGAGAAGTTGACGCACCTCGGTAAAGTGACGCACCACTCCCGGGGGTCGTATAGTGCGTCTTACAACTGATAGGTGTATAATACTGTGTCTTAACTAAACTCGTGTCTAAATTAAACGCGAGTTTTATCTTTTAAACTATGTGTTTAATAAAATTTGAGTTTAAACTGTTCGTAGTCGTGCTTTCACTGTATACAGGTATTACATTTTAATATTGTGGCCTAAATGGGTTACAACAGATATCGACCGAATTCCTCAAATGCACCGGTTATTTTAAAACTACAAGATCTGCAAGTCAGTTAGGCACATGTTAGTGAGTTAGACTGTGTTAAAGTTAAACAATGTGTGTATGGTAAAAAGTTAAACGTGTTTAGCTCAAAGGGACTTAAGAAAGATTGTTTGTGGAATTTTGTGAGTACTGTAATTATCGAACTATGACTCAAATGTATATAACAGTATACATTTTTATCAACATTTTTGGTCAAAATTAACGGATTCTCTGATCAAATTCCTTTCCAAAAATGTATACTTTTATATGGATTTGATTAATAGTTCAATAATTACAGCACGCAAAAAATTCAAAAAATCAAATCAAAAAAATCTTTTAGTTCCCCTTAAAACCGCAATTAAATATGTACGAGAATACAGCCCTTAGTTTCAATACCAATACTAATATTATCTGTAAGAGTAATAATAGAATGTCATTTTAGAACGTAACGGATATATATTATTTCAGTAGAGTGTCGGCCACCTTTGGTCAGTGGCAGATTGCTTTTACATACTGACCACCATTGATTTTGCAAATTATGTCAGATCACATGATCCATCATGTCCACTGTTAGCTCTAGTAATTCAACCTCTCCCCGCCTAATCTAGTTAACGTCGAGGGCCGCTTGCGATCCGAGGCTACTTAAAGCTACGGCTTAGCTAAAGCAGATCCCCGGGGATGGATCAAGCCTGATGACGGGTGCGAGGACCAGGTCAAATATTACGGATGGATAAGGCCGTTCAGAGGATCTATGAATATGACTAGCCCATGGTAAGAGGATAGCAGAAATGGTTTGCTGATATATTAAATCCATCTGAATATTCTCTAATGACTTTTGGACTCACCGCTATGTAATAGTAGCTATAGCTCATTCACCAAAAGATGGAGCACAACCATTATCATAATCATTAATAATACATTATGATGCTGCTCCACACCCAGTATCGGACATCACCGTAAATGAGCATTTCAATTCATTGGTGGTGCTTACTAGTAACAAGTCTGTTCAGGCCAACCACTCTTAACAATGTGCACATCTGTGTAGGTGGTTTTCATCAACGTAAGGAAATCTGCTGGTAAAAAATGAGGTGATTGTAATCATTAACCTGCTCAGCAAATGCTGCGCAGGAGGAGAAATCAAATTAATTATCGTTCCGCGCGTTTCTGTCTATGACGTAACTGTATGATCAGACTACTGACGGAGCGTACTATTGAACTATTGAAGTTCAGCAAACGACATGTCATATGTTGACTGATTATGATTCGGTGCATCATTGTGGATAGGATCAAGACTTTTAGGATACAAACATTAAAAAACGACTTAACGTGTGTGTAAAAAAGAAAACATTAACGGTTATAGATTTATTTAAGAAATCTTAAGATATATGGTTAACGCAGTAATGTTCTTGTGTTATAATCTTCTCACTTGAAAAGCAATTTAAATAACTGTTTTTTTTATTTATCTGGATAGTTTGTTAGAAAGGCATAGTTGAAACCATAGTATCTATTGAAATGTTGTTCGTACTGTTCGCATATAAAGTACATGAAATCGTACAGACGGTTGCGTTTTTATCAATGTGGTATAAAATATGCAATATCTTATAGAACTAATATCGGCTGACAATAAGAATGAATAATCTGAACCGGATGAAAAGGCTTCAAGTGTCATATCCCGGTCATCGCGAATATTGAAATTCCTCAAGTAAAACAAACATGTTCTGCTTGCTTTCATTTACTAAGACTCCACTGCAAAACTAGTACGTAAGGCTCATACGTATAAGTAAATTATACGTAAGATTTTACGCCATGATAATAGTTTGCATCACCACATGTACAAGCACCCATACAATTTCAATTCGAGGCCGAACGCAAGTGATTTCTTATTTTGATCGCCGATCAATTGGTTTCCATGCTTTGGAATCGCTCTAATCATCAACTATGCCTTTCGAACAAATAGCTCGCTTAGTAGATGTTTTGGTGTGATACAATGCTTGTACATAACGCTATTTTATAGTGCTTTTAAACTTTGAATTTGAGTTTAGGTTCTCGTACAATAACGAATTGCGCAAAAACATATACCTCACTGGAAAAACGCTATTATAACAACCTCGTGATTTATATTAAACAATTTAGTAATCTCTGTTAAAATTGAAGTTGTCACTCATTTTAATCAAACAGTACAATATTATTGTTGAATTACTCAAAATGTTGTATATAACAATAAAGCTGATGTAATGTAAATATAAGACTTTATATATAAGACTAATGTTGTCGCAGTCACTAGTTATGGTAGGCCTACCCCATTCTGAACAGCTCACCACATAGTTGGTACAGATGAATACCTCGTCTTTATTCGTTCAATAACACAACTTTAATATCCGTCACAATCCTTTTGACATATAGTGTCAACAAAAGAAAGTCGTACACTTTGTTTAGGTCCTTTAAAGTAACTTTCGACTAATTTTTTACCAAACAGGCTAGATAGACATTTGGATGAATCTTTTAGGCACATTTTGATACCAAACATAACACCTAACAACAAAGATAAACCATGATTAGCACCATTTATAGAAAATTAGTCACTTTTCAAAAGTCACATTTCCAATACACTACGCGGAAGAAAACACAAATTGTTAACAAGCACATAATGCCCTTTATGTTCGGAATCAAATAGCCCGCTCACTAAGTGTACGCCCAGTGCAAGGTAGTGTACACGGCTGCACTGTGTGATCGATTGCCCGCCGGTCAATCCTGGTTAATAACAGTGTCACGCATGGGGCGAACCTCGCACACACACATTTTCCTGTCGTGTAGTAATTGAAAATGTGACTTTTGAAAAGTGACTAATTTTCTTTAAATGGCGCTAATCATGGTTTATCTTTGTTGCTAGGTGTTATGTTTGGTATCAAAATGTGCCTAAAAGATTCATCCAAATGTCTATTTAGCCTGATTGGTAAAAAAACAATAAAAAGTTACTTTAATTGACCTAAACAAAGTGTACGACTTTCTTTTGTTGAGCACTTTACTTGCACACAATTGGGGCATACGAGACTAAGTGATTTGCAGGAACCATTTTATTCGTGCAAAGTGTGTGTTTTTTAATCTGGAAACCATTGGTTTATAGCTGGACTTGCCTAACGTTTCCGAATAATAGCATGTACATAATATTGCTCAATTACCCATGCTTGCTTAGAATGTACGTTGTTATTAATTATTTTTGTTGATGAAAAAGACATAAAGTCATCACTTCTCGTAATAATTAAAATGTTGTTTTTTCAAGTTAGGAAATGTCTACATCGATTCTCCCGAACGAAGTAAGCTATAAACAGTTAGGTCCACTCTTACCAGCCAGATCCTTTGTGAATATCTCAGGGTTGAGATTTCTCCATCTTAACTCTATATTATCCGTTACCAAATGAACAGGTGTAAGGGTCCATATCCAAACTCTGAGTGCTTTTAAATTGTTTTTCTAGCGATTTCAAAGCGCTTTTCCAACGAAATACCGTTGGAAAAGCGCTTTTAAATCGCTAGAAAAACAATTTAAAAGCACTGAGAGTTTGGATATGGACCCTAAGCTAGTTCACCTAGGGTGAACTGGTTGAAGTGGAGCTGTGTCGTTAAGCATACAACATTGGTCAGTGACGTCAGAGGTCACATATTACACAGGGAAGATCGTTTACGTAAATTAAGATAACAATATTGAACTCTTGGTAATTGTACTTTGACAAATTCCATGCGGTGATTTTTTGAATACTATTAAGACCTGGGTGCAAGAAAGACCTAAGTTCATATTTGCTGTTTTGAGATACATGCATTTAAAGGTTTTTTTTTAAATATTGTCGAACATTACGAAAAAGTCCTATTGTAATGAAAATTGACAATATTGTAGGTTATAGTCTTAGCATTCCTATGATATTGATCAATTTATTGACTTTGAACATGGGTCTTTCTTGCGCTCAGTTTGGAGCCATAGGTTTTATACAGGGTTTCTATAAATGAGTAGTTGGCTGAGAATTTTTTTCAAATCAATTATAATGCCATTTTAACAAAGATCTTAATGATTTTAGCAGCATATATTGTTTATTGACATGTAATGATGTAATACAAAAAATATATTACACAATTTTGTTACAATTGGTAAATGTAAAAACTGAGCGCAATAAAGACCCAAATCCTAAATAAATAAGTTGATCGATATCACTTACTACGACATTTGTGTCAAAAAAAATCATATATCATGTGAATGCTAAAACTATAACCTATAGTATTGTCAATTTTCATTACAATAGCATATTTTGGTAATTTTTCTACAATATTTAAAAAACGTTAAATGCCTGTATCTCAATATGGACTTAAGTCTTTCTTGCGCTCATATTGTTGATAGTGCAACACTTGGCCCCCTGCAAATTAAAATGTAAAGACTTCAAAATCAAAAAATCACTACTTTTCTCACATTTCTCACCACTAAAGCTACCCAAAATTAAGCTCAATTCAAACTCAATTTGACCAAAATTGGACTTGGGTCTTTCTTGCGCCTAGGTCTTCATATGCAAACTAGTTTTTTTAGAAAATGTTCCTATGTTAATGAATTTCTTGTGGCGATTCTAAATATTGAAATAACATTGAATTATTTTGACCTTTTTTAAACATTTTGTGAACATTTGCAAATGTCGTCTGCAGCCGCCTGTCGCGTGGAAAGTGTTTTAACTGTTTGTGAACCGTACACTGATTGTTTGTGTTTAAAAACCACAAACAATCAGTGTACGGTTCACACGGTTATCGTACAAAAGTTGCACGCAACTATTCAGGGTTCAATTTGTACACATATTATTGTATATTAGTTTGCATTATATTTTGAATATCATTTTCTCTGTGCACAGGAAATAATCAAAGAAGATTTCTTGATGCACCCCAGGAATGCTTACTTCCCCTAGATGACCACAGGGCTTATCAGGCAAAGACAAACAGTCCCACGACATGTGTTAAAGTAAGTTAACACTGGAGGGTCTTCTGACCTCCTTAGCCAGCTAAATGCATGGTGCAGATAGGTAACTTATATAAATATTAAAAGAAGTTGAATCCCAACTAAAACTTGTATTCAAAATTTTTTTGAATACAAGTTTTAGTTGGGATTCAACTTCTTTTAATATTTATATAAGTTACCCTATCTGCACCATGCATTTAGATGGTAGAGGTCAGACGACCTCCAGCTGTTAATTACTTTAACACATGTGTGGGACTGTTTGTTTTGCTGATAAGCCCTGCTGGTACTCTAGGGGCGCTAAGCATTATGGGGTACATCAAGAAATCTTCTTTGGGAAATAATGGCGAAACTTCAACAGTGTAATATAAAGTAAAGCAATGTTTAAGAACGAGATTTATTTCTACGAATATATTCTTAATATGGTTTATATTACAATAGTTATATAATTTAAAAAAGTTATTTTGATTTAACCCCTATCTCTCTTATATAGTATATATTTGCAGAATAATAATCCCCATATTGTGCGGCGTGGGTCTCTTTTCAGGCCTATTGTACTTACTACCCCTCATAACCAGGTTTGTTAATTTCACGCGATAGGGTTAGGCGGGGTTTCCGTATCGGATGACAACAGGTTGTGTGCTGTGCGTTGAGAGTCTAATAGCCACACGCAGCAAGCAAGATCTGTGATCTCACAGGCAACCCGACGCAAAACGGTATACAGTGTGATTGTATGACAGGAAACTAAAATAAATATGGCATTTACCGATCAATATTATTATAATCTATACTATAGTTTAATCAGTTCCAATTTTGCGAGAAATATTCAGTCTTTATCTCTCCGCGCACAAAAGCAAAAGCAAACAAGCGTACTCGCGAGATTATGCCTACATGCACGCGGTTTACGCATATAATGCACAGTGCGTGTGTTGCCTTCATTCGCCCCTGCGTCCTTCTGTTTTCATTCGCTGTGTCAAAGAAGCTTCGCAAATTTGAAAGTGATTAAACTATATATAGTTGCGTTCAGTTTTTTTCATTTATGGGGGGGGGGGGGGGGGGGGGGTGTTAAAGCATTCCCACATATGAAACTAAAATGATGAAATGTTGCATGCAATGTGCTGTCATCCGGTACGAATATCTCGCCTTACACTAAACATAATTTACACCGCCATGTGCACCGTGTTGAATTGCAACTTCAAATGAATGTATAGTTCCTTGAGGTTGTAAGGTCACCTACATAACTATTATTAAGTTCAGTTAAAACTAGTTTCAGGTATATTAAAATATCAAAGATAAACTTCAACCTCTTTTGTTCTTAGTGCAGCTGATTTGAAATGATTTTCATTAATTATGTTCACGATGTTATTGTTGCTATCGTTTCGAAAACGAAACATTGTCATGAAAGCTGATGTGTCAAAAGCCGTGAGAAACAACAAAATCGGACATCACCAGAATGCGTTCGTATAATCGAATTCCCTGCAATAAGCATCATCAGAAAATGGATATGGAAAATTAAAGTAATCGTAAAGCAAATTAATACAAATATGTTAAAATATATTCCAAATGTTTAACTTAAATCTTAAGAGGTGTATTGTAGTACTTTTTATACACTTATTTGAGGCATTGAATTGCCATTGATTTAGAATATAAACGGTAAATAATAATTCTCTGTATCTTAACCCGTGTTTATATGAACTCAATAAAAGTCCAAGATGTCTGAGGCGCCTATTATGTATTAGCGGTATATTCGAACTATCTTAGTTTAAAGCAAGATTCACCAGATATACATTAAGAATATGTATTTACACCTTAAAGGTAGTGTTAAAGGAGGCAATTTGACATATGCTCCATTTCCATTGAAAACGGGGTGTATTCCAAGGTGATCCACTATCACCCATCATATTTTTACTGGTTTTCAACCCAATCATTCAACATTTAAAGAAATATGAAACCTCACACGGGTACAACCTTGAAATTGAACGCTACATTACTCTCCCATTTGCAGACGATTTTTGCCTCATCACCACCGACAAACGCAGACATCAAAGCCTTATGGCAGAAATTCATCAAATCACCCAATCGATGAATTTGACACTCAAGCCATCCAAGTGCAAATACATGTCTTTGTCTAGCGGAAAACCAAACACTTGTCAATTTAAAGTCGGTGACACCACGCTCAAAACAACCAAAGACGCCCCTGATAAATTCCTTGGCAAACATGCTTTTCATGGTAATATTGTGACGTGGTTTTGGGGAAAATACTCGCATGGCGGAGAGGGGATCAAAACACGCAGAATAAATTTAACGGATATAGCTTCGAAGTTATTTATATATACATTTTATTAATTCATCATAAATAGTTCACTTACTCATATTATAAACGAACACAGCACCCAGCATCTAGACTATCCTAAAGAAATGACATGACACGCATCAATCGTGAGCTTCTGTAATTCAGAGCTCACTAGACCTGTTGTGTGAATTGAAAACTATATGGCCTAAACTTATCATGAGGTGTTGTCAGCGTGGCACGTCGACTTGAATTGGTCAGAGATATTGGCGCGTAGACTGAATGGGATTCAGAATACGGAAGTACGGTGTTGCCATTTCAAGTCAATCATGGCCTGAATTCTAGATATGAAAATACCTAATAGAATTAATAATATCAATATAAATTTAGCGCCACAACATACGCCCTTCCTAACAAAATTGACACCTGACAATTTAACTTAAAGAATGCTGGGTGAAATATTTATAAAAGAAACTGATATCTTTATCATATATAGAAACGAATTATTTATTTCGTCACAAAATTTAACATGTGCTTTATCCATGTTTCCGTCTGCCAAATTGACGGCATCTAATATCAGGTTGTATAATTTTAACTCTCAGAGAATGTTATTTTATTTTTAAACGAGTGGCCTTAAATATAAATTTATTATTAATCTTCTGCGACGCCAAACCTGTGGAAACCTGCGACCGTATTAACCCGGAATTCACGCGAAAAATTCCAAGTGATTACGCTCACACGGTAAAGAGGGATTTTTGAACAAACACGCATACGGGATCCCTTAAATGGCCTAACACAAATACACACTCTCATACATAATCCTCGGATTAACGTGTGCGTCTAAAGGTTTCATCAAAAGTTGAAGCGCAAAAGAATTGGAAAATTTCCTTCCAATTTCGATGTTTCATACGGAAACATATTTTTCTTATTTCAAAGAAATCACGTTTTTGTGACCCTTTAAAATTAAATAGTCATCAATGGTGACTATATATTATGTGTACACAACAAGACAATACAAGACAGACAAAACAAGACAAAGGTAGCACTACTGAAATATTTAGTAATTTACATTAAACTTTCTTTTGTTTGCGTCTATTCATGTGAGACTAATGTTGCCAGAAAACCTCACAACATATGCCTCTTCCGAAAAGATACAAATAAATATAACACTTATTTGATCATACTGCATTTCCGCATTTTTGCTCAACTATATAAATTCAAACTTTCTACATGAAGAATATCATTGTGTGCAATTCCTTGCAACAATCATTTCTATATACAAATTAACGAAAGTGAACACACACTTTCAGGCAATGTTGCCCAAATTACAAATTGCTCTCATTCAACAATTTTATCAAAATAACACATTTTGTGTCATAAGAATTGTAATACTCATACCAAGACATATCTCAGCCTACGGACTATAAATTTTATTCACTGCTTCCTCTGTGTTCTCTATACTTGTACACTTTTCTCAATACTACTTATTTATTTGCTGTTTCAGACTCTGTTCCTGCAATGATTCTTGCCCGCTGGCTTTACATCTTGCCAGTAATTTTGACTGGGTTAGCTTTCAGAGATTCTAAAGCGGCCGCGTTTAGGTTAGTCTCTGGTTCCCAAGTATTTCTTGAATTTGGGAAGCCCTGCCATTTTATCAAATACTCAAGACGTTTATTTTTAAAACGTCCCCTGAGAATACGCTCTATCACATATTCTGGAGTTTCATCTTGAATAGGAGGCAAACCTGGAATAATTGGAATCTGATTCTTGTCAGACTCGTGGGTAGCCAAAAGTTGTTCAAATATATCATCAGGACAATCGTCTAGAACTAATCCTGGAATTGGATCTCTATTTTCAGGATCCACAGGGGGAGTATCATTGCTTGGACGGACAAATCTATTATATGCAAATTTCATACGGTTAACATGTACAGTAGATGTTACCAATTTGTTGTTTTCAAGATTTCGCACCTTGAAATTTACAGGACCAGTCTGTTCGACTAGTAGAAAGGGTCCCGCCCAGAACTTTGAGAGTTTACGTGACAATCCTTGTTGCAATGCAGGTATATAAATCCAAACTGAATCACCAACTTGATATGGAACATCTTGCGCACGATCATCAAAACGCTCTTTCATTTTGGCTTGATTACGTTCAGCATGACGTTTTGAAATGTCCCTAAATACTTCGAGTTGTGATACCAGATTGTGAATGTGCTCACGAAGTGTCTTATCTGGATATTTGCATTGTGCTAGGAGTGTAACGTCTATCGGAAGTCTTGCCTCTCTACCATACAACAAGAAGAAGGGACTAAATCCGACTGAATTTTCAGCGGGAGTTGTTCTATAGGCAAATTGTATAGCTGTTATGTACTTATCCCAATCGCTTTGGTATTCATTGACATAATGTGAAATGGTATCCAGAATTACTGCATTAAAACGTTCCTGAATTGCATTGCATTGTGGATGATATGAACTTGTATTCAGTTTGTGAGTGCGCATAATACGACAAACTTCCAATACAATCTTGGAGAGGAAATTTTGACCTCTGTCGCTCAACAAGGTTTGAGGACAACCATGTTCACAAATTACATAATCAAAGAATGCGCGAGCAATGGTTGACGCATCAGTAACTTTCAATGGTACCAAAATTGGCCATCTAGTACAATGATCTGAAAAACAGAGTACATAGCGATTACCTGAAGTGGTAATAGGTAAAGGACCTAAAATGTCAACACTTACTCGTTCGAAAGCGCCTGGCACTTTCATAGTTACCATTGGGGCTAGTACTTTATGTCTATGAGTTTTTCGTTGAGAGCAAGAAATACATGAACGGACCCAGTTGTCTACGTCACGATACATGCATTTCCAAAAGTAACGTTGACGGATTCTATTGTAGGTTCGCTGAAATCCAAAATGTGCGGCTAACACGTGATCATGACAGTTATTTAGAACTGTATCAATTAATTGCACGGGTATATACAAACGATGGACATTTCTTTCAGGCATGTGCCCTTTAGCAGGAGTATGCCAAATGTGATACAACAACCCTTCGTGTGCATAGTACTGATCAGCCTGTAAAACTACATTCCTAGCCTTAACAGCATTATCTGGCAATTCATCGTTTTCCAGATATTGCAACATTGATCCCGCAAATATATCCGTCAACAAAACTTGTTTGAATTTGTCTAAGTTGAGCTCATTTGGAAAGTTTGGAATATTTGGCTTGACTGAATCTTTGTCATTCTCAACACGTTTCCCTTTTTGAAATCGAAGATTTCTAACCACGTTTACTGTAGGACGAGAGTTCACATCATTACTAGGATTTTGTATGATGTCGCTCACCATCTCGTCTAATCCCGACTTTACCCAGGCTACCTTATTAACTTCTACAGCATCAGTGACTTTGGAATGAGAATGATTGCAATCAGTACAAATATCCATTCTGTCATAATCTATTCTACTTAATGCATCAGCGATACCATTATGGCGTCCACGAATGTGAATTACATCAAACTTATATGACTGCAGTTTAAGTGCCCATCGCGCTAATCGACTTCCGGTATTTTTGTTTATACCAAAGAGCCATTTCAAAGCGCAATGATCAGTTACAACAGTGAATTTGATACTATGTTGCAAATATGGAGCATATTTCTTGATTCCCTCGACAACTGCCAAAGCTTCAATTTCTGTAACAGTGTAATTTCTTTCCGCATCATGTAATGCTCTTCCACCATAGGATATCACACGTTCCTTGCCATCCTGCTTTTGGGCCAAAATAAAACCTAAACCAGTACGACTAGCATCGGTTTGCAATATGAATTCTGTGCCATCGAAATTTGGATATGCTAGAATTGGTGGCTCTAACAATTTTCGTTTGAGCGTTTTGAATGCTTCTTGACAACTTTGATCCCAAACAAAAGATACATCTTTTCTAGTTAAATTGGTTAGTGGTTCAGCAATTTTGCAAAAGTCCTTTATGAACTTTCGATAATATCCCACAAATCCAAGAAAAGATTTGACTTCGGTTACTTTGGCAGGAGTTGGATAATCTTGGACAATTTTCAATTTTGCTGGATCTGTTGCTACACCATCTTTGTTCACTACGTGACCTAAATATTTGACCTCAGTTTGACCAAAAGTACATTTCTTAGGTTGTAATTTTAGACCAGCTGCGCGCAACCTATCGAAAACTTGTCTTAAATGGTCCATGTGTTCGGAGAAAGAACTACTGAATATAATTATGTCATCTAAGTAACAGAGAACGAATTTCCAATTCAAACCTCTCAAAACTTCTTGCATAGCTCGTTGGAAAGTGGCTGGGGTGTAAACCAAATGGCATTCTTTGGAATTCATATAGGCCATCTTGAGTGATGAATGCAGTTTTAGATTTGGAACTTTCTTCCAAGCCTATTTGCCAATATCCAGCCGCAAGATCAAGAGTTGTAATGAAATTTGGTTTAGCTGCACCTAAACTATCTAAAGCATCGTTTATGTTAGGTAATGGAAAGTTATCGCGTGCACAAATCTTATTCAAGGCTCTAAAATCAATTGCAAATCTATAAGTATTTGGGTCACCAGCTTTAGGTGTCATGCATACTGGAAAGGACCAAGGACTTGCTGACTCCTTTATAATGTCTTCTTCTAACATTTCGTGGACTTGTCTACGTACTTCGGCTTGAATGTGAGGAGCTTGCCTATACGGTCTAGATCTAATAGGAGGGTGATCACCAGTGTTAATAGCATGTTTAACACGGGAGTAATTACCAGTAGGACCCCCTTTTACTTGAAATATATCAATATATTCAGTGAGTAAACCATTGATTTCAGATGCTTCAGTACCTGACATGTGATCAGTATTTAAATTCACTTTTGAAAGGACTTCCTTTACTGAATCTTGTTTGCTGTTTACATCGCTAGCTACCGCGGATGCTTGCCTTATATTAACATTGTTAACATTGTTTTTCTCAAGATCGGGGAAGGAGTGAATCCTATGCGGGTCAACGAGAGAAAAAATGCCCAATTTAGTACGAGGGTACAAAGTTATTGGTTCATCAGTAGTATTCATAACTAATAAATGAATACAGTTATTCTGTACACTAGAAGCAGTATTCGCGATCAATACACCTAATGCAGAGACACGCCTGCCTCCATGAGAGAGACCAATTGTATTGAATGGCAATTTATTTGACAGTCTTGCGCACACAACAGACTGAGTGTGAGCAGGAATTTCCTGTTTCTCAATGACAAGTATTTTACTCTCCTTAGCAAGTCTTAGTGTACGAGATTCACAATCTATTCTTGCGCAGTGCCTGTTTAAAAACTGAGACCCAAGTATGATACGTGTACTTAAGTTACGAGCAATATTCATAGGTACAGGAAATTGTGTGCCATTGACAGATATGGACAAAACTATGAATCCAGTAATTTCCAAACTACTACCATTTGCTGCGCGTGCTTCAGCTACACGTGATTTTTCTATAGAAAAACGCAAATTGGAAAGATTAGCATGATCAATAATGTTGACAGATGCACCTGTATCAATCAAACATTGAACAGGGTTACCATTAACAAATGCTGCTATGGTATTCAACTTAGACAAATTAATCTCAATATGCGCTTGTGAAAAACTGGAATTCGATTTTTGTCCAAATGTCTGTCTGTTCAAATCAAGAGGTACACGGTTTGCATTGTCATTTCGGTATACACCTCTTACATGTTCAAATCTTTGAAACCTTAACCCATCTACATGTCGTGGAACATGTTTCTTTTTCTGTCGAGCAGATGGGTTTATTAGTTTAAAGGATTCCTATTTACGTCAAATTTGGCATAGCATTTTCTCCACCCATGTCCCACACGACCACACCTATTGCATACTAATTTTCTGTACGATCTATAGGGGGCCTGTGACTGCCTTGGTTGATTCCAAGTTTGACTAGGTTGATGCCTAGGTTGAGAGGAACTACTTATACGATCTGAATTGTAAGTACGATCTAACGGGGAAGAAAAAGAGACATGTTTGTCGTGTTCTAATTTCTCCATTCTGGTGGCTATATTAGACACGACTCCCGTCAGTGTGTCCAGAACAGAATTAATGCTATTTACCTGGGGCTCAGTATTTTGTGACTGTGCGGGTGCGAATAGTGAGTCATTTGCCGTTTGCTGTACTGAAATTCCCAATCTCGCGGCGTCTAGTGCTTGTTTAAATGATTCAGGTTCTTTTGAAAACACAAACGCTCTGACAGAAGGCAAAAGACCACGAACAAAAATAGATAATTTTTCTGCTTCAGATTTACCAACCTGCTTGCACCATCTTATTATTTCACAAGCATAGTCGTCAAGTGTTTCTGATGTCAATTGCTTACGCGACAACAGCTTAGATTCGACGCTCCATTTCCAAGATGAACCTTCGAAATTACTTTTAAGTAAATCTTTAATCTTGGCTATGGTATTCTTATCTGTATCAGGAATTGAATCCAAATAGACGCGAGCATTTCCATAAACTTTTGTTTGTAAGGCAAGTATAGATTTTGGCGCGGTATAATCTCTCAGCTCAGCATACGTCTCAAATCTACTAATGAAGTTATCTACGTCATCATCTGGATTACCAGAATATTTAATATCGCAATTATGCATATCATATTTAGCCATATTTGCTACGTCAAGTTCAACCTCCTCTATACTATTAAGTGATATAACAGACTTACTATCACTATCACTATCGCTCATTGCCTTTTTAACAATCTATGTCAAAATCACCAGCTAATTCCAAAGAGAATTCGGAATTTAATCAACAAAAATTTGTAGTCAATCTCAAGTTCAAGATCAAAATTCAAGTTCAAATTCAATCAAAATTTGAAAAATCTGAACATGAACCAAGTTTATTAATTATTAAACTTGATTAAGATTATCAATTAAAATTTATTGATTATGATTGATGATTAAATTTAATTAATAGACTAACAATGAACTTAATTGATGAAGTTTAAATTCACCAATGAGAAAAAAAATTAAAAGCTCAATGAAATCCAAGTCAACAATTTAAAGTTGACATCAAATTAAATGAATAAAGTCCCAAGTTACAGCTGAATTTATAAAATATTTATTCAATTGCAGTGCAGTGTATCAATATTATGTATCTTGATTTAGAAATCAGTCCATTCAAAAATAAACAAGATTTATTTCATCCGAAGAAATTGTCTGTCTGAAACGCACCTGTCCAGTAGAAGAGCTTATAAAATCTTCACAATAGAATTTTACCGCGCTCGAGAATTTCAATCTCGGATTAAAATTTTTTATCAATGGATATCAGACCGTGGTCATGCACTTTTGAACCAGATTATCAGAGACTTGCAAATCGGAACAATTATATAAAAGACTTTATCGACTTGCCACGTTGAACATGTAGAATGCGCCCATTATTGCCAGCGTAAATAAGACCTAAATATTGATAGGCCATACTACATGTATTTCGTGTATACTATTTTAAACACAATTTTAATAGACCTTTCTGGGTCTATAAAACAAATTTCAATAGACATATAATTAAATTTCAGCAGTGCATACCAACAAAATGCTACCTGAATTCAAACCGTCTCACCACGCTGAGTTATAGTCGTCGACACTGGATGCGATGAACAACAAAATACATATACAACTTTGTAGCTACAGTCCTAATTATTCAAAATGTAGGGGGCTGGTAAATTGACCGGAATAATAAAACATTGATATAGGAATATCAAAAAAGACGGAATTCTCCACCAGATGTTGTGACGTGGTTTTAGGGAAAATACTCGCATGGCGGAGAGGGGATCAAAACACGCAGAATAAATTTAACGGATATAGCTTCCAAGTTATTTATATATACATTTTATTAATTCATCATAAATAGTTCACTTACTCATATTATAAACGAACACAGCACCCAGCATCTAGACTATCCTAAAGAAATGACATGACACGCATCAATCGTGAGCTTCTGTAATTCAGAGCTCACTAGACCTGTTGTGTGAATTGAAAACTATATGGCCTAAACTTATCATGAGGTGTTGTCAGCGTGGCACGTCGACTTGAATTGGTCAGAGATATTGGCGCGTAGACTGAATGGGATTCAGAATACGGAAGTACGGTGTTGCCATTTCAAGTCAATCATGGCCTGAATTCTAGATATGAAAATACCTAATAGAATTAATAATATCAATATAAATTTAGCGTCACAACAGTAACACAAGTATTGATATATATAATCTTGTTAAATCTAAGGTATTGGAGCAAATAGATAATAATTATTAATTCAAGCCACATCAGAAATGAATATAAAATGTGTGTGTATGTGCAATATTCTATTCCAGCTCTTCGTTACCTATTCACTGTTCACGAGTTGACCGATACTCAGTTGGTCTGTCTGGATCATTTACACACCAATGCAATTAAAACATGAATAGGTATTGCCATCAATGGTCCAACACCGGCCATAATCCATAGCCCTTACGGCTTATCCATACCAAAAATCTCTAAAATTTACTTGGAAGCGCATACCATCTCTTACGCCAGGTGCCTTGTAAAAGGTGACGACAGGGTTGTTCATGTTCTTAACTCCAAATTGACACGTGGATCCACTTGGAAGCGGAAAATGCAAAAAGTTTGGTAGTAGACAGTGGAATAACTTTTATCAGATCGCCAACAAATCCATGCCTACCATTGCCCGAGCTTAATCCAAGTGGAAGTCATTAAAACAAATATCAAGAATGAGCTTAAGAACCACCGCCTTGATAAATGGAGGCAACATGTCCAACATTTGAAAGTCCAGGGAAACATGTTTTAGCTTATTGATTCAGAAAAGAGCGATCTCACATGGAAATCAATGATATATAACCTACCACGTGGCGTTCTGTGTTTTGACGTTAGATCATGCATTGATTTTCTCCCTACCTTTACCAACCTCCGCACCTGGGGTAAGAGAACCAATACTAAATGCAAACTGTGTCAAAATACGCAGACTCTCTTACATGTCCTTAATTATTTTTATAATTTTTAATTATCTATTTATATACATATACGAGTATACTCATATAGATAGGATGATAATTCCAACTTGAATTCCCTGTTCACTAACATTATTATTATAATAATATGTAAACATTACCAGAAAGTGTATATCAAAAATCATATCTTGATTTTGCCTAGATATATACTCGTAGTATTTTGTTTACTTAGTCACCTTAGGGTTTATAAGCTCTGAATATATAGGATACAATATTTAAGTTCGAAAATCGTTTTCTGCGTTTATCAACAAAGATTATTGTATCAATCAGATCTAAGAATTTGTGATTTAGAAGTACCATTAAGTAGTGACAAAATGCCATATAATCGGTACTGATTTTAAATGCATATTGAATTCTCCATTTTACCAATCAAGTAAGGAGATTTTACTTTCATACATAGTAGTATTATTATCATCAATATTGATCCTTTTATACCGTACTCTGATTTGCATCTTTAACGGTAGGGATTTAAATAACAGTGGTGTTTGGATATAACACCAGTCACATACGCTATTGGTCACTAAACCTGTTGGGATTTTATAATTATTTAATTATTACTATCACAGATGTGATTGCATATATATATTTATTATGATTATACTTGATGAGTTAACTCCAATGCCACCAATACTAGTTTATTCCTGTTATGGTACAAAGACTGAATTAAATTTAATAATTGGAAACCATCATAATTACATGAATAACTGCGGTGAATTGTGTTTTTGGAACTCAGTACAATAAACATGCGCCATAAACATTCATTCATTGATGTGTTAAAAACCAATGCAGTTGAATCGAATCACCCCATTACAAAACTACAACACTCTCGATCGTCTTGGCTAAATCGCTAGCCTAGTTTTCAGTTCACATAAACCTCTTCGACATAAATTCGCCAATTAAGAATAACGTTTATTGATTGGTACTTTGGCGATAACAATGTTAAATGCATCCTTTAATCCGCTTGGCATTGCTCACACTCTGATTCACTTTTACAGGCGTTGAACCCCTTTAAGGGTGTTGGAATATCTGATCCGCCATTTCGTTTAATGAAGCGGCCATTTTGAGGTCGGGGTTGAATGCATTCATATGACAATGTGATATAACTGATCGATATAGTGTACTACTAACGTTCTTGTTGATTTATTTATTATCATCATGACATGCATGTTTATTAGTGTCTGAAGCTGGCAAAAATGCATCTTTGCTTAACTTTCTGTGCCCGGTTAAAGATGAAAATGCTTATAATAAAAAAAGTATTGCGAATTTCAATTGATATTGTTTTTGGTCTGTAGTCTCTTTGAGTGCCTGTAAGTGTCAACTTGTCTCATGTATGTAAGCAAGGATATGCCATCATAGCTAACGCACTGTTACGCCAATTCACGCGTGTAGTTACCGCATACCACACCTAGCCTATATATTGAGTAGGCGGAGAATGGAGGTTTCTTGTCACATCTGCATTAACACTTTCCACGCGGCTATAGTAGTTTTACCATATTCAGAAACCTTTCCCAGTTTCAAGGTCTATCTCAAGAACTGAACCAATACTAGGCATGTTTGTACTTATTACAATGTCTTTCTCATGGTGATTCCAACTATGGTGATGATAATATTCTGATTCTGATTCTGATTCTGAGTCTGATAATTCTGATTCTGATTATAGATCTTATTTCCGAATAAGATTTGATAGAAAATGTGTTGGTAAATCTGATTATAATTTCTTCTCTCATTCTGATTATAAATCATTTTCTCATTCCGAATCTTAACTTTAAATCAGCCTTTTTCTGCTTCTGAGTCCGACACGGATTGTGTATCTTATTCGGTTTCGATTATTTAATTCAAAATGTAGATTTCTTTCTGATTCTGGTTTTGACTGTGATTCTTATTCTATAAATCTGATTCTGTTCAAATTCTATTTTCACACAAATCAATGATTCCTATACCTCGTGCAACTTTTCTGTTGCATGCGCGGTCATTGAAATCGCCATAACTTTAAAAGTATCCATTCGATTTTGTTGAATGAGGTATCAAACTGCGGAGAAGAAATTTGCTCATTTAATGTATATCTCAGGTTTTTGGTACCGATCATATATTTTGAATTAGCCAACCTCAAAGCACCTGGTCAGGGACTTTATGTGCTAGGTGTATATGGATAGCGTTCGGTATGGGTAAAGAGAACCGAAGTCCAAGGCCCTGTGAATGTTCCACGCATTTACGGGTTGTGATGCGACTTCGTATGAGGTTATGAGGGCAAACGTATGTGCTTGGAAAACATACGACGAGGGGAGGGCTACCGTCTTTTGTAACAAAGGTATTACTATATGTTTATTATTATTACCATATTTTATGGAAAATTAAACATAGGAAAACAACAGGCAATATGCTGTTACCAACAAAGTTCATTTTTATTGCGGGGTGCACTTCTTCAACATTCAAATCGGGACATTATATCAAATGGGTAGATGGGCTGGGGGAATTAAAATAGTTCTAGCCTTGACTATCATCGTCCCATTGATGCTGGTCTCCTCTTGCGTTCTATGATCGGAACAGTGTTGTGTACTAAGTGTTGTGTACTACGAGGCAGTTTCTATTATTGCTTGTATGCTTTTAGTACCCATCTTCTTAATATACATCTGTAATTCACTTCACTGCATAACGGATTTTAATAAATGATACACATTTTAACAGAAGCTTTTATCCCCATTTTGCGTCTGTAATACAAAAACAAAGACTACGTGACATTTGCAAAACCAAAAACCAAAGCAACGACGCTTTTAAAAATAATAATTTGGGAGGTTTCATAATAACCACGAAAATTCGTTCTGAAACAACGACATACTGCACGTTTCAAAGGTTCCATCAAGCATGTCTTAAACGTGATCTTTCCAGCATGCGTCTCAGAGCTTGGCCTTGGCAGTTGGAAAGGTTTAATGAAAAATCTGTTTGTAATGGCAAAAACTAATAGCGCGTGGAATTTGGAAAATGTTAAATAAAGTCTACCATACTATCCTCGTGTGAATTTATTTGAGTTTCGCTAGTCCTAGGTTCTGCTAGCATCATGCTTATATGCCATCTCAAACCAGGTCCTAGCCCAGGTCCGAGCTCCGTACAAGTATCCGGACAAACAACACGTACCTACTCCAGGAAGGTTTGGATGGAAACAGACAAACGGTGTTTTGAGTCTGGTTTGGTTAACTATCCCCAAGGTGTCAGGTACATGCAGAGAGTTAATAAAATGCGTATGCAGATGGAACTGTTCAATATTATGCACCCGCGGGTCTTATTAATCATGGAATGCACTAGCATTTGTAAATGTAAATGTGCCAAATAGTGAGAAATCAAGAATAATGATGCTGTCATTGTTCTATCTCATTGTCGGTTAATTGATAACTGTTTATTGTGCGTATGATTAAGTGGATAAACCACAAATATTTCCAGAATATCGGCACAAAATATTGCGTTTTATAGCAACTTTTACATCAACGACTAATTATATCTTCTTTGGCGGCCATATTGGATAATTACCATCTTCAATTATCTTCTATCAATTATAACGCATCTACCACAATATTCCTTTTGTTAAGAGCTTCTCTTTTTATGAAATGTATCATTGATATACAATATCAAGCGGCCGCCATTTTGAATTTTGCCGAACATATTGTAATTTTGATCAATATAGTGTATTCGTATTATATTTGTATCACAATAGTACACTATTAACACTAATCAAATTGTTCAATGTATTTAAACATTTAATGTGCAATATATGGACGCCATTTTAAATTTTAGCCGCTATCTTAGGTTCCAATCATCTGCCAAATAAGCACCCCTTCCAAAGTCAATTGCTTTGACCCAATGAAGATCGTGCACACTTTGGTGCTTAACGCTTAATTTTTTATAACCAATGCAGTATACTTTTTAATCAACATTCTTTTAATAATTGGTTTTTTTAATACCTGTTCTGAGAGTGTAAACCCTTTTGAAGTAATTTTGGACATCCATAATAGATTTCACGCAACCAATTAAGAGGTTAACCTTCTTAATAATGTCATTAATATGGTTATGATCGGAAAGATTTCTAGAGAATGTGACACCTGGATATTTATAACTACAGGGTGTCTCAAAAATAAAAATTTAAACGCACCGTTAGGCGATCATAACTTCCTAATTAAGTATCTGAATTTTACAGTACGGTAAAATGAGGCCAAATTAGTTTTCCACAATTAGAAGAAAACAGCGTTTAATGCTGTTAAGTAATTATGGAGATATCTGTGATTACGTAAGAGTAGTCACGGAACACTTCCATCCAAGTTTGCATATTTTGACCGATTTTTACTCGCGCGGGTGGTTACTTACTCATTAATGTTCAATTAGCCAGCACTGTTTGATACTATGATAAAAAAGTTCAATTTGTGATCTAATAATACTAAATAATTGATCATAACACTCACAACACCCAGAAAATCAAAAACAATACAACTCATTGTAAGGAGAGAGATGACTATACTCTTTTAATGTAGACAAAACATTTATTTTGTTTTCAATTGCGATACTAATAATTTGACCATCATGCGCAAAATTGGCTATCATTTTATAATATACATGGTTTCAGACTTCAACATGTTCAAGTTGCAAATGTGAAGACTAGAAGCTTGATAAGTTGTATGCGCGATGTTATTAGATATTGAACTTGGTTAATAACGACAATGTTCATATTTACTAAAATGTCCAGTTGTTATAAAAAGATTGAACTTATCCTACACATTTTAAATTTTACTGTTCTTAAGTATAAACAATATTAATATTTTGTGTTAAACTTTGGTCTCATCTGGCATATTATTTGGTGTAAAATAAAATCTAGAACCATAAAAAACACGTTAATCCATGTCACTTTATAGAGCAGTTACTGTATTGAATTCATGTATGTGCTGTCTGAATCGCTCAATGTGAGCAAACTTAGATGGAAGTGTTCCCAGACTAATGTTACGTACATGCTCATTTCTCTAGAATTACTGAACCGAATCACATCCGGTTTTCTTTAAAGTATAGCAAACTGTTTTGCCTTTATTTTATTGTTTAAGTTGTTCTATTCTGACATTTATTTAGAAAGTTTTTTTTGAGACACCCTGTATTTACTTCAGAGATATAATTATACGATGTGAAGTTGATCCACATTGATTTGCATTCACATCTACACGCAATTGTCACGTTGAAAGCAGATGCAATGTTATTTAGTAAGTAAAGAAATGTTAATTTTTGATCAATAAAAAAACTGAAATATTTGTTGTTGATGATGATATTTTCCGGAAAAAGTGTACTTTAGGTCCCATATACTGGACTCTACTAGACAGGCGTGGATCCAGCCAAGTTTTAAGGGGTGCCCAAAATGAAATTATGCTGGAACCATCTAAGCTGTGCGCAGCACTGGCCTCCGAGCTATGCTCTGACAGGGGGTGTCTGGGCAGAAGTAGAAATGTTTTCAATTTTCGAACTCATTTGGTGCGATCTAGTGTATACTTTTGACCAACATGTTATCGAAATGCCACTTCCTCATTTCCAATAAATATTTTGTTTTTGATCAATGCACGAAAGAAGTTGAACATAAACTGATGTATTTTTGTTCAAGTATTGATGGTTTGAAAGCTCGAACAGGAGGGAGTCTGATGGAGTGTGCCCCCCTCAGAATTGGGCATAAAAAGGCATACCAAAATAAGGTTTAACTACACAAACATTTGACAATTTTAACATAAAATAGCTAAATCTTGCGTGCAAGCGCGCATTTTCATACACAATTAGGTAGAATTAGACCAAATGTGACAATTTTATAGTAAAAATGGCAAACATTAGTACACGTTTCGCGCTCATCTTTTTTCATGCCCCCTAAAAAAATCTCCCCCCCCCCCCCCCACCCCCCAAAAAAGGTAACATTATGATGCTGGCGACGCCACCGAGTGCAGGATCCTCACACACCAGGAAAGCTTTACATATTCAATTCTTCGCACAAACATTAACTGTTCATAATAAGGAATATTTCCTTCTGAACATTTCTTTTAAAAATCACTACCTCTTTATATTTACTTTAGCAATACAGTTTGATTTATTGTCAGTTTTAAACTGCACATTATTTTATAAAGGGATACAAACATTTAAAAACATATCGAGACTTTTGGAACGACCCTGTACGATTGGCGACAAAGTAATATTATGAACAAGAAGATGCCGCGTATACCTACGACTTACTATTTGTATCAATGCGCCATTGTTAACTATGTACATGTAATCAATAACAATACAGACAGGCAGAGACATACCAATCATGCGATACATTTTGATTCGATTATTTCTTCAGCGTGTATACAAGCACGAGCACAGATTATTTTAAAATATATATATTTGGAAAAATCAAGGAAACATGTTCATTATGATCTTAGTCTCATCTTTCCCCCTTCACAATTATAACAGCAAGTTACGAGGGTCAGTCATTAAGTAATGAAAGTGGTCATGGTATGGAATGCATGAGCGATTCTATCGAGTGTTAGTGTGATCAATACATGTTTTTTTTTTTGGAGACAGCTATGAGTATGGAACTGTGATAGATTGATAATTTGTTGAAGAACATGTTTCGTCGCAGCAGCGCTGTGTTCCTCTAATTGAATTTTGATCTATATTTACACATATCTCGTGACAGTCTCTGTTTGCTACATTAACGATGTGATGTAGATACTTGCGAGGGTTTTTTTGCTATTGAGAGAGCTATGAAAAACTTTCTTGAAACTTGCAGTAGATTCATTAGTGTTGATGAACATGTCACGTTGCAGCAGCGCCGTTACTCCTCTTTATTGCTTATTAAATCTATTATACACGTTACTTCGCTTCATGACGTTGTAGACGCGTTTGGCATGTTTGGACAAGTTGCATGTATACCAGTTAGTGGTACAGATTTGGAGCTAGGTGATAGTTTGGTAGGGGCTTTAACCCTAGTGCTTTTTGTTGAAGCCATCATTTAAGTCTTTCTGTTGCTAATGTACTGTTGATGGTCGCAACTCCTATCAACAGTCGTCCAGTGGCCGTTGGGAATTAATATGATAAATCATTCCTCATCCGCCCTTTGCACTTGTTGCAATTGTGTCAACCACAAAAAGCTTCAAGATTCAGGACTCCCTGAATGTGTTCACTGGCTGTTCGATGTAGTTGAAGCACCCTTTTGCCGCGTTGCGAGATCAATACAGGGTGAGTCAAAATAGTCAGGTCCCGATTTAACCGATTTCTGAAACCAGTTAAAATTCAAAAATGAATACATTTAATGACTTGCCTAGCAAGGTGGCATTACTAGCTATAACCTACATTTTATTTCATTCAAATTGGTTATTCGAAACGGGAGATATGATCATTTTTCTAAATTCTGTGAAATAAAATCTGTTCCAACTTATCTAAGGGATCCCTATGGATGTTAACGTTTAACGCGCGCCTTTTGAATAAGTCAATCAAAGGTGTTGGTATTCACAGCAATTACAATAGGAAAATAGATTCTATTGTCTTTGCGGTTATGTTTTCAATAGTTTTCGTGCAATTAGAGATAGCCTATAACAAACATTATTGAGTTTTAACAAAATGTTGACCAAAGTATTTTGAAACTTGTTATTTTAATCGAACTGATATGAGAGAAGTCTGAGAAAAAACAGATCTTATATCTTTAAACAGTTGGTGCTTTGGCAACTTACCATGCAAAGTGCAAAGTCAATTTGTATGAATATATGTGTGCAATACTGAGTTACATTATAATATATTTAAATACATTGCATGCAATATCGTTGAATTTATCAGAGATTTAACAAAAAAAACATGATATTTTTGTATAAATTGCAACAGTTATACAGTGTGTTGTGCTGTATGAATAAATAATATTACAGTAGTCTTAACATCCACCACCAAACTTGGAACACTTTGGATTACGTGTCTTTTCGTAATTTTTTTGAAAACGGGACCTGACTATTTTGACTCACCCTGTACTCTTATCCGCCTAAGCTAGTGAACTACCTTAGCTATTTTACCCTTAGCTGGGTTGTTTATCATGTTTATGTTCAGGTTGTCCTCAGAGCCCCGTGTGTGGAACGAACAGGCCGCATAGCCTGATCGTAAAGGCCCTGTCACACCATAACGTATCGCCTCAACGTATGCCAACGTTTGCACAATTTACTCGGCTAATATAAGGACAAGTAAAATATGCAAATTAGCTCCAGACTGATTTTTGGAAACGTGATTTTTACAAGTCCATTCAACAATGTTGAATCAACGTCAATATTCAACGTTACTTCAACAAAGCACATAATGTAGTTGAAAAGATGTTGAAATCATGTTGTTAAACAACGCAACCATATTTCAACGTTGATTCAACGTTGAAATATGGTTGAGTGCCCGCTGGGTAGCGTATGACTAACGTATTGATAGCGTATCACTAACTTATAACATACTTATGACAGCGTATCACAACGTATGCGAGCGTATGCGAGCGTATGACTAACGTATGCTTAACGTATACTTAACGTATTCGTAGCGTATGCCTGCCGTGTTCGGCGTATCGTCAGCGTATCCTCGACGTACAACTAACACGTGGCTTAATATGCCGCTGTAGCACGTATAAATACCGCGCCGATCTCACATTACATCATTCCCGCCGATGTCATCAAGCAGTTAACATGCCTCCCAAGAAGAAGCAAGCAACCAGGGGCCGAGGCCGAGGGGCCGATGCCGAGGAGGAGGAAAAAGCAAGAAGGCCAAGACAGACCATGAAGAAGTGAGGATGAGATACGCAAGGGACCCATTTATATACTCCAGGCATTCTCAAATGGTGGCGCGCGCGCCACTTGTGGCGCATCAAGGCATCCTAAGTGGCGCGAGAGTGGTTACTTTTTTTAGAATTTACAACGGCAAAATTCCCTTTATAACATTAATTTCAAAATATGTTAACATATATGTAGGCAGCATAGTAACTAATACTTAGTATTACTCTTTTGAGGGCACATATGCGCGCGTAGCGCGAAAAAATTGCTGTATTTATACTTCTGACCGTCATAGGCCTATGAAATCTGGCTATATTATGATATGATTTCTTTTTAAAACAAATTGTAACCACTCTCGCGCCACTTAGGATGCCTTGATGCGCCACAAGTGGCGCGCGCGCCACCATTTGAGAATGCCTGCGTTAGAGGTACGTTAATCGTCTTAAGTTATAGGCTGGACATATAGATTTACCCTTCTAGATATATCATCTAGGCTGCGTTTACTTGAACTGGCAACACTTGTCCCGCTGTGTACGAAACTCAATTTCTGCAACGGCATAAGTCACGTGTTCGTTGTACGCCGAGGATACGCTGAGGATACGTCGAGCACGGCAGACATACGCTACGAATACGTTGGTCATACGCTCGCCGATCGCATACGCTGTGATACGCTGTCATAAGTTTGTTATACGTTAGTGATACGCTATCAATACGTTAGTCATACGCTATGTATGCGTTTAATACGCTATGGATACGTCCATTCCATCACCGATGTTGACGCAATTCGTTGGGAAGTTGGACGTTCTTGGACGTTCTCGGACTCTGACAATTTTCGAGCTATTTTTTGAATACGTCGGCATACGTTCAGGCCACGTTCAGGCCATACGCTATGGTGTGACAGGGCCTTAATGCTTAGCACCAACTGCCTAGCAGAGAGGGTGGGATGGGTTGGATGTAAGGAGGCGATTATGGAAAGATGGACTGATGGTATTGCCAAGTGCGCATATCAGCTGGGCTAGTGTAGAAAGAAGAATGAGCAGAAAGAAGAAGTGTTAGTGTGCATGAAGGAATGCAAGATGAGAAAGCAATACATGAAAGGAAAGCTGAGAGTTGCGCATATTCATATTAGTGGCTGTTAGGACACAAAGCGAAGTCAGTGTTCCAGTATCGGACGATACTGGCACATATAACATGTTCCAGTATCGGGCGATATTTGAACACAATTATTTCAAGTATCGGGCAATACTGGAACACAATTATATACCAGTATCGTTCAATAATGGGACAAAGTACTACTGGTAGCAAGACGTGTCCCAGGATCGCACGATACTTGAACGATACTTAAACACAAGTGTGTATACCTGTATCGACCGATACTGAACAGTAACATCGTACCAGTATCGACCGATACTGGCAACCTTTATGGACCAGTATCAAATTGAACGATACTGGTATACCAGTAGCTGGGATCTAAGTACACATTTTCCGATTTTTTCTTCCTCTTTTTCAAATTATCTAATATCAGTTATACACAAGATTCGCATAGAATTCACATTTGTTCCCATATTATGGTTGACATTTCTCTTTTTCCTTTTCCATTACAGACACTTAGGCCTACAATAAGTAAAGCAATACTGTTTGCACATTTGGACCAAGTATCGCTCACCATCTAGGGGTAGGGGGGGGGGGGGGGGGTGGGTTACCTCGGAGTTTTGCTCACATAATCATAGTTATCACGTTATGTATACTTCGGGATCGGTAAATGGACATTTGCGCATGATATTCCTTTTCACCGATTTAAAAAAAATGGGTCGGTCGGGCCCATAGAACAGGGTTCCTTTTTTCGTTGCCTAAAGCCAAGGTAAAACAAACCCTGTTGTATGGGCCCGACTGACTGACTTTTATTTTTGTTGTTGAACATTGTTGACAATATTTTGAACAATTCAGAAATGTTTTTGAACATTTAAAAATTCATTTTAACAATTTTGAAAATGTTCTTTTAAAATGAAAACCTCCCAAACCGACCGATCGTACCTGAGAGGGTTGTGCGCCCATAGATTATACTCTATCTGGCTTCCTCTGGACAGTGACGTAAGTTGACAAGTGCAGCTTTAACGCACCCGTATGTATCTCCCGCCTTTCAACGTTGAATTACGACAGATACAATGACAACAAAGGAAATAGATGACATCCTGAAACGATAGCTTTTGATGGTAGAAGATCAAGATGGGTTGTTTATAGCGAGAAAAAAATGAAGCAGTTACACAGGCATCGATATGGATATTCGACAGCTCTGCATGTACAGGCTATCGTGTGTTCTTGCCTGAAATAGTGTCCAAGTCCGTGTGTAATTTTTCAAGAATACGGCTTGGTTATTAATTCATGTTGATCACGTACTTACATCAAGTGAAGAATCAGGGCTCAACTTTCAATTTCATCATTTCATGGAATCATAATCCCGATCATTCATTCAAAGTAAGAAATTGTATTTCATGATGTCAATTGCTAGCTACGTACATACGTTTCGAATTTCATAGAAAAAATCCCTCTTCTACAATGGAGCACCAATTGAAGATAAGTTGAACTGATATATTATACTCAAAATTATTTTTGTTAGCTTTGTTCAAAACAAATTGGGTCCAAAAAGTGAATTTTGTGATTTTCCCATAAAATCTCTCTTGAAAGTATAGCTAGTTGATTACGACAAATAAAGAAATTGTATTGAATGGGAATCGCTCTCTAGGCCACCAAGATCTTTTTAACATCCAAGCTCCATAATGAATTTTCTCTCTTGAAAGTATAGCTCGTTGATCTCGACATATCAAGAAATATACTGTATGGAAATCAGGCTCTCCGCAACCAATACTTTTTTTAGCTCCATAAGATCTATTCTTTCTTAAAAGAATAGCAATATGTTAACGACAAATAGAGAAATATACGGATTATAAAATGCAATAAT
Source organism: Ophiura sarsii (assembly GCA_035610835.1). Taxonomy (NCBI): domain Eukaryota; kingdom Metazoa; phylum Echinodermata; class Ophiuroidea; order Amphilepidida; family Ophiuridae; genus Ophiura; species Ophiura sarsii. The sequence continues at coordinate 27,795,952 of CM069455.1, forward strand.
CGACAACAACAATCAGTGACTGACAAAGATACAATCATGTATCAACTGCCTACGTGCACGTAGGAAGATTTGATTATTATCAATATGAGGGACATTCAAATAGTTCTACCGCCTACTTCATAACTTTGCTAATGTAAATGCCAGCACCATGAGAATGTGTCATGATTGCAGCACTGAATCTTAGCTGCACGTTTATGATAAATTATGATTAATACGTGTTTTTGCATTTTATTTTGTACGAATGATTTGTTACAAAAAGAAAATTGCCCTTTATAATCCTTTGGTGCGAGTTTTAAAAACACAGGACTTCTTATTATTTACGAAATCAAGTATCTTTGAAATTATGGTGTATTACAGTATTTAATTCATGTACATGCGGTAAATATATTTCTGACAAAGAATATAGGTGGACTATCATTTGGAAAATATAAAGTGAACGTAATTTAGAAGATGGGTATGGAGTCAACCTGCGATCTCAACCTCGGGAGGGGATGATTATTAAGAAAGTATTACGATTTCATGTTCATGCCAAGAGGGACAGATGTTTTGAGCTTGCAGTTTTAGGCCGTTCAAAGGACTAATTGAAGAAAGTAGTCATTCTGTCGATGGCCATGATGGTGATGTCTATTGCGCTATGTCCTTCCTTGTTGAAGTGCCTTGCCACTGGTTTGTTCCGATTATGGATGGTATTGGTATCCCCGCAGTCTTCAAAGAGACGGGCTTTGAGGGCTAGATTAATTTCGCCCACCTACTGTTGTTGGCATTGTCGCCAAGTAATGAAGTACATAATATTGTTAGATAGACATCCTAACTTAGTTAATTAAGGCTACTTTATATAATTACCTTGATTATTTTTGATATTACATCCACAATTTCCAGTATGCAGCGTTTGCAAAAAAAACTGGGTCCAAACACTGGAGAGCTTACAACTTAAATAGTATTAGGCAACACAGCTGCTTACATACATACATACATACATCTACCTCTAAAAGTCTTTATAAAGTGCCATTTCATTTAGATCGCGGCGCTGCTACATTCAGGCAGCAGCTAATTCAGCGCCAAGTTGCGACATAAACACACCCCCACACCGACAGACATATCTGCGGCTAATAATAATTACTAAATACTTGGTTACCAGTCTCTTTATTGACAGAGTTAATTAAGCGTAAATATTACTGGATATATTTGAAAATTAATTTATTGATTACACTTAATTGATTAATAAAATTGATTGCAGTCTTACAAAAACAAAGAAATGGGATCATATCACTCCAATATTGAAAGATCTTCACTGGCTCCCTGTTCGTGAAAGGATTCATTTTAAACTTCTGCTTTTCCTTGGAAAGCTTTGCATGGCACTTCACCAACATACAGGGTGAATCAAAAAGAATTGTGCACGATTTGAAACGGCCATTTGACCTCGATGCGTGCATTGAACCATGAAATTATTGTTGTCTGTATGAAGCGTTGTTAATCTAGTTTATCCTCCCTAAAAATGAAAGTAATCGACTAAAAATAAGCAAACTGTGAAACGTTTAGTAAACTTTCAGCATTTTTCGCCATTCCAAGGGGATTTACACAGTTTACCTTCGTCAATTTTAAATTCCAATAATGCGTGCATCTCCTACAATGAGTGAAACTGATGGGCATCATCTGAGGTTCAATCCCATACAAGCTTCAATGAACACATTTAAATTCTCATTTTATGTCAGGACCATCCCAATTTGGAATATTTTGCCCGTTGAAGCGGTTGCAGCATCATCAGTTGCCAGCTTCCAGTCTGCGGCTTTACCAGCAGTGAGAAACCTCAAACCCACTGCTACCTACCAACAACTGTAGACAGACAGTTATTTTTACTCGCACATCTTTGTATAGCACCCTGCACGTCTGCACGACACGTCGATGATATCATTGGACAAGCAGTGTTAAGCTTTTTAGGATTTATACTTTGAAGATTGAATATTCAAGGCTTAAAAGACACAAGTCTAGCAAAATTATTCTCAGTAGGCAGAACAGGTGCAGTTGGAGCAATGGTATCGAGATCACAACGTATGTTTGACATTTTGGAGACAAAATAATCATTGAATCGATTATCATCAATTAATCGATTAATTGATTTTAATTAATGTTTCGATCAAATGATTGTCATATATATGACCAAACAGTTCTTCTACGCCAAAAAGACAAATCAGCTCATCCTAAAAATAATGTGCTACAAAATAACGCTCTCACTGTTAGTTTAGACAATATAGAACCATACAAGAAATAATGGCTACACTTACAATACCGAGGTTATTCAATACTTATACCACCACCTCACTAACTCCATTTAATAATGAAAAATACAAGTATTTGACAAGTATATTACTTGAGTTGTCGAAGTAGAGGTAGAACATTTTGATTGAGCCCTGAGACGAGTGACACTCCAACTCATATGTATGCGCAGATGCTTAAAGAATAACATTCCATCGCTAATTCATTGGTCAGAGATGACATCGTGGCGATATCACCCCTTGGTATAAGCTATTGAAAGAATTTGTTTCTGTACGATCAAAGCATTTTCTTTTGCCATTTCACTTTTTGAATAAGCCCTGTGACGATGACGATTAACGCTCCAACTAATGTGTATGAGCAGATGCTGCAAGAATAAAATTACATCGCTTATTCTTTGGTCACACCTTAATTTTAGCTATCGGCAGAATTCGTTTGTGTACGATCAAAGAACTAAACAATACATATGTGAATTTCTTTGGCCAATTGACATTTCTATACAATAGATTGCAATGAAATGGTGCATAGCTAGCCTGGCGATATAAAGGAGATTTTGAACACTTCTTAGTTGACATTTAACTGCTTTGATATATAGATTAGATGCTTTATCTCGTAGCTATGAAATCAGGCAAACTAATATGAATTTTATTGTACAATATCATATGAACAAAAACACCATGCAGCATCAGGTATCATTTGAATTTCACTAACACCAACAAGTCTCAAAATAGTATATTGTGTGGTCACTCACTGCCTCAATAGCACATTGTGTGGACACTCGCTGCCGCAACAACGTGTTGTGTGGATACTCGCAGCCGCAACAGCATATTGTTTGAACACTCTCTGCTTCAACTGTGTTTTGTGTGGAGACTCGCTGCCTCAACCGCGTTTTGTGTGGCGACTCACTGCCTGAATAGCATTTTGTGTGAACACTCGCTTCTTCAACAGCGTATTGTGTGTAAACTCCCTGCCTCAATAGCGTATTGTGTGGACACTCGCTGCCTCAATAGCGTGTTGTGTGGATACTCACTACCTCAATAGGGTACTGTGTTGACAACCACAGCCTCGATAGTGTATTGGTTGGACACTCGCTGCCTCAATAGCGTATAGTGTGGACACTCACAACATCAATAGCGTATTCTGTGGACACTCGCTGCCTCAACAACGTATTGTTTGGAGACTCGCTGTCTCAATAGCATTTTGTGTGAACACTTGCTGCTTCAACAGCGTATTGTGTGTAAACACACTGCCTCAATAGCGTATTGTGTGGACACTCGCTGCCTCAATAGCGTATTGTGTGGACACTCGCTACCTCAATAGCATATTGTGTGTGAAACTTGCTGCCTCGACTGCATTTTGTGTGGATACTCGCTGCCGCAAAAACGTGTTGTGTGGAAACTCGCTGCCACAATAGGGTAATGTGTGGATACTCACAGCCTCAATAGCGTATTATGTGGACACTCGCTGACTGAGTGGACACTCGATGCTTCAAAAGCGTAAAAGTACTTCCTCAACAGCGTACATAGTGTGCGGGCACTAACTTCGTCAACAACCACCAAAGCCTGTCATCAGTTATTAAATTCCTGAAAACGCTGCGTTTAAGCACGATTAAAACATTTTTCAAAACGTGCCCTGAAAAAAAAACCGACATTTTTTCATAATCCACTGAAACCAACTGATAACAAGGATTACCTTGCCGCAGTAGCCCAGGGCTACTTCAGCCTATTTATATTCTCACATGGGTGTATCTCTGATTATACAATGTAATATGTAATAATGTAAGTGTGTTTAAAGACATAAAATTATAAAGCTTTTATATTACATTGCGAATTATGTAAAGCTTTAAATAACTATATATATTCAAACAATTGTTCACAAGGACGTTATCAGTAATCATGGCTGATAATATGCTCAATTTAATTTTACGGAGGTACTTTATTTTACTATTGGCTGTTTCTCTCAACAATGTGGCACTGAACAGAGCAATAGCTACAGGCCAATTATTTGTGAAGCCTCTGTGGAGTATTGCTGAAAATGAAACTCAACCATGTCGTATTGAAGAACGAAATACCAGTCAAGAAACGATTGTCTTACAGGGAAGTGAACATCACACATGCAGTATACAAGTCAATGTCTCACTAGGATATCACACGCATGTAGAAATACCAGAATTTGACCGGAAATTTGATTTCATTTATATCGAAAGACAATGCGAATTGTGGGACTATCAAAATAAGTATATCGTTTTAAGTGAAGAATGCATTGTGGATTTTCATCTGGAGAGTCTCCAACTTAATCTGCAAGGTAATGTCAGTATCTTAGTCAGTGGGAAATTAACACCAGAATCATCAGAATCAATGCCAGGGTGTCAAGAATCTATCGATAATATCTTACCGAGCTTAGCAGTAAATCAGACACCAGTTTGCAGTAATTTAAAGGGATTTAATAAGAAAATCATATGTGATCTAGGTAGCGTTAACTGTAGATTAGAATTCCCATCATATTGTAATGCCACACTTGGCAAGAGAGAAATAGAATTTCAATGTAATGATGGTGATGGGTTTGTAAGACAATACACCCTGATGATATACGCAACTAATTTGATAACTTTGGATCTAAGTATCAATAATGTAGTTCACATTGAAGACAATTCGTTTGAAATGTTGAATAATTTACAGATTCTGCACTTGGAGAAAAACTACTTGTCCACCCTTAATAGAGGTGCATTCATTGGATTGCGTGCACTTACTATACTGCTCCTTAACAAGAACCATTTGATTGAACTTCAGGCAGATTTATTTCAAGATTTAGAAATGCTATCACACATAAATCTTGAAGATAACTATTTGAAAATATTGTTGACAGGATTGTTTAGGGGATTGGGACATTTAAATGAACTAGACATGACGGGCAATAATTTGATATCGATTCCAGATGGGTTGTTTTGGGGATTAGAGAACTTGAACATATTGTACATGAATAGAAACAAATTGATCACATTGAACGAAAGTATATTTCAGGGATTATCTAATCTAACATATCTCTCTTTGCATGACAATAACTTGATAACACTACCAGGTGCGTTGTTTTGGGGATTAGACAATTTGAACATGAGATTGAGCCTATCTAGAAACCAATTGACTACTTTGAACGAAAGTACATTTCAGGGATTGTCTAAGCTAACATATCTCACTGTGGGTGACAATAACTTGATAACCCTACCAGGTGGGTTGTTTTGGGGATTGGGCAATTTGAATACATTGCACCTGTATAGAAACCAATTGATCACCTTGAACGAAAGTACCTTTCAGGGATTATCTAAGCTCATATATCTATATATGCATGAAAATAATTTGATAACACTACCAGGTGCGTTGTTTTGGGGATTAGACAATTTGAACAGATTGTCCCTGTATAGAAACCAATTGATCACCTTGAACGAAAGTACCTTTCAGGGATTATCTAAGCTCATATATCTCTATATGCATGAAAACAATTTGATAACACTACCAGGTGCGTTGTTTTGGGGATTAGACAATTTGAACAGATTGTACCTGTATAGAAACCAATTGATCACCTTGAACGAAAGTACTTTTAAGGGATTATCTGAGCTAACATTTCTCTATATGAATGAAAACAACCTGATAACACTACCAGGTGGGTTGTTTGGGGGATTAGACAATTTGCGTGCGTTGTACTTGTATAGAAACCAATTGACCACCTCGAACGAAAGTACCTTTCAGGGATTACCTAAGCTGACATATCTCTATATGCATGAAAACAATTTGATAACACTACCAGGTACGTTGTTTTGGGGATTAGACAATTTGAACAAATTGTACCTGAACAACAACCAATTGATCACTTTAAATGACAGTTTGTTTTCGGGATTAGACAATATGAATGAATTGAGTCTGGTCCACAACCAATTGATCACTTTAAATAACAGTTTGTTTCGGGGATTGAATAAGTTAAACACTCTTGCTCTACAATATAATAACTTGACAACATTACCAGATGGAGTGTTTGGGGAATTAAACAACTTAAGAAACCTCTACTTATACAGTAATAAACTGCACACACTGAAGACTTTACAGTTCAATAATTTGACTAATCTGCAAGTCCTTGAAATCTTTGACAATAAGTTGACAACATTATCAGATGGTATTTTTAATGGGTTAGTTAATCTAAAATATCTAACATTGTATGATAACCAATTAGAATGGGTAGGTGAAAACAATATGTTAAAAGGCTTATATAATTTGCGTGGTCTATTTCTGCAAAATAACAAGCTAGCAAAACTTAATTTTGACATATTCAAAGACACAGAAAATATTTCATGGATTGTTTTAGCGCAAAATAATTTAAAACAATGTCCAAATATCAAACACTTGAATCATCTAAACATCCTTAATGTGATGAACAATACATTAACAGAGATAAATTATGACACATTTTCTGCTCTATCTAGAAATTCAAAGTTGTTCGTAAGTCAACATGAGATTTGTGAATGTTATGTACCTGACGGTGTCATATGTAGCGCCGCAAATGATAGGTCCCCATACCTCACATGTGATAGGCTTTTATCAGATACGACATTGGTCGCCACGATGTGGATTATTGGTATTAATGCACTCTGTGGGAATATATTTGTTTTGATTTGGAGAAAGATGAATACAAAAAAATATAAAGTACAGGATTTATTACTGAGCAATCTGGCTATGTCTGATTTACTGATGGGTTTATACATGATAATGATTGCAAATGCTGATATATACTATGGGGAATATTTCCCGATGCAATCTGAAACATGGAGATCAGGCATTACCTGCAGAATAGCTGGATTCTTATCAATAGCATCAAGCGAGGGCTCTGTCTTCTTTGTCACATTAATTAGCATTGATCGGTTTATTAATATTAGGTTTCCATATTCTAATAACAAATTAGGTAAACAATCAACAGTTGTGACTGCTATACTGATATGGATTTGTTCGTTTGCATTGGGTATTGTTCCATCCGTCTTAAGTGGAAGAAACTTCAAGTTTTATGATAATTCACACGTGTGTGTCGGTCTGCCATTATCTTTAACAAAAACATTCTCAAATGAAAAAAATGTAATAACAATTCGTCGCCCTATTGATGGTGGATTCTATTTCACCCAGGATAAATATACTACATTACCCTTAGGTTCGGTTAATGGCTTGTATTATTCAGTATTTCTTTTCCTTGGTCTCAATTGCTTTTGTTTCCTCCTAATCCTTTTGTGTTATATAGAGATTATACGAGCTGTCATAAAATCATCAAAACAATCTGGACGCACTCCTGATATGGACAAACAAATCAGACTCACAATTAAAGTAGCCGCAATAGTGGGCACTGACTTTGCTTGTTGGAGTCCATTAGTTATACTTGGTATATTAGTTCAAACAAGGGTAATTACACTGCCCCCGTCAGTGTTTGCATGGTTAGTGACTTTTGTGCTACCACTTAATTCCGCATTAAATCCATATTTGTATACTATTGCAGAAATCATTTCAAATTATCGAAAGAAAAAAGCAGATGAGCAAATCCTCCCAAAGTTGACTCAGCAAACATCAATAATGTGACAACATCAACATTTTTAACTAACGATGAGGATTTTTACTTCATCCATATTTAGATGTTGGTCGGTAGAAGTATCGAATATTATTCCAAACAATAGTGTAATATGTATAATCACTTCGAGTAAATAAATAAATACTTAAACAATGAGAGTCATGTTCCAAACACAAAGGAACTGAGTTTCAATAATTAATAAAGGTTGTATCCTCATCCGTCAGCTACATTTATGTTCACGCTTTTCGCGCTAAGATCAGCAAGCGCAAATATATTCCTTTTGTATGTAGGTCTATGTACGGAATCTAAAAATCGCGAAAAAAACAAAAACAAAAACAAAACAAATATGTTCAAATTGTGCACAGCGCAACAATTATAATGCACTTTTACAGTATTTGCAGTTTAAAAAACCTGTTCAATTAGAAGACTATATTTTAGACGAAACTGATTTAATTGGTTATAGTCTAAAATTCAAAGCGCGATCAAACCTTTGGAACATAGAATACGCGATTGGTTTTCAAATTATAAAGATGGTAAATGTATGCTTTGTAATATTGATTCAGTGGAAGACTTAAGACATGTAAGATGCATTTACATGTACATGTAGATCACTGAATGAGATAAGGTCGAGAAATATCTCAAACTCAAAAACAACCTGTGCACCAATGGTTTTAGTGATGTGTTGCTGGAATTTTGTATCAGTTATCTGGACTCAAAATTGTATATAATGCTCGGTTGTTAATATCACCACGCCTTGCAGAAGCACTGAAGATGCTCGTTCTGCAAATCATACCTTAAACTTGCGTGGGCTGTTAGATGTAAGATCATGAACTCAAATTGAGTCTATTATAAACATGACTATTAGTATTATAATATATATGTGTGATGCCGCGGCAAATGTTTCTTGGAAAGACAACTGCATCCTTTTGCCGCGGCTGTACACATATAATATGTATAATGTTCTTTCGTCTTGTTAATTATTGTATGTATATGCAGCAATGGAAATACCCAAATGACTTTCCACCCGGGGTAAACAGTCCCGGGGTAGACCAATCCTGGATAGGGTTGGGTTAGGATTAAAATTAGGGTTAAGTTTAGGGTTAGGGTTAGGGTTAGAAACAGTCCCTGTGTGGACAGTCCCGGGTCGGACAGTCCCGGGTTGGACAGTCCCGGGTGTGGACAGTCCCGGGGTAGACAGTCCCGGGGTTGGACAGTCCCGGGGGTGGACAGTCCCGGGGTTGGACAGTCCCTGGGTAGACAGTCCCGAGGATGGACAGTCCCGAGGGTGGACAGTCCCGAGGGTGGACAGTCTCGAGGGTGGACAGTCTCGAGGGTGGACAGTCCCGCGGTTGTTTTATGATGATCCGGACAGTCCCGGGGTTGTTTTAGAATGATCCATCTTTGTTTTTACCTCCACGACCACCAACCCCCTGAGTGTTTTAACATATGATTTAGAATGATTATAGTTTCCAAGGTATTTTTTAACAGTATTATGCGGTTTATTCCGTGAGGGCGCTCTATTGTAGTCCACCCAGGGTTGGTCCACTCAGGGTTGATCAAGCCCGGACTGTCTACCCCGGGTGGAAAAGTCATGTGGGTATTTCCATCGCTGCGTATGTATATAATGAACGCACCGTCGGTTAGAGAGTGCCACTGTTGTTCAAATAGATAAATAAATGCACATCAGTACATTATTAGTTCTTCTCCCATGGTAGTTTGAGGCAGTATAAATACAGCAGACATTCAGTATCTGGCACTGCATGCGAGTCTAAAGTAAACTTGAAAACCCAAATAATATTTTGCCTAAGTGTGGTCTGTGTTACACAAAAGCCAATTTAATTGGTAAACTAAACATTTGAGTTAAATGTTCTTTCTGGGAAGAATTACATTTGGTCAACCTGGATTTTAACAATCAAATTCTACTTTATGGTGTAATGTGTGTTCGTTTACATTTTAGTCCAGGTATGACACTGATATTATTCTTATTATTATTCTTATTATTATTCTTATTATTATTATAAGGATTGGTATTATTATAAGAATTTATATAGTGCTTTTCTAAACAGACCAATGCGCTGTACAATATATACATTAATATAAAAATATGTTGATATACCCATAATGTTTTTGTAATTCTTTCATTTTCAATGTTTATTTTGTAAACTTGTAAGTGTAACATTGTACCAATTCAGCCGGTTGGCTGAGATGACAATAAATTATACCATGAATAATAATTATAACATATATTCTAGTACACGGTTTGTTATTTGGCCTTATAAGCGCCCACCCTTCTTTTTCCCAATGACTACCAAAAAGTATCACCCAATAAGCGCCCATCTTTTAAGACACTGTAGCTCAATATAAAGTGTGAAAGCAGCGTCCGAAGGACAGTGTGCCGTGAACATTGTCCACCAAAAACGCGCAGCAAAATTGCGAAAACAAATAACAATAAGCTTACGGTTTTAAACTTTATCTGGCATGTCGAAAATATCACGTTTTTCATCATTCAGCAACTACCTTCAAATATGATACACACACTGTTATTATGGTTGTGTAAAATTTTACAACATTTTACAAACCGCTTTTTCACAAACCATTTCGTTTCCATACTTTTGGTCATTTTACACAACCTAGTATTCACACAATTGAATACGATTACTCAACCTTGTTTAATAATCAAACATGGTTGTGTAAAAACCTTTGTACACAACATTTTTTTACACATGAGAATAACAGTGCATTGTTTTACTATTCGTAACCTTGTCCAATTTTATAGTTTCCACGATAAATGACTTTAAAAAAGGTAACTTATTAATAAGCGCCCACCCAACATGAATTTGCTAACCGCCCTGGGCCCTTCATAGGGATAATAAGGTACCTTGAGTTTTTGCTATATCTGAACTGCCTCCATCGACACGGTCCCTGCGGACGGACACAAAGATGATTTATTGTGCCGTCCAGCATGTTTAGCACCACTATTAGTGCCAAGGCTTTCCCCCAAAACGAACAGTGCAAGACATGTGCTAAAGTAAATTTACAGCTACAGGCCATCTGACTTTCATCCTAATGTTTAGATAGGCATAACCTAAGAATAGAATTGGCATAACCTAAGAATAGAAGTTGGCATAACCAAAGGAAAGAAGTTGACATAACCTAAGAAAAGAAGTTGGATCCCACCTAAACATGCACATGTGTTATTCAGAAAATAAAGGGGCTTTAAAAGCCAAGGTCCACTTGGACCAGACGACTTACACCTGTTCATTTTGTGACAGATGAAATAGAGTTAAGATGGAGAAATATCTACCTCATGTGATATTTTTCCAATTTGTACACATATTCTTTCTCTCTTATAATGAAGTTTGACTTATCACTTTATTAAGAAAGACTTTCTTGAAATCGATCCTGACTGTATTTTCTGTGGAAAAACTGTCACAAAACGTGACTAAATCATAATGGAAATCTGCTTTCAATTGAAGACATTTCTAAACATATTTGCTTTGATTTTCATCACAAAGCAATATAAACTATTCTGTTCTCTAGTGTAAGTTGTGATCATAGCAGGAAACACTGTAAACAGCGTCAACAGGGTGTCAAACCATGGAATTCCATTTACAAGCGAAAATTCACGTAGAAATAAGTTGTTGGAGCAGACCCGACTGTTTATTTCAACGTTTTTAATCATGATTTTGAAGTAATTAGGAATCGTATAGCTCTGTAATTTAGGAGAGTTTATCGACTTGTGATAACACATGTAAATCTGTAAGAAAATCTACTTTCGAAGTAAAAATCAAGGATAGATTGCGTCACTTGGAAAAGGTCGCATAATATGACTTAAAAAATCAGTCGGTAAGTGTTTTCAAACGTAAACAAAGGTCAAAGTTACGCTATCCACTAGATGCGTAAGTGTTGTTCATACTACTGTTAGTCAAGCCATGGTGGACAGCTACATAGAGTTCTCTTACTCCTGCTAAAAAGCAGGAGTAAATCGACCGGATTGAGGCAGCGTAACGTATGACAGCTTATGATGGAAGGGAAGAGAAATAAAGGCAGACCTCGGTCCCGGTGGATTGACTGTTAGCTGTCAGTAAATGTCGGGATCGAACCAACCAACCAACTTATTTATGCTAGTGACCGTTTCACTGCCACTACTCCATCAGTTACGCGATCAGTACTCCAATCCGGCGCTACTCTTCATTATCATGTTACGCCACCCTTACTCTCCCTAGTGTGAACGTAGCTATTAATAGTAAGAATTTATCTCTTTATTCATCTTTAAAATGAAATATTTGGGAGGGAATCTTAAATTGTATTTTGACATCATGCATATTATAAATTTAAACCGTCCAAATTCTCTGTACTTTATCATTGCACCCACATAATTTGGGCACACTTTACAGCTCTATTATTCAATAATAACTTATTACTATTGTCAAGCTATTTTAACGCTTACCTTTACTTTGAATGATAAAAGAGAAACACTGAAATCAGTGTAAATTATATATAGTTTAATAAATGTTTTCCTTTGAAGTAATGTCTCGAGAATATTAATTCATTAAAACACACTTGTCATTACTTTATAAAATTAGATTACCAATAAGCTAACACAGTAGTGGGTTCACAGCCATGGGTTCCCAGTATTTTCTTTTAATTTGTAGCGTGAAAGGTGTCCTAATACTTTTCGTTGCTAGTGTACTTGGCAGTAAAATGTTCTTAAAGAACCATAGTTAACAACATGCCTTTCATTGCAATGTAATGTTAATGGGAACCAGTAGATACTGGTGACACAAACCAGTGGTTATGTGATTAAATTGAAGTATGTTGGACTATGCAATACATATTTTTTTGCTGCAGACAAAGCCCAAACATCTCTCTAGTCATTGACGGGTATAACAAAGTATCTGACCCACCTCCATCGACAGTCCCTGCGGACAAAGCCCAAACATCTCTCTAGCCATTGATGGGTATAACACAGTGTCTGACTAACCTCCATTGACAGTCCCTTCGGACAAAGCCAAAACATCTCTCTAGCCACTGACAGTTATAACAAAGTGGCAGACCCACCCCATTAATAGTCCCTTCGAACAGAGCCCAACATCTCTCTAGCCACTGATGGGTATAACAAAGTGTCTGACCCACCTCCCTCGATAGTCCCTTCGGACAAAGCCCAGAACATTTATTTAGCCATTTTGTTACAGGTATAACAAAATGTCTGACCCAACCTCATCGACAATCCCTTTGGACAAAACCCAAACATCTCTCTAGCCATTGACGGGTATAACTTAGTGTCTGACCAACCCCATCGACAGTCCCTGCGTACAGAACCCACATATCTAGATTAACTTACAATGTTTGCTGTCGTGTAGTTTTCTCGTACACATATCCATAACCCTAACCCTACCATATACCACAATATACCACTACTAGGCAGTGGCGTATCTGGGATATTTTGGTCGATTTTCCACGTTGAAGAAAACATTCTGTAAAAAGTGGGGGGTAGAGTTAGGGTTAAGAAGCAATTTTTTGAATGTTTGTTTTTCTTCAAAAAAGTTCTAAGTTTTGTTAATATAACCCTAACCCTACCATATACCACCATATACCACGACTGGGCACGTTGGTACCACCCGGCGTGGAAGTTTTTGCATGAAAAAATGGACCCAACCCATGTAGTTTGCGCATTACACTGCGCAAACTAGCCTTGACAGCAGTGGTATAGTGTAGAATCCTTCGCCTGTGGTGCGAGAGGTGCCTGGATTGAATCCGGGGGGGGGGGGGGTCGGGGGATATTTTGGTCGATTTTCCACGTTGAAGAAAAATTCTGTAAAAAGTGGGGGGGGGGGGGGGTAGAGTTAGGGTTTTAAAAAATATATATTTTGGTGAACACTGAAAGCAGTGCCATGCATAGGTATGATTCCACATAGTTGGAATTGCACTAACACAAAAATGCTGACAAGATTTTTTCTAAAGACCGTTTTGCTTGCTAGCAGGCTGTCTGTTGTGTAATTTAGCAGAAAGCAAGGTTGCTTACTCTGTGTGTTGTAACCATGGTCATGTGTTGTTTTTAATTAGATTATAGTAGTGAACATTTTAAAAAGCGTTGATTATTGTATCTTAAAATATAGCAGGCTGTCTGTTGTGTAATTTAGCAGAAAGCAATGTTGCTTACTCTGTGTGTTTTAGCCATGGTAATGTGTTGTTTAATTAGATTATAGTAGTGAACATTTTAAAAAGAGTTGATTATTGTACCTTAAAATACTCGCAAATATTTTCTTGTTCTATACCGTGTTATTGTTATCTTAAAGATTCATAGAGTCTCCTTCTTTGATATATTTTCGGAAATCATTAAGGAAAATAAACAAGTGTTCCAATATGTGCATATGACATGTCGTCGTGTGAGTGCAAGCACGTCCTATCTGCATTTTGCTATTTGCAGGAGAAGCATATTTATGCTTTTCATAATTATTGTGTGTTTGAGTAACCACATAATGGTATCGAAGTATAAAGATTTGTTTTCCTTTGATAATATAAATTGAACATCTTGGGATAAACAGAGAGCAACAACATCGTAAGTGGCAGATACGATGTTGTTGCAGTGACAAAATCTTGAGAATATACAGAAGAACAGAGTGTAAAAACATCATAAGTGGTAGATACGATGTTATTGCACTCAGAATACAATGAAAGCACAGTGCATTTATAAATTGAACATCTTGGGATAAAAATGATTTATTGAACAGTTATTGACATTTTTGGATATTCGTATTTGCACTAGAAAATTTAGTGAGTGCAACAACATCGTTATTGGCAGACACGACGTTATTGCACTGAGAAAACTTGAGAACACACGCAAAAACAGAGAGCAACAACATCATAAGTGGTAGATACGATGTTATTGCACTCAGAATACTATGAAAGCACAGTGCATGTATAATAATAATAATAATAATGTGGATTTATAATGCGCACTAATCCACCAAAAATGGTGCTCGAGGCGCGATACAAAAAATAACTTACATTACAACATACATTTTTAAAGTACAACTTAATCTACAATAATGTATAACGTTAGTGGAAGATACGATGTTGTTGCACTCAGAATACTATGAAATATAGTTGTAGTGCATAAACGACATTGTTTTTTTTATTAATTAAAAAATAATTAATTTGTTTTAGAATTTAAAAATTAGCTTAAAATGTGCACAATTATCTACTCTTTATTAAAAAATAAAAAAGGCAATTTGGCCAAAAATGTCACTTATGATCAACAATCATTCGCTCGGAGTAGTTTCGAACCAATCAGAAAGAAGGAAGTTTAAATACGTGGAATGCATTGAATGTGTCTTATTGCACTCCGTGTAATAACTCACTTTGTTTGGATTCGTTGTTCAAGCAGCACGTGTTCGCCGACTTTTATTTTATCGCTAGCTTGTAAACATCTATATTCATTATTAAGGGTCCATATCCAAACTCTGAGTGCTTTTAAATTGTTTTTCTAGCGATTTCAAAGCGCTTTTCCAACGAAATACCGTTGGAAAAGCGCTTTTAAATCGCTAGAAAAACAATTTAAAAGCACTGAGAGTTTGGATATGGACCCTAAAGAGATTAGACGTATACCACAAAATTGTGAATTTTGATTTGTATTGTTGTGTATGAATTAGGTCAATACATGCGGATACATGTTTGTTTCTCGTAAAATTAGAATATCAATGCACATGCACAAATGTTGATATGTTCACAAAAGCACTCCCCTTGCAGGGTCGTGCCATTATCAGATTCACTCATCAACATCAGCGCGCATGCATTGATTTGTCTAATTTTCTCTGAAACAAAACCATCACTCACTTTTAAAACAACACGATTACCAGGGCTTTTTAAAAAACATTTTCTCAATACATTTAAACATTCAGCAACGGAGAGTTTACCCTCACAATTAGCTTTTTTAATTATTATGAAGAACATGAATTGGTCTACCCCCTCCTTCGAAGCTAATTTGTTTTCATTTTCCCCGCGCAACTAAAAATAAATAAATATAAAGCGCAAAATTGGGCTCATCGCGTATGGTTATGCTTCAAAAGTGACTCTACATACTTACGCATACGGGTATGTGAGACGGATCTTTTTTTCCTTCTTGGCCCAATGTCTTGTACACAATTGGTTGCCTTTTCTTCTACTGAAATTGATTTCAATAGTAGCCATGGTTTACAGTGGGATACGGTTCGAGGTTTTCGTTCATAGTGAATCTAGTTTGGACATTTGAGAGAGGGACTTAGGGACTACGACCATATTTTTTTTACGCGACAAAATCAATTTTCTGGTAATTTAAGACCCTAATTATGTTGGTGCCAGGATCAGAATTGAGGCGATTTTAGAAGGAGTCTAAGTTTTGTAGTTGGACCACTAACAGAACTACACTAGATCAGAGAAGGGTTTCAGAGTAGGAACAGACAAAATCAGCAATTCCGGACCATGCTAGGAAAAATCATGTAATTTTACACCTCGTTCATAAAAAGTAAAATGGATCTTTTTAAATTTACGTTTTAAGTAACCACACCTAATGAAACAAATACATTGTAGCAGATTCCTTTTCCTATGGGATGTCATTGAGTTGTACCACAGTTCGCTATCGAACGTATTCAAATCTCTCCACAACTTAGACCATTTTAGCTCCACACAAGCTCTGTAATCTATATAATTTCGCTCCAGAGGAATAGTCCTTATTACTATACTTATTTTAATCACAATACTTCAAGAAATATATTGATTATTTCGTGGTGCCAATGAATCGACAACATTCAGGCTAATAACATACACCTAGCACAAAAAGTCTCTGACCAGGTGCTTTGAGGTTGCTAATTCAAAATAGATAATCGGTACCAAAAATCTGAGATATACATTAAAGTGACACAATGTCATGTTGATTTTTTCTAAATTTCCATTAATTTTACTTCAGAATTCAAGATGAACATTAAAAATTGCCATTATTGTTGTTTCTACTAAAAAAAACACCACAATTTGAGTAAAACAATGTTTCAAATATGTGGAATACCACCCTTAACCATGTAAAATGCTGGTCTCGGCTATATCAGCATTTTTGAATCGACGTGTTGTTGTACAAAGCACACCTGTTCGCGGAGTATTATTAACAGGACGACCTCAGTTTTCACCTTACTCTTTTGTTCGCCATATTTGGAATTGATGTACCGAAATCACCAATATTGATTCCGCCCAAGTTGTAAGAAATGATTCTGTCCTGCTCGAGCTACGTAGCTTTAACCACGCAGATCGATTCGAACCTCGAAAGGCTGAATATCCTAATATGTGCCCCCCGATTTTTTTAATTTTTATATAATATCACATTTTGAGTTACGTACATGTATAGTGCGTTTTTTTATTGAATTAGTCAATCCGCGACACATTAGACGGAATAAATGACGTTGGCGTTGAAACCGCAACGAAAAAAATCTTTTTCACAGCGTGGCCTAGGCTCAAAAGGCTGAATAGTGAATATCCTAAATTGTGACCCCCGATTTCCTTTTTGGGATAATATTTCACATTTTGAGTTACGTATAATGTTTTTTTTATCGAACTTGTCATTCTGTAACACATTTGACCAAATAAATGACGTTCTCGTTGAAACCGCAACAAAAAAACTATTTTTCATAGCGCTCTAGGCTCAAAAAGCTGAATATCCTAATATGTGCCCCCCGATTTGCTTTTTTAGTATATTATATCACATTTTGAGTTACGTATAATGTTTTTTTATCGAACTGGTCAATCTGTGACATATTTGACGGAATAAATTACGTTCGTGTTGAAACCGCAACGAAAAAAGTCTTTTTCAGAGCGCGCTAGGCTCAAATGCTGAATATCCTAATATGTGCCCCCCGATTTGCTTTTTTAGTATATTATATCACATTTTGAGTTACGTATAATGTTTTTTTATCGAACTGGTCAATCTGCGACATATTTGACGGAATAAATTGCGTTCATGTTGAAACCGCAACGAAAAAAGTCTTTTTCAGAGCGCGCTAGGCTCAAATGCTGAATATCCTAATATGTGCCCCCCGATTTGCTTTTTTAGTATATTATATCACATTTTGAGTTACGTATAATGTTTTTTTTATCGAACTTGTCATTCTGTGACACATTTGACCAAATAAATGACGTTCTCGTTGAAACCGCAACGAAAAAACTATTTTTCATAGCGCGCTAGGCTCAAAAAGCTGAATATCCTAATATGTGCCCCCCGATTTGCTTTTTTAGTATATTATATCACATTTTGAGTTACGTATAATGTTTTTTTATCGAACTGGTCAATCTGCGACATATTTGACGGAATAAATTACGTTCGTGTTGAAACCGCAACGAAAAAAGTATTTTTCAGAGCGCGCTAGGCTCAAATGCTGAATATCCTATATGTGCCTCCCGATTTGCTTTTTTAGTATATTATATCACATTTTGAGTTACGTATAATGTTTTTTTTATCGAACTGGTCAATCTGCGACATATTTGACGGAATAAATTATGTTCGTGTTGAAACCGCAACGAAAAAAGTCTTTTTCAGAGCGCGCTAGGCTCACATGCTGGATATCCTAATATGTGCCCCCCGATTTGCTTTTTTGTATATTATTTCACATTTTGAGTTACGTATAATGTTTTTTTATTGAACTGGTCAATCTGCGACATATTTGACGGAATAAATTACATTCGTGTTGAAACCGCAACGAAAAAAGTCTTTTTCAGAGCGCGCTAGGCTCAAAAGGCTGAATATCCTAATATGTGCCCCCCCCCCCGATTTGCTTTTTGGGATATTATATCACATTTTGAGTTACGTATAATGTTTTTTTATCGAACTGGTCAATCTGCGACATATTTGACGGAATAAATTACGTTCGTGTTGAAACGGCAACGAAAAAAGTCTTTTTCAGAGCGCGCTAGGCTCAAATGATGGATATCCTAATATGTGCCCTCCGATTTGCTTTTTTAGTATATTATATCACATTTTGAGTTACGTATAATGTTTTTTTATCGAACTGGTCAATCTGCGACATATTTGACGGAATAAATTGCGTTCGTGTTGAAACCGCAACGAAAAAAGTCTTTTTCAGAGCGCCCTAGGCTCAAATGCTGAATATCCTAATATGTGCCCCCCGATTTGCTTTTTGGGATATTATTTCACATTTTGAGTTTAAAAGTCCACGATTATTGGTTGAAGGCCATGCTATCTACTATCGATCGGATGAAGGCTATACTATCTACTATTCCCCGTTTTTGACTCTGATGCACAAAGTGTAAGTACTTAAAGGTAGATGACCCGATCACATTTTCGTACCACAGAATTATTTCAAACATACGGAGATTTTCATATCATATGAAAGCTCGTATTTTTCTCATCATCATACTGAAATTTGACGGCCTAAATCGGTATAATTACGGAGAAATCGATGAAATAACGTCGAATTACCGCGAATGGTGGTATACCACCGATATAGTTTGTGTACTACTCAATGGGTACAGTTCACAGCATCTTGTGCGTCTAAAATAAGAACCATAAGAGCTATGCAACTCAAACTTTGGAACACGACTTTTTTAAGGATGACCTTTTATGTAAAATAGAAAACTTCAAGTTGAAAATCGGAATGTGATCGGGTCATCTACCTTTAACATCGATAATACTGATTCACAATTTAAGGAAGGATTAATTATACTATAGTATAATAGGCGTACACACAGGCCTACGCATTTTTATGTCAAATGATCTACTATTCTCCGTCTATGCTATCGATCGGATGAAGGTTAGGCCTATGCTATCTACTATTCCCCGTTTTTGCCCTCTTTTCGAATGTTCAAAACAAATCAATCATAGGCCCTAGCCTGTGTCTTTTGCTTTCAGTGCGCACAGGCTTGCGTTGGTTTATTTTTCAGTGGAATGCATAGATCTAAAATTCTGTGGAATGTCACAATTTGATTTAGCGTCGGAGTGGAATGCCACACTAACCGTCCACGATTATTGGTTGAAGGCCATGCTATCTACTATCGATCGGATGAAGGCTATACTATCTACTATTCCCCGTTTTTGACTCTGATGCACAAAGTGTATTAGTACTTAACATCGATAATACTGATTCACAATACTATTGGAAAATCTGGAAAATCCGGTCATGTACACAATTGATGACATCGGAACATTTAAAATCCGGTTAAGGAAGGATTAATTATAGTATAATAGGCCTACACACAGGCCTACGCATTTGTATGTCAAATGATCTACTATTCTCCGTCTATGCTATTTACTATCGATCGGATGAAGGTTAGGCCTATGCTATATACTATTCCCCGTTTTTGCCCTCTTTTCGAATGTTCAAAACAAATCAATCATAGGCCCTAGCCTGTGTCTTTTGCTTTCATCCATTTACAGTATTATGAATGAATCACCCGAAAACAATAAACGGAATTACCTAAACACGTTAACTCCAGCGGAGTATAAAGCAAAGAAACAACGAGACGCCACAGCAAAGCGGAAATCCCGAGGTGCCCAAACATCGGCACAGAGCGAGTCATACAAGCAAAAGGATGCGGCAGCGAGGCGAGAATTCCGAGGTGCGCAAACATCGGCACAGAGCGAGTCATACAAACAGAAGGATACAGCAGCGAGGCGAGAATTCCGATCAGCGCAACCACCATCACAACGGAGGGCAGATAATGATAAAGATGCCGCATCTAAAAAGAACAAACAAACGGTAATCAAACTGAAACAGTGTGCCCGCGTAGATAGAAACACTTTCGATGAACACCATATTGTTCAGCTCAATGTTGGCTCCACAACGGTATGCACTTCATGCAAAGCAATCATGTTTACGGCTGAAACCCATAAAGGGCACATCGGAATAAATGCCACATTTTCCTTATGTTGTTCATATGGAGAAATTCACATACCAGCAATCAAACCTCCACCAGAAGCATTATGTAATTTGTTCCTCAACACTGAACAGTCTGCAAGACATTTCAAGCAGCACATTAGAAAGTACAATGCTGCCTTAGCACTTTCATCAATTGGCGTGGATCTAGGAAAGACTTTTCAATTTTCCACGCAAGGACCCTGGGTTTACAAGATTAATGGTCAAGTGTACCATGCAGCAGGTCCTATTATGCCAGGCAGAGACACCAATCCGCAATTCAGTCAATTATATGTCTACGACACAGAACATGAGTTAGACAACCGACATGATAGAAACAAGGACATGAACCGAGATACCCTCAAGCTTCTGCAAGACATCATGCATGACATCAATCCATTTGTCCACAAATATCTCCAGGTAATTACTTAACAACTAATGTCCAGGTAATTACTTACCCGGGATGCGACCTCTAGGTTATTATATAAATCTTCCCAATATTACATTGGCCGACCAATTTTGGTTTATGCGAAACCCTCAAAATCAACTATTACGTCTTATGAAATTGGTCCCATATTGTCAACCCGAAATGTCATGGCCTGGAACCCTAACCATGCTAAACCCTGATACACCGTGGATCATTATTCACATTTTAATGTTTACTTTTAATGTATAAACCACAGGCAGCACAGATCATACAGCAGCAGCCAACTCAAAATGTCTGCTTAGTTCTTAAAGGTACCGGCACACCAGACCCACGAAGATACAATCTTCCAACAGGCAATGATATTGCAATCATCATTCCGCAACTTCCTCAAATGTACCCAGGACATCGCAGAGACGTAGTTTTGTATAAGACAGCTGCAGACCACCCACGTGGCATGACTACAGTGCGCATCCACGAAATGCACCCTATGTATGATCCTACTGCTTATCCTCTTTTCTTCATATATGGTATGTATTGTATAACTATAACTTTCAAAACCACTATTCCACCATTCAGAACCATTATTGTTTGGTTTAAACCCAAATTAACAACCAGACATATTAGATGATATAGATAACAGGCTTTTCCGCATAATATAGTAACTATAGTATGAATTTCCTAAGTTTCATAATCATGATAATAGCCCGTGCCATGCCAACACGCTATCATAATAATTCATTTGTATGTGTTTCTTTTTTCTCCCAGGAGACAAAGGCTACGATATACAAACTTACACAAGACAGTCATCCAAGGGACAAAAGAAGTTGACAACGCGGAAGTACTACAGGTAATGTTTCACCGAAAGCGAACTACTTCAACTATTGCACATCATTATTTCAATATGATCCACATTTCATCTTGAATTTTATTAATTTCACTCTGTTATACATTATCACATATCGCAGATATCGTTTTATGCAGCATGATGGTGAATGTAACATTCTACACAACGGTGGTCGCCTGTTCCAGCAATTTTTAGCTGACATTTAGCTGAATTTCCTACGGTACAACCAAAGTCAACTGAGAGCAGAACTCTACCAAGGTCTTGCTGATGCTGTGCACAATCAGGATAATCAACAACGAATTGGTACACGCGTAGTCCTTCCATCAACTTTCCATGGCTCACCTCGACAAATGCATGAGCTATACCAGGTAATTCATACTTGATGACCATTCACATTCTAACTTAATGTAATTCGTATGACCATAATATTCGTCTAAAGGTAAAGGTCACCATTTATTTACCTACACGCTTTCCAAGTCAATATGGTGTTGACACACCACCGTGCACATCTTCATTCGTTTTTCAATCACTTATTCTGCAGGATGCTATGGCCTTAGTTCGATGGTTTGGAAAACCAGAGTTGTTCATTACTTTCACGTGTAACCCCAGATGGCCAGAAATAACGGACAAACTACAACCAGGTCAGGCAGCAACAGATAGACCGGACATAGTCAATCGAGTCTTCAACCTTAAACTTAAACAATTCTTGAAAGATCTCTTCACCAATGATGTCTTAGGAAGCATCAAAGCATACTGCTGGACCCTAGAGGAACAAAAACGATCACTCAAACATGTCCACCTGCTTGCCATACTACAGCAACCATTGACGCCAAAATGGGTAGATACCACTGTATGGGCATTCATACCAGATCGCAACACTATGCCCAGACTACACCAGATAGTAACCACGTCTATGCTACACGGTCCGTGTGGAACATGCAACCCTCATTCTCCGTGCATGATCAATGGACAATGTAAGGCCAACTACCCCAAGGATTTCCGTGATACTACCGTCCTGTCGGAAGATGGATTTGCACTGTATGCCAGACCAAATGATGGCACTTTCCACGAGAAAAATGGCTTCTGCTTTGATAATCGCTGGGTAGTACCTTATAACCCATGGTTACTTCTCAAATACAACGCACACATCAACACTGAAGTCTGCGGTAGTGTCAAGAATGTGAAATATTTATACAAGTATATCACAAAGGGTGAAGACATGGCTTCTGTAGGCGTTGAAGGCGCAGGTCAAGAGAACACAGATGAAATCACCAACTACATTTCATCCCGGTATGTTTTTCCGTTTGTAAATACTGCTCCTCACACATTGGGCCTACTAACTACCAACACTTTAGATAATTCCTTATCCAATAACAATATTATGCAAAGCGTTATACACCTTAAATGTTTGCTACAAACATGACAATACTAGCACTTCTTTGAAATTTATTGTTCAACAATTTATAAATGTTACACATAATATCCTATAAAACTTACCAACCTATTCACTGTTTCATTCTACCAATACAGGTGGATTACAGCATCTACAGCAACATGGAATATGTTCGAATTCCAAACACATGCTAGACACCCCCCAATTGTCCGTCTGGCAGTGCATGAACAAAACCAGCAAACCGTAACCTTCAAAGAAGGGGATGAAGAAATTGCCCTTGCTAAGAACACGGAGACCACCCTCACATCTTGGATGCACTTTAATAAAGATAATCCAGACTCCAGAATGCATACATATGATCAATTCCCTGTACACTATCGTTGGGATCCAGCAAAGAAACAGTGGCTACCTCGAAAAACGTCCAACTACTGCATCGGAAGATTGTACTCCACCACTCCTGCACAAGGAGAGCGCCACTACCTCCGCATGCTGCTACATCACATCCCAGGAGCCACTTGCTACACAGATCTAAAGACGATTCACGGAACAACACACGCTACATTCAAACAAACTGCTATAGCAATGGGTCTCCTCGACAACGACGATGAATGGGAGCAATGTTTGAATGAAAGCGTACTGAAGGATATGCCATACCAAATTCGCCGCTTATTTGCCATGATCTTAGTACACTGTTCACCAGCAAATCCTCTCCATCTGTGGCACACCTTCAGAGATAGCATGTGCGAAGACCTCCAGCATGATCGACTAACACCTGCACAAGTCACAAATGAGTGTCTCATCTCCATCGACACATTTCTTAAAGGTATGAACAGTAGCTTACAAGACTTCTCAGATATGCCTTTCCCCAATTACTCTGACCGTGTCCAACTTCAACCTCCTCTCATTCAAGATGAGCTCTATGATGTTGCTGCACAAGAAGCGGTCCTCACTCGCACAATGTCACAGCTGAACGCACAACAGCAGCATATATGTGACACGGTCATGTCTGCTGTAGCAGGGACATCCCACGCCAAATTATACATGATCAACGCACCAGGTGGTTATGGGAAGACCTTCCTGCTAGCCACTATCTTAGCTGCAGTCAGAGCAAAGGCTAAAATAGCATTAGCTGTAGCCCCAACAGGACTAGCAGCTGAAAACTTGGAAGGAGGCCGGACAGCACACAGCCGCTTCAAAATTCCCATACCCATAACGGAGTCCTCCATGTGTCGCATTCCAGCTCAAAGCCACCTTGCAGACCTCATGCGACGCACTTCCCTCATAATTTGGGATGAGATAATGGCAACCCACCGTCATGCTGTGGAATGTGTTGATCGCACATTGCAAGACCTGCGTCATAGTGAAGAACCTTTTGGGGGTTGCATCGTTCTTTTTGCAGGTGATACTCGCCAAATTCTTCCAGTAGTTCGCCACGGAAGTGAAGCAGCCATTATGGATAGTTCCATCACAAGGAGCCAATTATGGACACATTGTATCCAACTTCCATTGACCACTAATATGCGTGTCAACCCCGACGAGGTAGACTTCTCCCATTTCCTCCTGCAGATAGGTAATGGAAAACATAACATCGTCGATCCAACGAATCCACAGATCATGCAAATTCCCTCAGAATTTGTAGAACCGAACTTGACATCACTCATCAACAACATCTTTCCCAACATGCAGGAAGGCTACCAAGATCCATATTTCATGGCACACCGCTCAATTCTTACTCCACTTAATTATCACATGGACAAAATCAATGCATCATGCGTTCAGACCTTTCCAGGAACATCCCACACATATCTAAGTGCTGACAAAGTACAGGACGATAACAGCAATCTGTCAATTCCACTGGAATACCTCAATTCCTTGACACCTTCTGGCATGCCACCACACCTACTAACACTCAAGATCAACATGGTTGTAATGCTATTGCGCAACCTTCAAGCTGGACCATCAGAAGGTTTACGTAATGGCACTAGACTTCTCATTAAATCACTTGGAAAACGCATGATTGAAGCTGAAGTTCTCACCGGCACTAGCAAAAGTACCACTGTTTTTCTTCCACGAATTCCATTCTACCTACGTGACTCGGAGTTCCCTTTCACCATGGTCCGCAAACAGTTTCCGATTCGTCCATGCTTCAGCATGACCATCA
Organism: Ophiura sarsii; assembly: GCA_035610835.1. Taxonomy (NCBI): domain Eukaryota; kingdom Metazoa; phylum Echinodermata; class Ophiuroidea; order Amphilepidida; family Ophiuridae; genus Ophiura; species Ophiura sarsii. The sequence goes on from CM069455.1 coordinate 27,821,536, forward strand.
ACAAGGCACAAGGCCAAACCCTAGATCAAGTGGGTATATACCTCCCCAATCCTGTATTCACCCATGGACAGCTGTATGTCGCATTCAGTAGAGTACGGACAAAAGATGCAGTCGCCGTGTGCCTGGACCATCCACAGCTTTTACAGGATACAAACCAACACGACAACCACTACACATTAAATGTTGTCTTCCATTCCATCCTCTAATCTCCAGGTATGTCCACTCTAATGACAGAGCTGAAGGCTGATACGGTTCAGCAGGGAAATAGTACCATCGCCATTTACCAACCGCTAAATCCGAGAACCGCGGTATCTAGTAATAACTAACGTTGTCTCTAGATGTTAAGCGTGTGCGACTATAGGTGCATAATTATATAGGCCTTGCCATTGTTATAGTTCATGCAAACATTACTATCTTCAGAAGATAAAATAAAGTCACATGTATAAAGTATAATTTATACATCCCATTGTTAAACCTATACTCTGATCATACATGTTGGTTCATATAATATATTGACCATTTTTGGCGGCCATTTTGGCGGCCATCTTGGTTTTAGGTGTGTTAACAAAGCAAAAGTTCTGGATATGAGTGGTCTAATACATACATCTTACTATTAAAACTATACTTTCACCATAGATTTTGATTACTATGTTATTTTATGAGATTTGACCAGTTTGGCCATCTTGAATAACCCCTTAGCATACCAACATTATTTTTGGTAACATCCGGAATGTGTTTTGGACCATGAAAGTAAGTCAACAAGTTGGTTTGGGTGAGTCCTGGGGTGGGGTGCACGCAAACCCTCTGCATATACCCGACTAATAAAGGATAAACGATTATGTAAAAGTTATACATTTTAAATCATGAATAGTTGTTATATAATTCATACTCTTAATCTCCCGCGCTAATGTAACATGATCACATGAAACACTCTAAATCATACACAAGCATACACGTTAAAATGAAAAATTAACGGACGCGTAGATTGGTGACGTGCATTTGGATACAATAATTGTATAATCAAATGTGTTTTCCTCTTTTTGACATTTCAATGTTGACACCTTCCTTCTATTTTGAGGTTTAAATTTGCGAAGCCTCAATTTTTAGAATAGGAATCTTTTTAAACGTAGAGAGATTATCCAACCACTTTATCAACGCATTCATGGACACTTCCCTTTTTGTTTAGATACAAATGCATCACTGTATTAGTCATAAGTGATAAAGACAACACACCCACATACCTCTCGTGTCCATGTCTTCTTTCTTGCCCTTTCAATGTAATCAAAGGAAATTAATATATAGGCCTATATATATACTAGAATCATCATGCTACGCAAGTTGGGATTTAAAATTGAAAGTTAGTTATTATCCAATTTTGAATAGCAAACACTGTTCTGTATTATTGTTCATAGCAAATAACGCAATTGAGCCAGTTAGTGACTTGACACTGTAATCTTGTAATAAAATATCCGTTGGACGTCACGGTAACAAGGAACATCAAATCCGTTATACTTCTTGAATCGTCAAATATTAGACAGACAATTAGTATCATTGAACTATCAGCTCACATATGCAATCCTCGGCTATACAAGTCTTTAAAGGGCACATGTTTTTGTTTAAAAAAGATCAGAGTTATCTCTAGGTGGTGTATCACTCATCAGCCGCTAAAAGATGACTGAATTATCCACTCGGTCTTATGGATTACTGGGAAATTGAAAGAAGTAATTGCAGGGCTATAGAACGGAAAGTGGATCAATCTAATCGTTGGTTCAGTGGACTAAACTATCGACTTTACGGACATAAGAATAACTCATTGGTAGATTACCAGTGTAGTCACCTTCGGAGCCGTAATTTCACCCTTATTAAGATGAGCACTCCTGACGTAGTTCTCGTTGAAAATGACTATTGGGAAAAGTCACCGTGTTGCATAATATAGCTTTTCTTCATCATCTTCATCTATGTAGATAATGTTATGCTCTGGGGTCTCTGGGCTGCGGACCAGACTTTGGCGGGTTAAACCGATTTTGTGAGCGCTCAACCGTCCGCTTTCCCTCATGGCATATGGTTGGAGGTGGAATCAACTCCGCTTGTCTGAACGCCTTGGTGCTTCTGCAAAGCCAGATAATGTAGCTTGCTCGCAAGTCTGTTTTGGCTGCTGTGTCTAAGATTTGGGTTTTTTTTCCCGCTGGTGATTCCTAGCGAGGCCAGACATTTGCTGATTTGCTGATCAATATATTAATGCTAAACATGTTGCATACTGTTGACCCGTCAGTCGCTGATAATCGAATTGTAATATCGGAATACCTGATATAGGTGTTTCCCGAACCGGGTTTTCCCACTTAATTATGCTATTGTTTTTGATCATATTAATTTCTCGCAGGAATGAGTTTCCGATAGTCTGTGAAAGTTCAATCCGCTTAAAGAGATATCGAGGCTGGAATTCCATCCATACGAGCGCACATCATTAAGGCGGGCGTAAATCAATACTTGTAAGGGTACTGAGGTGTACTTCTTATATATTTATACTTTGTCAAGAATCAATTCAAAGTTCGTCTACATGTACTTAAACATTGTACTCAGAAGGTCCAATCTCCCGAGTTACCTATGATATAACATATGCTGTTATTTGGCTTTATATGTCGGTCGGTAAGGTCAACGTTTGTCCATCTGTAACAGCCCAGTTAAGAGAAGTGGATATCCGTGATGAAAGTTCAAGATAAGCAATATAAATCTCCTTTACTACGCCCTACATCATTCGCCATAATTCGATAGTGGGGAACATGGCGAGGCTGCTGCCAGCATAGCTTGGATCTATAATTGTCTTTCCCTAAATCTGACAAAATGTAGCGTACTAAACAAATGATAACCCACAAGACAACATGGACTGTGTTTGCATGGGCACGAAATGAAAGAGCGCTAATGTTTTGCTTGAGAGTCTCACGCGAAAGAAATGTATTTCGTGGATATTAGATTTATGATGACTTAAGTATGATCTGAAATTACTATTGAAACTTTAAATTAAATATAACTCATGTACGACGTATAAAGAAAGTCTGTAATAAAGTCAACTAAAAACTAGGAGTGATTTACAAACCGGGTGTGGTGTGGTATGCCGTATTCTTGGGGCGCCTGCACCACGGTTCATTTAGGAATTCAAAATGGCCGCCATCGTCAAAGAGCTTTCACTAATTTTCAAATATACGAGGGTCATTCAATAAGTTCTACCTCCTAACTCATAACATCGCGAATATGAATGTCAGCCTCATGACATTTGTCATGATTGTAGCTCTGAAACATAGCTACACATTTATAGTAAGTGCTAATTGATACCTATTTCATTTTTGTCATGATGCGATCAAAGCCAGAGAGAGATCTTGGACAACGGACACGGAAAATTACCCCAAGATAAATACATGTTTTTCGTTTTTCTCCGTAATGTATGATTAGGTATAACCGCCCGATTTAAATACTGAAAATAGAAAACAATGGATGATTTCTGAATATGATGCTTAACTATCATGTATTAATCAGATTGTAGGCAATATTAACCTTTGTAACTTGCCAACATTATAATATCAACTCGAAAGTGTTGACACGCCTTCAGCATACTGGAATACTGATATTCAGTCAAATGTTCGTTGTTACAAGTCAAGCCACAGTGATGCCTCGAATGATAAATGTTAACATAACTTTATCAGTTTTCCTTATATGCAACATTTAGAATAGTTAATCAGATAGTCAGTGATAGAAAAATATATCTTTTAGACACTTGAAATATTTCCATTTAGTCCTGTATAATGAAGATCCCTTAGTTCCTATGAAAAGGAAATATGACTTTTGCAGCAGTTCTCTAGGGTAGGGTTAAAATTGATGGATGTCCTGGTCTGGTTCTGGCTAAGTAGAGGGCATTTTCCGCCAAGAAATCAGTCACTTGTAATGTTTAAAGTCTGTTCAAGAGATATTTGTAACTTAGAAGAATTGTAATTGACTGATAGGTACATTCTGTCTCTTAGAATTTGCCAAATGATTAACACTTAGGAGACATTTGGCTGTTTTTTACCCGTTTCCGTCGCACTAAATGTAAGTTTGCTTTTACTGCATATCTAGAAAAGTACAATGACTAATCAAACCAATTTACTATGATTTTGTAGCTGAGATTCAAAGCTTTATTTGTAGAATATTTTATTTGACTGGCTTGTATAGCAAAGGTAAAAGGTAGGCGGTAGAACTTATTGAATGACCCTCGTATAACTTTATAAATACATGGAAATAGGCACAAATGATGCTTTACATGTTCTGAACAAACCTGGATATGAAGCCATAAATATGTTTCCCCAAATTGCAAGATGGCCGCCAAGTTCAAAAGGGCCACCATCCCCAGAGCTTTCAATAATTTTCAACCTTACAAAACCATGGAATTATGGACAGATGTTGCTTTTCTTGACTTAACAAATCTGGAATGTGCCCATAAATATTTCTTTCCCAAATCCAAGATTTTATTTATTTATGGATTTTGAGAAGTTATTTCATGACAGGGCGAAAGGTTACGTCAGTTTTTTGTGTTGAGCGACCTTGGTCCGAAACACACATAGCTACTTTTAAAGAAGATACCCACTTGTCCACCCCGTCTTGATTATCTATGGGTCGAAGTAATGTCAGTAGTATCATGTCAGAGTATACTCTAGTACCCAAGACTACAGTATCTCATGGAAAGTGTTTATATTTTGAAACCGCTGAAATGATATACCTGAACAAGTGTGTGTATGAGGATTTTTTTTTGTATTTATATCTATCCTTAATTCTTAAACAGCTCAGAGAGTTCAAGCAATCCCATTGGTTCTCAGAGAAATTGGCGACATTTAGATGAGACAATTTAACAAGGGTAGTTGGAGCTTACGTTTAGCAGTGCGTCCAGCCGCGGCGCTCGCGTCAGTCCATAGCAACGGCGTCGTTGTTCTACTTAAAAATAATACTATCGCCCGCATTTCCACCACACAATATAAAACGGCTACGGTCTAAACACAATGGGCCGTATTCTCGTACTAAACACGGTTTTAGCTTAAAACCGTGTTTAACTAAACGCGTGTCTAACTTAAACGTGAGTTTATCCTTTAAACGACGTGTTTTGGAAACGACGTGGTTGTATTGCGTATTATTTTGTGTGTGTCTATGTTTCTTTGTTTGTCTGATGTTTGGGCATCCCTTTAATTTAGTGCTTATGTCACTATTGGGTTTGTCCTGGCTGTTTTGCCAATTGTTAAATAAATAAAAACAATAAATGAATGCTGCACATTGGTAAATATTATAGGTATAGGTGTAAAATTAAGTGACATTCCAAAAATCCACTACTGAATTAAATTTGCCAAATATGGTATCAATTATGTTTTGTCAGTATTCTGTAGAACATGCATGTGTGTTGTAGACAGGTTTTGTAGATTGTGGATGACCCTATTTGGTAATACCCGGTGTTTCTGGAAGTCAGAATCAGACACAGAAACAGTATCAGAACTGGAACTGGAATTTGAATCAAAATCAGAATAAGAATCAAAAACAGTTTAAGAATCAAAATCATAACTAGAATAAAAATATAATCAGAAGTAGGCTAAACGTAGATTAACCCAAACATTTACTATCAAATTTTATTCGAAAATAAGATCTATAACCAGAATCAGAATTGTCAGAATCAGAATATTAACACTTTACACGCTGTAGGCGTCTAAAGACGACATTTCCAAAAGTTCACAAAGTGTTTTAAACATTTCAAATGTATTGAATATAATCACCATATTTGGTATCACCATGAGAAATGCATTAACATAAGGACAAATGCGCCTAGTATCGGTTCAGTAATCCTTGAAACAGACCTTGAAAGTTGGGAAATATTTCTGAAAAATCTGTTTTGAATAAGGTAAAAGTAATAGTCGCGGAGAAAGTGTTCAGACAGGTGTGACAAGAAACCTCCATTCTCTGTCTACTCTATATATCCTTGCTTGCACAAATGAAACAATTTGACACTTACAGACACTTAAAGAGACTACAGACCAACAAAAATATCAATGGAAATTCGCAATTATTTTTTTATTAGCCTTTTCATCTTTAACCGGGCACACCGGGCACAGAAAGTTTAGCAAAGATGCATTTTTGTCAGCTTCAGACACTAATAAACATGCATGTCATGATGATAATAAATAAATCAACAAGCACATTAGTAGCACACTATATCGATCAATTATATTTACGTATCACATTGTCATATGAATACATTCAACCTAGACCTCAAAATGGCCGCTTTATTAAACGAAATGGCGGATCAAATTTCCCAATACCCTCCAACACCTGTAAAAGTGAAACAGAATATGAGCAATGCCAAACGGAATAAAGGATGTATTTAACATTTGTTACCGTCAATAGACGGTATTCTTAATTGGCGCATTTATGTCGAAGAGGTACAAATGTATATGTGAACTAAAAACTAGGCTAGCGATTTAGCCAAGACTGTAGTTTTTCAATGGGGTGAACTCTGCACTTATCATACAAAATTCTTCATACTTCTGAGCTGTTCTACATTTGACCTTAGTACATTCGTGAAATAAACTTGAACGTATAGACTGTTTATTTCCACTAGTTTGAAATGAAATGTTTGATTGTAACCAACACTATCTAGGAAAATGTAGATGTTTACAGTTCATTACATTGCAGTAAAAGTACGAGATTGTAATGTTTTTCGGAGCACTAATTGCTCTGAGCATGCTCAGTTGGATTACACTCCCTCTTTTGACGTTAATGCACTAATTAAGGATAACGTCTATCATAGTGTCAAATTGAATGTAATGAGCACCTAAATCAATATTGATTGTGAACAATTCGATTCAATGACAACATCATTGCTTTTTAACACATCAATGAATGAATATATATGGCGCATATTTATTGTACTGAGTTCCAAAAACACATATCAATGTGTTTATATACATTATCACTGCAATTACTCATGTAATTATGATGGCTTCCAATAATTCGATTTCATTCACTCTTTGTACCACAACAGGAGTAACACATTATTGGTGGCATTTGATTTACCACATCAAGTATAATCATGATAAATATATATATGCACTCACATATTTGATAGTAACATTTTAATAATAATAAAATCCCAACAAATTTAGTAAGATTCACTGAATACCAATAGCGTGTGTGACTGGTGTTATATCTACACGCCATTGTTATTTCAATCCCTACCTTTAAATAAAGACGCAAATCAGAAGTATAAAACGATCAATGTTTGGTGATAATAATACTATTATGTATGAAAGCAAAATCTCCATACTTGATTGGTAAAATGGAGAATTCAATCATGTTTTATATATATACATTTAAAATCAGCACCGATTATGTAGCATTTTCTCACTACTTAGGGATACTTCTAACCCAAAAATTCTGAGATCTGATTGATACAATATTCTTTGTTGATAAACGCAGAAAACTACTTTTTAACTCAAAGATTGTATCCTATATTCAGAGCTTATAAACCCTAAGGTGACTATAATAATAAATACTAGGAGTATATCTAGGCAAATTCAAGGTATGATTTTTGATATACACTTTATGGTAATGTTTAAATAATGTTATAATAATAATGTTAGTAAACTGGGAATTCAAGTTAGAATTATCATCATATCTATATTGTAAGTTTATATAGATATGTAAATATATCTCAATCTGAATACAATACTACTGTTTCGTTCTTGTTAGAACTCATCAGTGCAGCTCAGAGTAAATCCCGAGACTGAACCGCACGACCGATTCAAGTAAAACCCGGCTCAGCCATGTGTCCCACTGCACACTGCCTGCCAATACCAGAGTGCACAAACTCAAAAGAGTGTGCTATGCATAAAGCAAATAGTAAAGTGCTCAACAAAAGAAAGTCATACACTTTGTTTAGATCCTTTATAGTAACTTCCGATTATTTTTTACCAAACAGACTAGATAGACATTTGGATGAATCTTTCCGGCACAATTTGATACCAAAGTTGTCACCTAACAACAAAGATAGACCATGATTAGCACTATTTGAAGAAAATTAGTCACTTTTCAAAAGTCACATTTTCAATACACTACGCGGGAAGAAAAGACCACATGTTACCTGTTCATAATCAAATAACCCGCTCGCTCAGGCAGGACCCAACGCAGTGTGTGATCAATATCCATTTCATTACCGGCCATTCAAGTGCCACGCACAGCATTTTCTCGCGGCTTGCGTGCGTTGAAAATGTGACTTTTGAAAAGTGATTAATTTTCTTTAAATGGTGCTAATCATGGTTTGTTTGGTAGCAACTTTGGTATCAAATTGTGCCGGAAAGATTCATCAAAATATCTATTTAGTCTATTTGGTCAAAACATAATCGGAAAGTACTTTAAAGGACCTAAACAAAGTGTATGACTTTCTTTTGTTGAGCAATGTATTACTTACGTCTTGATCAAATGTCGAGGCTATACAAACAATGCACCATCTCGAAATATGAGAGTGCTCAACAAAACACGTCCCACATGGTAGCACAGTGTTGAGGAGCGTAATATATCTCAATCTGCATACAATACTACTGTTTCGTTCTTGTTAGAACTCATCGGTGCAGCTCAGAGTAAATCCCGAGACTGAACCGCACGACCGATCCAAGTAAACCCGGCTCAGCCATGTGTCCTACAGCACACTGCCTGCGAATACAAGAGTACCTAAACTCAAAAGTGAGCGCTATGCATGAAAGGTTCAGTCACATAGCCGATTATTTGCTAGAATACCACTTCCAGAATGCTCAAGACTGGTCACGATTGGCCATTATTCGAAAATCATGAGCAGTTTTCTTTGTTCATGTGGTTTCGGCAAGGTATGGGACTGTCCTGTGCAGTCTTCTGCAGTATTGTGTGGTCGGGAGCTCGTGGCAAATTTGACAAACCCGTCACAAGTTGTTCTCGCAGCCTAAAAAAAAATCGTGGCGGTTTTGTTTAATCGGGAAGGTCGGCATGGACACATGAGCGGTTTGGAAGGGTAGCCGATGAGTTGGCGCGCATCATGAGTGGTTGTTTGTAGTTGGAAAGTGGTCGGCAATGATCGAGTCTGATCCAAGCGGGAGCGAAGATACAAGCCAACTTGACATGTTAAATCGTCGACTACAGAAAATTAGTCGCCGACTTGTAGCCAACTGCTCAGGTACAAATCGGCGAGCATTCTTGACAGCAACATGTCACAACTTGTGACGTCGTGTCAAGGTCGGCGATTGATCGGGGACAGAACAAGTGGCGTCGCCGATTAAATATGCTTGATCTTGTAGATTTCATGATGCTGTCGCCTACTGGTAGGCGATTTAGCATCTCTTTTCTTGTTGAAGGCGGGGAATATCGCATACTAATCATCCCTGCTTATCCCAGGTCGGGATCCAAAATGTAAATTGTGCAAGTTTAAACAAGATTTCAGCCGATTTTGAAGGAAAAAAATGGTGGTCTTATGTAGTTGGGAAGAGGTTGGGTCGCGAGCTGTCTTCTTTGTGACTGAACCTTAAAGCAAATAGTATTACGTCTTGATCAAATCCCGGGATCAAATGTCAAGGCTACACAAACAATGCACCATCTCGAAATATGACATGTAAATATATATATAATATAATTAGATGTACTCCAGTCTGAAGATTGCCACTGCCCTGAGTGGTTGGTGTGCATGAAACTGCCAGTTACTATGTATATATAAATGATTCTTAATTTACTGCTTGTTTTCAATATATTATACACCTATCAGTTGTAAGACGCACTATACGACCCGGGAGAGGTGCGTCATGGGTGTGTCGTTTATCACCACATTCTTGACGGAGGGTACGTCAGTGGCAGCCTTTGGTCCGTCAAAAAATGGACGAAGGGTGCGTTAAGGTCCGTCACTGTACATGGGTGCGTCACAGTGTACATCTTTTTACGAACAACAAAATAATACCTTTACATATATGTCATACTATACCACCAACAAGGCTCTACTTCAATACCGCAAACATCACTTTCCGATATTTTATACCGCATGTTATAAAATGCCTGAAATCACTCGATCGCCATTGAAAGTGTGCAAGCCTGAGTTTGGCAAACGGAAAAAACAAGGAACCGACAGTCTACCGAGAACCTTTCATTTTGAGAGTAGTGTCACGTATAAGATAGGGGATCAGCATTGTTCTATACCTATAGCGCAGACAAATCTAACAACAACAGAGGTAGGAGGACAGGCCCCCGGACTTGGATTTGGTCGGGGATGTGCGGCAGGAGATTCAAATATAAAAAAACACCCATTTCCAAGGGTGATTTGTGGAAAAACGGTACCCATTTCTAAGGATTTTGCTTCATTTATAGACCCCCATTCGCAAATTATCTGGAAAATAGACCCATTATTAAGATTTTGTATGTGGAAAACTAGACCCAATTTTCGCAATTCGCGAAAATATACCCACTTGTAAGGATTTTAAAATAGACCCATCTATAACAAGTGAGGCATAAATGTATCATGTTCAATTTCCTTACAAATACGTTTGTACATTATTGACGTAATTCCAGATATCATTTCCGGCTCAGGCTACCACAAACTCAGCTTTAAGAGCCTAGTGATTCATAACAGTGGCGTAGCTACCGCGGGATGGGGCAGTGTAAAATGCCCCTCTGACAATTTTGCCCCGCCCACCTCTCCGGATGTAGTGTGTATAGGCATTTATGACAACTTACAAAACATGCCCTTACGCCCTCCCCCTTCCCTCTTTGATTTCATGCCCCCCCAACCCCCAACCCCAACCCCCTGGTTACGCCACTGAATGGGCCGTGTCTCGAAATTGTTTCAGGGATCCTCATCCTGACGTTTATGATAATCAGTTAAATATTTTATGAATTTTAGACCAGTCAGACATATTATTGTGTTCTCCTATATATTCGAGGGGCCAGAGTTGACAACATCGAATGAAGGCAGATCCCCCGTGAATCAAAAGTAGTTTGATTTTCAGTAGTCATCGTGTTAATCCAGTTTAGTCAACGATATCTGACGACGGGGTGCGTCGTCATGGTCCGTCAGAATCCACCCATGATGCGTCCAAAAATTGACTGAGGGTGCGTATTTGGATGACAAAGGTCCGTCGGTTTTTTGACACAGGGTGCGTCATGGTACATGAGAAGTTGACGCACCTCGGTAAAGTGACGCACCACTCCCGTATGGTGCGTCTTACAACTGATAGGTGTATTACGCTCTTCTTAGGAATTGAGCACTTTTGATACGGGCAGTGCATCATTTTGATAATTTCATTATGTACATACACATATATCCATACTATCATATTTAATTTTGCATTAGTTAACTTGTATACAAGTATATATATATGTATGTAATATAGAGACGAGACGATTTGATGCGAACCTTTGTCAATACTTGGCATACATGCGTAGACAACTTCAGGTAACTTTACAACATCTGATTTTAAGACGGAGACTTATAAAGTCGATGCTTTTGGGCGGATTCGTGCTAATTAAGCTGGGAAGAATTAACGTGATTAACAACTATATATATACACTGTACAAGAGACTGACAATGTAACGCTTACTCAAGCAACACAATACTTAGCTATGGTGTAGATGCGGAGTTAAGGAACACGCGCAGAATATGATCTTTTATATACTGCAATGATTTTCCGGTAATTAGACAGTTGTATACATCGGCATCGTGTATGGGCCGGCTATTAGGAGTTGATCTTTTAAAAAAAATACGATCTTAAAATCAGATTTTTATGTGACTTGAAGTTGTCTTTCCTTACGTATACCAATTGTAAAGGTCCTAAAGGGAAAATATGTGATATGTTTATATTATCATCAAACAGTATTTTGGTAAATCCAGAAGAAAAAAGAATGACCGATGTACTTTAGAATGAGATACTAATACCACGAAAGTCGTTTCACGTCATTCCAATTTAGGGCTGATATCCAAACTCTCAGCGGTGTTACACCGGTATTACACCGATGTTATACCGGTATTACACCGATATTTGTATATTTGGATATCAGCCCTTAAGCATCTTTAAACGATATATTAACTAAGCACAGATGGCCAGGGCTTTACATCCATATAGGATAACAGTATCATGTTTTTATGCACGTGCAAATCAGCGAGCCATTTCAGATTATACAGTCTTACTACGGGGAGTAGTAAAGTATAACCAAGTTCAATGTTATATATTGAGCAATTACAGTGTGCTTAAAATGCGTAGCTTCATGCAAATAATCATTAATTACAATACGAATCTACATTACCAAAGAATTTATAAGCTCCGATTTGTTTTCTTATGTCAGATGGGATAGACAATGATTGAGAAAGTGTTAACAATTAGTGTGGACGCAATACAAGTAAACAGAATATCATTCATTGCGAGGATTTATTGCAATTTAGATTCATAGGTACGATGCATAATGAATGAGCACAACAAACAATAATGTTCATACCTAATTTATCACAATGTGTGCATGCAGCTTTAAGTGCATTGCATACTCCTGGAATCGCTTGGCCCTTGTGTAGTTTCTGATATTATCGAGTTTCAATTCATGTGGGGTCAGTCACAACGATGCGTATGGTTTAAACCCGGGGGGGGGGGGGGGCACTCAACTTTTTTTTTGGTAGGGGTGTGCCGCCCAGGGTCTCAAAAAGGGGGGCTAAAGAACTGAACTGAGTGGATTTTATGACGAAAAATAGGGTCTTAGGAACTGATTTTTTTCCAAAAAATAGGTCTTGAGAACTGGCCTATAGTTCAATTTTCGATTTATTTTGGTTTAAGAACAGAACATTTCGAAAAATTGGGGCTTTGGAACACAAAATTGGTGCTTTGGAACGCAAAATTTCGCGTTTTTTGAATTTTCAATAAAAATGGGGTCTTAAGAACTGATGCAGGCTCAAAAGGGGGTCATAAGAACTAGCAGCAGAGGGTGAAAAAGGTGGTCTTCAGCGCGGCACATACATATACCCTTTTCAAATGTCAATGCCCCCCCCCCCCGGGGGTTTAAACTTCCGAAATCAGTACAGTTCATATGAGCTCAACTCATAGAGGTTAAGTTCCGTAGCCGACAACGATTTTGGAGTATTCATACTTCAACTCTCAACTACTGAAAACGCCACGACTAGCAGATGAAGTATGCAATATATCTGGTGCATCTTGCTTTAAACTAAGATAGTTCAAACATACCTCTAATACAGATTAAGAAGCCTCAGAAATCTTGAATTTTTATTTAATTCATACAAACATGGGTTAAGATACAGAGAATCAATATTAACCGTTTTATATGCAAAATCAAAAATTTGGGGAAAAATTAGAAAGAAGCCGATTTCAACTGATAATGGTAGGTATGGGTGTGATTATTCACCATTAAGAAGTAAGGACAGATAGGACGTGGGGAAATTGTTTTTTCTTCAGGTGGGTCATTGAAACGGGGCCCCATTGAAACTGGGGGTCATTGACCCACATTTTGCTCAAAGTATGTCGTGTTTGGTATCAAATGAAAGGACATTTAATTTAAAATACTGTAAATGATGTTCGTTTAGTCATTATATCATCCTGTGAAATGTTACACTTAATTGAAGACGTGGTTTTAGTTAACAAGCTCATTACACAGTTTTCAATAAAGATAACCTGAAAACTATCATAATACGTTACTATGTATCTATCAAAGTGTATCACATTGTTTTGAGGCTGATATTCACATTGGTCTAGGCACGTTAAGCACAAATACAACGATTTGTTGATCGGAAGTACTACTTACAAGTCAAAACTGACAGTAAACTCATACAATTTACAAGTTTACGCCAACAAAATCGCTTTATTATTTCGTTTCTTCTTCATCACTTCCAAGTTCTTCTGTTCTATCTGCTCCATTGGAATAATGTCCACAGCACACTCCATATGGAGAAACACATGACAGGCCAGCTTTCATGCAGCTACATTTCATAGTTAGACACTGCCGCTCCCCTTTCTCTGCTGTTGCAGCAAATTCCTTTTAGAATAATTTATGGGGTGATACCTCCGGTTAAAGCATCTTTGGTCTGAGTTTGTTTTTTTTGCTATCTAACTCCCTTCATGAATGAATGATTGAATGAATGAATGAAAAATTAATGTACCGTTGCATTTGGTGTGGATGGTAGGCTATCAGGATCAATTTTACCCTTGGCTGCTTGCTTTTAGAACAATTTCTGATAGCGAGCCCTTTCAGAGGAGTATCCCCACAGCTATATATGATCTGCATCCAGCTGCTTGAATTGCATATATACATTTGACGTATCACTTGTGAATGCACTGATGACACTGGCAGGAAATTTAAACTTGTAGAGAGCACATTTGGTATGTCCATGAATGCTTGAAAAAGTGTAATTTCCAGACCAGCCATACTTGATAAGGAACTCTTCCCGGTCACCGATATCTATGGTTATAGATATCATAAATACCATCAACGCCTGATTGTGAGTACAAATTAGAACAGTTGCTTGGCCGGTGACAACAACAACTGTGGTTGGCATATATATCAACTATGATCATGATGGTTGCAGCCTCGAACTGACCCCTGTTCCTACATCTCTCTTCACTATGGATCGTATGATGAGGAAACCCCCAAAAGCATGCATTTAGCAGGATGCTCAAGGAAAGAGCAATAAAGCTGGACTTATATAGACATGAATAGCAAGATGCCTGATGTTGATGAAGGATTCATCAGGTAAAGTGGACCAAGATGCCTTCAAGACATAGTTGATACCTTTGCCAAGTATGTTCAAGCAAAATTCAAGGATTCTACTGTTGTGTTTGATATGGCTATAGGGAAGAACAATCAACGAAAGCTCATGAACATAAGCAACGGATGGCTGGAAAGGTTTCTCTAGACTTACGTGTCACGACAGAATTGACCATATCATGTGACAGATACATTTTCGGTCACCCACACCAAATGCAAGATGCAACAGTACAACATTCCTTTCGTGTACATCTCTAAGTTGTGGTATGAAAGTATATTAAGGGCTGATATCCAAACTCTCAGCGGTGTTACACGGGTGTTACACCGGTATTACACCGATGTTATACCGGTATTACACCGATATTTGTATAGAATATCGGTGTAATACCGGTATAACATCGGTGTAATACCGGTATAACATCGGTGTAATACCGGTGCAACACCGCTGAGAGTTTGGATATCAGCCCTAACACTTCCGTACGTAAGCCCTTTGAAAGAGGGAGGGAGTTAGATTGGAATACCGGCTTCTTTTTTTATTTTTCCCCAGTTGAATCCCAATTTAGGGAAATACACTTGTAAGTCAAACATTTGGAGTATATTTTAACATATTTGTATTAATTTGCTCTACGATTACTTTAATTTTCCATATCCATTTTCTGATGCTGCTTATTGCAGGGAATTAGCAAGGAATCACGGCTTTTAACACATCAGCTTTCATGACAATGTTTTGATTTCGAAACTATAGCAACAATAACATCGTGAAAATAATAAATGAAAATAATTTCAAATCAGCTGCACTAAGAACAAAAGAGGTTGAAATTTATCTTTGATATTTTAATATGCCTGATATGTCACTAGTTTCAACTGAACTTAATTCTAGTTATGTATGCGACCTTACATCCTCAAAGGACTGCATGCATTTGAAGCTGCCATTAAATATGGTGTGCATGATAGTGTAAATCATGTTTTTGATGTAAGGCGAGATATTCGTATCGGATGACAGCACATTACATGTAATACAACATTTAATCATTTTAGTTTCATGTGTGGGAATTCTATAACATCCCCATACATAAATTTAAAAAATTGAACGCAACTATTATAGTTTAATCACTTTACAAAATCCTTGCAGCAGCGAATGATTACAGAAGTACAAAATCCTTGCAGCAGCGAATGAATACAGAAGGGCGCATGAAGGTAACACACGCACGGTGCATGATATGCGTAAACCGCGTGCGTGTGGCCATACTCTCGCGAGTACGCTTGCATTACTTTTGTGCGCGGAGATATACAAAACTGACAATTTCTCGCAAATTTAGAACTGATTAAACTATAGTATAGATTCTAATGATATTGATCGGTAAATACTATATTGATTTCAGTTTCCTGTCACACAATCCCACGGTAGACCGTTGTGCGTCGGGTTGCATGTGAGATCACAGATCGGGGTGCGTGTGGCTTTTAGACTCTCAACGAACGTCACGCAACCTGTTGTCATCCAATACGTAAACTCCTATCGCATAAAATTAATAACCTGGTTATGACGTGTAGTACAGTAAGTACTATAGGCCTGAAAAGAGACCCACGACGCACAATAATAATATGTGGATTATTATTCTACAAATATATACTATATAAGAGAGATAAGGGTTAAATCAAAATATTTTATTTTAAATGAAATTACTGTTGTAATATAAACCATATTAAGAATAAACTCGTAGAAATAAATGAAACGATCTCGTTCTATGTTTGAACTATATATGTTTACAATTGTACAGGTTATGAACATCATTCAAATCAATTAGATTAGTAAGCTTAAACATTGCTTTACTATATATTACACTGATGAACTTTCGCCATCATCTATTCCCTGCGCACACAGAAAATGTTATTCAAAATATAATGCAAAATAATATACAATAATATGTGTACAAATTAAACCCCTGAATAGTTGCGTGCAGCCTGTGTACGATAACCGTGTGAACCGGACACTGATTGTTTGTGTCCACCCGACAGGCAGCTGCAAACGACAGTTACAAAAGTTCACAAAATGTTTAAAAATTGGGTTAAAATAATTAAATGTTATTGCAATATTTATAATCGCCACGAGAAATACATTAACATAAGAACAGACATGCCTATTATTGGCACAGTAATTATAGAGATATGCTTTGCAAGATAGGAACATTTTTTTAAAACTAACTAGTATGCATATGAATACCTGATCGCAAAGAAATGTAGAACAAGTAGTGGTTTTTGAATTTGAAGTCTTAAAATACATTTTTCAGGGGGTTCAAGTTTTGCACTTTCACCAATGTGAGCGCAAGAAAGACCTTAGTCCAAATTGAGATACAGGCGTTTAAAGTTTTTAAAATATTGTAGAAAATTACCAAAAAATGCTATTGTAGTGAAAATTGACAATTATTATAGGTTATAGTTGATTTGTTGACACAATGTCGTATTAAACGATATCGATCAATTGGTTTTGGACTTGGGTCTTTCTTGCGCTCACAAAATTGTATGAGATGTTTTTATTATTACATCATTACATGTCAATAAACAATATACGAGGGTCATTCAATAAGTTCTACCTCTTCCATCGCTAATATTAATGTCAACCTCATGAAATCTGTCATTATTATAGCTCCGAATCATAGCTACAAATGTGTAGTAAATGATAATTGATATCTGTTTTACTTTTGTTATGACGCGGTCAAAGCCAGAGAGAGGTTTTGGACAACGGACACAGAAAATTACCTTAAAAATATGCACATGTTTTCGGGTGTTTTTTCGTATTGTATGGTTAGATATAAGAGCATGATTTGAATACTGAAAATGGAAATGAATGAATTATATCTGAATATATTACAGTATTATCATTTATAGATAAGATTGTAAACAATATTAACTCTTGTAGGCTTGCAAATAGTGTAATATCAACTCAGATGTATTGCTATGCCTTTGGCATACCAGAATACTGCCATCAGTCAAATTGTCGTTGTTACAACTTAAGCCACAATGATGCCTCGAATGTTAAATCTTTACCATAATAGTCACTTTATGAGTTTTACTTATGGGCAACCTTCAGAATAGTCAATCAGGTAGTCAATGATAGAAAATTATCGCTTTGACAGACTTTAAATCCCTCCATTCCCTCTCGATATATTGAAGATCGCTTAATTATCATGAAAGTCAAATATGACTTTTACAGGGTTCTCTAGAGGAGGGGTACTCTAAATGGTTGTACTGACCTGGATCTGGCTAATCAGAGGGCATGTTTTTTTCCAAACCAATCAGTCAACTTAATTGTTTACAGTCTGTTAAAGAGATATCTCACATTTAGAACGGTTATAATTGACCGATAGGTATGTTTTGCCTCTTACAATAGGCCAATTGAAAAGCACTTCGGCGATATTTTGCTGTTTTTCATCCGTTTCCGTCACATTAAATCGAGGTTTGGTTCTCACTGCATGTCCGGAAAATAACCAGTACTCAGATCAATTTGCATTTGATTTGTAGCTGAGGTTCCAAGCTTCAATCGTGTGATATTTGATAAGACTGGCTCATATAATAATAAAGTTATGAGGTAGGAGGTAGAACTTATTAAATGACCCTCGTATGTTGCTAAAATCATTGAGATCATTGTTAAAATGGCATTATAATTTATTTGAAAATAATTCTTAGCCAACTATCCATTTATAGAAACCCTGTATAAAACCTATGGCTTAAAAATGAGCGCAAGAATGACCCAAGTCCAAAATCCAAAAAAAATGATCGAAATCGCTTAATACAAATTGTTTGTCAAAAAATCATAAATCATGTGAATGCTAGAACTATAACCTACAAATATTGTCAAATGTCATTACAATAGCACCTTTTGGTCATGTTCTACAATATTTAAACAACTTTAAATGCTTGTATCTCAAAATAGCAAATATGAACTTAGGTCTTTCTTGCGCCCAATTCTTTATATGGTTTTCAACAAATCGCCGCATGGAAAAGGTCAAAGTACATTTGACATAATTACCAAAGAGTTCAATTGTTATCTAAAATTGAAGAAACGATTTTCCCTTTGTAACCTGTGACGTCACTGAGCAAAGATGTACGCTCAACGACACAGTTCCACTTCAACCAGTTCACCCTAGGTGAACTAGCTTACACCTGTTCATTTGGTGACAGATGAAATAAAGATAAGATGGAGAAATCTCAACCTTGAGATATTCCCAAAGGATCTGGCTGGTAAGAGTGGTAAGGGTTTAAGCTTAATTCGTTCGGGAGAATCGATGTAGACATTTCCTAACGTTCATGTTTGTTTTACCACATTTTAATTACTACGAGAAAAGATGACTTTATGTCTTTACCATCAACCAAAATAATTAATAACAACCTACATTCTAAGCAAGCATTGGTCATTGAGCAATATTATTTACATGCTATTTATTATCCGGAAACGTTAGGCAAGTCCAGCTATAAACCAATGGTTTCCAGATTAAAAAGAACCCACTTTGCACAAAAAAAATAATTCCTGCAAATCACTTAGTCTCGTATGTCCCAATTGTATGCAAGTATGTCAAATGGATTTTGACGGATATTTGATTTTGACGGATATCACATTTGTTTTATATATATCTTAGATGATGTCAACACTCATTCCAAAGTCCTATATGTCGTTCATATGATTCAAAATAGCGAAGAGCGGAGACAACATTACCAATGGCAGCCATCCACTAAGTAACAATGATAGTCATTGATACAATCAAAAACAAATCTTGAAAGAAACACAGTCCCCAATATAAGATCGACATTCAACAATTCGTCAGGTGGTATTGCGCTATTTGTATAGAGGTAAATTGCATGATGGCGCTGTTTGTATAAACCATTAGATGTAACGTGTCTTAAAACTAAATATTGAGGGAATGAAATCATCGACAACACCTATAGCCAGCCATCTATTCCAAGGGAAAAGTAGGTCCCAATTATGTTAGAAATATCTTCAAATGAATGAATAAAGACGAGGTATTCATCTGTACCAACTATGGTGAGCTGTTCAGAATGGGGGGTAGGCCTACCATAACTAGTGACTGCAACGAGATTATTCATAATGTTGTTATATATTTACATTACATCCGCCTAAATGTTACAACATTTGCGTAATTTAACAATGATATTGTACTCTTTGATAAAATGAGTGACAACTTCAATTTTAACAGAAATTACGACATTGTTTAATATAAATTACGAGGTTGTTATAATAGCGTATTTCCAGTGAGGTATATGTTTTGTGCGCAATTCGTTATTGTACGAGAACCTAAAATCAAATTCAAAGTTAAAAAGCACTATAAAATAGCGTTATGTACAAGCATTGTATCACACCAAAACATCTACTAAGCGAGTCATTTGTTCGAAAGGCATAGTTGAAGAATAAGAGGGATTCCAAAGCATGGAAACTAATTGGTCGGCGATCAAAATAAGAAAACACTTGCGTTCGGCCTCGATTTGAAATTGTATGGGTACCTGTACATGTGGTGATGCAAAATATTATCATGACGTACAAGTCTAACGTACAATTTACATTGCAGAGGAGTCTTAGTAGATGAAAGCAAGCAGAAAATGGGTGTTTCACTTGAGGAATTTCAATGTTCGCGATGGCCGGGGTATGACATTTGAAGCCTATTGATGAATCCGTTTCAGATTGTTCTTTCTTATTGTCAGCAGTATGTTATACCACAATGAACAAAACGCAACCGTCTGTCTGATTTCATGTACTTTATATGCGAACAGTACGAAAAACATTTCAACAGATAATTTGGTTTCAACTATACCTTTCAAACAAACTATCCAGATAAATTAAAAAATAGTTATTTGAATTGCTTTTCAAGTAAGAAGATTTATTTGTATAACTCAAGAAAATTACAGCGTCAACCACTGTTAACTTTATATCTTAAGATTTTTAAAATAAATCTACAACCGTTTACAATGTTTTCTTTTTACACATACGTTAAGTTGTTTTTTAATGTTTGTAAACCTAAAAGTCTTGACCCTATCCACAATGATGCACGGAATCATAAACAGTCGATACATAGACCTGTTGTTTGCTGACCTTCAATAGTACGGTCCGTCAGTATACGTCATAGACAGAAACGCGCGGAACGATAATGAATTTGATTGTTTGCTGCATTTGCTGAGAAGGTTAATAATTACAATCACCTCCGTTTTATCAGCAGATTTCCTTAAGTTTATGAAAATCACCTGCATACGGGCCATTCCACAAAAATGGGACCACTTCTGCTTTGGAAAATTATGAAAATAAATTGTTTCAAATCTGCTTACTGTGATTGTTTTTGATGACCCAATATGCTAAAGTTACTAGAACAATAATGTTTGCGAACACCACTGCTCACATGTTTACGCACGAAACCATGTAATTAGGTGTTTTATATGTTTTTTTCACTCGGTGAACGGCGTTATCTAGTGTCATATTGCATTGGCAGTGTCATTGCATCCCTAACTAAGTCCGAATATGATATTCAAATTATTGTTTTTTTTGTCGTTGAGAGGTCTCCCCATAACAATATTTGACAAGCTATGCGACAGAAGAATGAATTTCATTTTTTAGCCTCAACAAATCTCTTGCTATGAATCAACGCTTTTGACAACTATGTGCTTTCAATTTTGTACCTTTTTCCAAAACTTGTTTTGTCAATTTTACTCTAGTAGAAGAATATTCCCTTCTGTAATGTATCAATTGTCAAATTTTCTTTAAGCCCAACATTGAAATTGTATGTCATTATATAAAGATAACTTTATATGCTATTTTTAATGGTATTATTCTTGGATAACGCCGTTCACGTGTATGCCAGTTATGGGATTGAAACAAAGATAAAACAATTGAAACTGACATAAATCATGTAGCTGTTGCAGAAACTTCATTTGTTTTATCAATTTTAATACGAAAAAATTGATTTAAACCATACATTTGGGCTGAATTTCCAATATTGACCGTCAAACAGTGATCAACTATTTAATTTTCACTTTAAATGTTTTATATAGCTTGCATTTTCGTTTAAAAGGGGTATGTACCATTACATTAACTATTGTATTAAATTACATGCACACTGCATCGCATATTGTGAAGTTGTTCTCTTTTTTGATTGATATGGACATTTTAGGGTAGATTCCGTTATCCCTGTGAACAGCGTTATCCATGGTTATCCTGACATACACACGCGAAATAAGCCTGACGAAAACACATGCTCAATATTTGCTAAATAGAGCGATTTGGCTATGTGTAGCGCGGTAGTAAACACTCATATATGTGGACTATGAGCCATATATTTACACTTAGGCCTACAGCATATTCTAGAAGTGAAATGCGTTATATAGAACACAAAAGAAGAAGCAAACTCACTGTTTTCAATGTTTCGCTGCTGTATCTAGACTTCTCAAAGATTTTCCAAAGAAGAAAGATTGTGCTCTTGCAATATTTTCTTCAAATGAGGGTGATAACACTTTACAGGATAACGCCGTTCACGATAACGCCTTTTACGTTTTCATCCCTTGTCGGACCTTCTGCAAGCCATATGGTTGCATTTCTATTTTTTTCGACACAAATGGTGAGAAAAACATTGGAGCTATAATATATTACCTTTTATACGGTAACAGAATACCTACTTTACCGAGAAATATCGATCACGGAGTTCACAAGCTTAAAACAGTCGTTTGAAATACTGAACTTCAACATTTTTTATAGCCCAAATGATGCGCCAGAGACTTTCGAGGTGATATAATTTTAATAGGGTTTGCTAGAGGATTGTTCATAAACGATTGCAAATTTAGTACATTCAGTTTATGTTGGAACGCTAGCTGTGCGGATATCGGAAATTACACACATGTCGTGGAAAGTTCATTTAATATTAAAAGTGCACGTTAAGATTAATGTAGGCAGAACTATGCCTTTATATTTTGGTTTGATACGTTTGCTACATTTACTCGTACCAAAATATTACAAAAACTTGAATTGAGAATTAAATTCAGCAGCATAAAATTGAGACATCGAGCTGTGGAAACAGTGTTTTGGGGGTTTTGAGGGCCTTTCAGTACAAATATGAACCTGATAATGTCATTTAAAGTATGGCAAACCATGGTGTTCTGAGTAGAACTCATCGAGTTTTACCATAATATTAATACACATTTGTGATATATACTTGCAGTAAGATTTCCCGGATCAAAGAATGATAAAAACCCAAGTGGTCCCATTTTTGTGGAATGGCCCATATGGGCATGGGGGTAGTTTAATACGCGTTTAACCTAACAGTGCACCAATTGCACGCATTGCATTTTTACACAACCGTGCCCGGTGCAAGCTGACGTGCAGATCTTGTATAGTCTTAAAATACCCGGGGCATTTGAGGAATTCGGTCGATATCTATTGTAACCCATTTTCTAAAAAGTTATAAACTCGCGTTTAATTGAGACACGAGTTTAGTTAGACACGGTATTAAGCTAAAACCGTATTTGATACGAGGATACGGCCCTAAATGTTTAAACCTAGTAATATATCGTAAACCCCTTTCTTTATCGTTAATCTGGAAGAGGTACCACCATGTTCTGTTTATGGACAAATAGTGTTAAAGTATTGACATCTGTGTTTTCTTAGTAAGATTATTATTAGTATCAGACAGGTGTTACATTTACCAAGGGAAAATACGGTGTTGTATAATTTACCAAATTAATTAGTGAACATCTACAATATTCTCGGACAAAGTTGCATATTTTCTATTCTGAAACAGTTTACAAATCTGATAAATAATCAATGTATTTTAATTATAGATCCATCCTTTTATCTTACAATAGAAATAATCTTTGTAAAAACGTGAGTAGGAGAGTTACATTACATACTAAAACTACTGCACGTCTAAAGGTATACTACAAGTTGGGTTACCATGACACTTGATCAATATGTCTACAACATACTTTATAGACAAGTTGTCATTCTAGTACATGTGTTTTTTTTACAAAATATCGATAACTGCTTGGACATTTAATATTCTCATAGATATATAAATTATCACGTTGCCCTAAACAAACTGGAAGACCAGGAAACCGCAATTCACTTTGCTCTCCTCCTCTATATTCGTAGTGTATCCACCATCCGTTAAGTGTTTTTAAACACTTAAAAGTGTTGAAAGTAATACCAGTTGGAGACACTGTTTTTAGTTTAACAATTGTGTTGCCCAAGTACTCTTTGGTTGTCCTTATGCCAATAATTATAACAATGATCTCGCTTCCTCGAGGCAGTAACATCCTAATACAGTGGCAGCATGTATGTACGCGTATAGACCTATCTCATGTGTATCGCGTTTGTACATGCACCAGCACCTCGAGTAAGTACGCGTTGTGATAATCAATGACGTCGGTCACCCTCGTGAGATATAAACGCGATTGGGATATTGTAAGCGTCATACGCAGTACTTACAATGGATACACACCGTATGCTTAATCATGAGACGGTGTGACATAGCAATATCATGATAGCAGCTGCTGCTGTTTTCGGTATCATCTTTGTAGCAATCAGGCATAACCTTTTCCCACTTATAAATATCCGGATTCTAACTTCGCTGAAGCTAAAGCAATCATGCGCAAGTTTATCAAAAGAAGCGGCAGTATTACTTCAGGATATAATAGCAGATTGCTAAAAAAATTGGCCAACGTGAATCAACACGTTTGAAGGGAATATCAACATGTCGACCCTTTGCCGCAATATCATTGCTTAATTATGTCTTGTTACATTCACAATCAACTATGCAATAGTGTCCGTCATCGCTATAGTTTGCCCATTTAGTCCACTGGGATACGGGGCGGGCATATATTTATGGTCACATGTGGATCGGACTGGTTTCTTTTTGCCGTTGCATCGACAAGCGAATCGTAACTCCGACATCATTTCTGCACAGAGCGATTTCTGGAGAGTGAATAAAAGATACGGATTAACTCAACAGCATCGTGATGAAATACGTATTTTTTATTACCAAACTATATTAATGTAAGTACGTAGCAATGTCGCAAAATTGTATTTTAGCGACAATCGTATAAGTAAAAGTCACTTCTACGCATGGGTCATACTCATACGTACTAGTTGTGCAGTATGGCCTAATGTACTTCTGTACCAGTTTAGTTGAATCACAAATCTGTCTGTTCACTAACGCAGAGAGTTGCAAAACCTATTTAATTTAATCATAGACCTTGATTACGGGGACAAACATGTCTATTTAAATCCTTTTGAAATGTTGTGTAGAGCTGATAATGTGTGCGTCTCGCTCACACCTGTATAACTGGCATGTTTAAAAAGCCCGGTAATAAAATAAATGTGGGTACTGCGAGTCTATTGCAGCAAAAGCATAGTTCATAAAAGCTTTTACACAAGTTTAAGAAAAGAAGCAAAGGTAAAAATTCGAAACATTCTAATATTTTTAAATATATTAATTAATACGCACATTCACTGATGCGATTGATGTAACACACTTTATGAAGTTTTATAGACATCTACTTTATCCATTTCTTTTTACTAACACCTAGACTCGAACCCATAGTTCGATGGACAAGGATTACGTCTTTTCAAATCAATATTGGAACGAGAGTGACGTTTTATTTATTAATTGTGAGAAATTGTTTCATGACGGTGCAAAAGACTACACAGGCTTTTGTGTTGCCTGTATGTAATTCGAGACGAGCATAGTTTCAATAGAAAGCAGGGGTCGCATTCTGACGCGTCTGCGCGTCCTAGACCTCTCACTTTCTAATAGTGACGCGTCAGGTTTCAAATTGGAAAGACTTGCGGGTCCCGATCAAAATTGAAGGGACCCCTTAAATTTGACGATGTGTGGAAATGGAAACCTTAAGAAATTCTGTAAATTACATATCCATCCTTTGCTCACAATATAAATCCATTAAAACTGCCCGTAAAAAAATATTTTTTTAAATACCCAAACTTTAGGACCCCTCATTTTCTTGGGGGACCCCTTAAATTTGTTTTTTGAAGTCCTACGGGGTCCTGAAAAATGTCATGGGACCTCTCACATTTTGGATCCAGTGCTATCCCTGATAGAAAGTACTTACTTCGCCATCCATACGTTCATTATCTATGATTTAATCATCACATATGACAACTATCGAGTATCGTCTACTGAACCTAATGAGAATACAACCGGATTGGGAAGCTTCCATCCAACTAATTCCTACGACATTGCCATTTCAACATACGCAACTAAACCAGCACAGAAAACACGAGCTTTGTTTAGGTTACACTGCAAAACTGGTATATATAGATCATACGTATAAGTGACTGATACGTAAGATTTATAAGATATGCACCAAGGTATTTACATCATTATATCGCAAGTAGCCATACAATTGAAATGAGACCAATGCAATTATGTTTATATTATTATAAATATGGAAATATTTGAATTAGTCTTATTTCAATTTCCGTGACTGTTTGTAGGTCTGGTGATATAAAGTATTACGTTGCTGCCTATCGTATAAGCGTAAGTGTAACGTATGTTACATACGTACATAATAGTTATACGTGTACGTAATGATTTTGCAGCGCTGCCTTAATCTTTCGTTAGACAGACGTATATCACATGAGTGTTGTAAGAACCCCACTGTTGCCTGTTATTTTCGCGTCAAAGGGAGGTGTGTACTACACTTTGGTAAAGTTCAAAAAACAGGTCGGAGAAGTGTCGCCTTTTTTGGCCTCGGTGACGTCGATAATCGATATAAGAAGGTTCTTGCTTCCGTTTATATCTGTCCTATATTCATTTGGTAATGCAATTATTCATTGAATGTTTCCGCAAAATGGCTATGATATTTTCATGATACAAAGTCACATTACTTACTCTATCTATTTCTGCATTTTGCTTTGATTTCCACACGAACTCCGCAATGGCAACTAATATACCTAGCACCAAACCCGCTATTAACACGAGGAATATACCGCCAATATTTTCTAATCCAAGTTCATTGGCATCCTCTTTTTGACCATCCTCACCAGTACAGTGCCCCGTCTTCCACCATTTTATTTTCAAATTTAATATGTCGTCCTCTTCTTGGAGTTGTAGAATAGCGTTGGTGATTTCGTCCCGTATCGGATCACCTGTTTGAAATTATAGAAAATGTTTGATGTTAAACGTATAAAATGTTTCTATAAGATGTTATCTTAGTATTTTACTGGCAAATCAACCCCTGCAATGTTGATTAATAAAAGCAATCCAAACAAAAGCCATACACAGAAATGGATATGCTCTTAGTCTGTGAGCTCTATTTGTAGTAAGCCTTTTCTATGAATAAACGGAAACGATGAGTTTACTATTTTACTTCAAAATTTTCTCCCAGTCATCCACAAGTGTATAACACCTAGACTCCCAGAATTCTTAGCGCGGGCTCCTCTTGGGGACTGGTTTCAAAGCTAACGAAAATCGAGAGCAAAATAAAACCGCAATTCCGGTTTTATTTACATATATGAATATGCATATGTGAATTGCCACGCAGATCTTCCGGTACGACGCGCCACGACTCGCAGCGGTGGTGGTTGGTTCAGAGGTTGAAGATCAAGTTAAAAGTATAGACAAGCGAGTAACTGAAACCATGGATTTTGGGAAAGTTATCATAAGCCTTTTCTATGATTATAAGAAAGAGTAAATTAAAACAAAAAAACTCTATCTTTCTTCTCGCGCCTCCTCTCGCCAGTTAGCATTTTTTAAATTGTGGTCACCCTGTTTGTTTACATTTTGCAGCAAATTTTATTTTCGATCAGTGGTGCATTTTGAAATCAAAAGAATTGTTGAATTGTACAGTGATTATGTCGTCAATATTGACAGACCCAAGAATATCGTGACCCTAAGTGCTTGAACTTACACGTAACAGTTGTTGTAGTATCAGACTTTTGTTGGCTCGCTGCACGGCCGACTGCCGGGCCTATGCAAATTGCTGTTTGAAAGTGCTCGAACATTTGGCCAGATGCGAGAGTGAATATCCGGAAAATGTGTTCGCTATTTAAGAGCTAAACCCCACTCGAGTAGAGTTAAATTATATTCACTCAAAATGTCGAGTGACTTTTCAGTCTTTTACATTTTGAGTGTATTGCGATGCTCTCCTCCACTTATGATTTATAACGATGTGACTAGAGGTATACAGTTAGTAGGCAGTACACCAATTTAAAATCTCAGATATGCCGATGACACTGCACTTTTCGAAACCTCTGAAGAAGGTATCGAGAGACAAACGTCAGCCGTAAATGATGCAGGCAGTAAGCTCAATCTCAAACTCAATGTCAAAAAGACAAAACTTCTAACAACTGGAGAAGAACAGCCTGTGCATAATATCTCGATCGATGGTGAGGATGTCGAACAAGTCAGTCGCTTCAAATACCCAGGCTCTGTGAAAACCACATCTGCTATTGCACAGATATAAGAGCTAGAATCGGAATGGCCAATGGAAGGATGATAGAACTCCAGAACCTATGGAATGAACCGCAACCTGACAACAAACCTTAAGTCATCCGGAAGGAGAAAAGAAGCAACACAAGTATCCTGAAAGAACTTGGTGTAAAGAGCTAGGAGAACTTATGAAAAGGAAACTGGCCTACTTCGGGTACATCATCAGAGGCAGTGGTAAGCTTACTGGCACTCCACATCATAGGGGTGGAAGGCAGTAGGAAACGAGGTCGTCCCAAGAAACAATGGTTCGACAACATCAAGGAACGGACAGGTGTGAGCCTAATAAAGGTCAAGCGTCTGGCACAAGACAGAGCAGCTTGGAGAAAGATGATCTGGAAATGTGAACGTATATCAGCTAATCGTAACTGACGGTGGCCGAAGAAGAAGAAGAGGTATTTACAGGTTTACAATATAGTGTGCATGCGTATGACCTACCTTGCGCTGTGCCTATGCCGTATCCTCTTGAATTTAGAAGTCCGCCAATTTGGGTCAAATTTTGACAGTACTGTGACACGACGTACTCCGCCATTGTTGATTCCATTAGAAATGCATAATTCTTTGTGTTTAACACTCTTTGTATTCCTGCCTGATAAGTGTCTACGAAGACAGTACTCTGCTTATTCTCCATATATTCCCACATTTTTAAATATGTCGGTATGCTCGAACGCTGAAAAAAACATGGGATTATCGTTAAACATTTAGAAAGTACATATCCAAGTAAACATCTCAATAGCTGTAACACAAAGTGTTATTTAGACATCTTGACGGATATGTGCCATTAACATATAGACCTTAGGATAGAGATTAGCGCGCAAGCCGTTTATTTGTACATCGAAATAGAAATCTAATCCCGACATTTACTCTGTAATGGGCTATTTCAGATAATATGTGCACACCCCCTATAGGCCTAGAAAGGGACTTCGTAACTTCTGAAAATTCCCGGATTTCCGAGAGCAAATTTTAAAAGAATCTGGATTTCCGATCCAAAATGATCGGTTAAATCGGGATTTTCGAACACCTCTACATATAGGGAGAGTTTATGAAGAAAAGGCATTGTCTTAAATTTCCTGTATTCATTCAAACTGAAAATAGAACAATTCTGGATTTCCGAACCCCTCTATAGGGGGAATTTATGTAGGGTGGATATTGTCTAGATTTCCAGAGATCAATGGAACATAAAAAAGTCTGGAGTTCCGATGATCATTCGAACCTAAAAAGTGCAGAAATCCGAACCCTGAAACCGATTCAAGTCTGGTGATTGTAGCATGTAAGATGTAGGAAGAGATGCATTTTGTAGATGGGTTTGAGGAAACAGTAACAATTGACATTTTGACCCCTAGTGACCCCAAATAAGTTTTGATTAAAAAACCGAACTATTATATATGCGTACTGTCATAAGGAATATGTGGACCGATTCTGACGATCCTAGGTCATTTCACTGAATTAATTGTGTAGAGTCCGTTCACATTTTTATCGGATACGGTAGTAACTGCACATAAAGTCAACACAATAGCCATGTTAAATATATGAGGAAAATCGAGAAAAAAAAGATCTTGAAATATTCACACAATTGGAAACTGATTTCATTTATATATAATTAAGTAAAGATCTGTGATGGTTATTTTTTTACGGAAAACGAGAAATGTATGAGACCAGGACGTTTTTCCTGATAATAAAACTTCTTTGTGAGAGAGAAAAATGTGTAAAGGTGTGACAATATCCCTTAAAATTGTTTTAAGATCTGTCGGTAAACTTGTTGTCAGCAACAGCTCTAGGTCTCAATGCAAAACGTATGGTATAAGTGGCTTATGCGTAAGACTTTTACGATAGGCATCAAAGTAATATTTTGAACGACCAGACGTACAGGTACTCCTTATGTATTGAACAATAGATAATGCGATTATTTCTATTGTTGAAATATTTGCATTGGTCTCATTTTTCCTGTGAGTGTGGTGATGCAAACTATTACGTTGGTCCATATCGTACTTATTTGGGGTCACTAGGGGTCAAAATGTCAATTGTTACTGTTTCCTCAAACCCATCTACAAAATGCATTTCTTCCTACATCTTACATGCTACAATCACCAGACTTGGTCAGTAGAACCCCCCCCCCCCCCCCCCCCACCCAACCTTCATATAGGGTCTTCACAGTTCGGAGACAAAGGTCACACGGGGGTCACTAGGGGTCAACACGTGATTTTCACTTAAAACGCTGTTGCAATTTAGGGAAATTACCTAGTATCGTCAGAATCGGTCCACATATTCATCATGACCGTACGCATATATAATAGGTATGTTTTTAAAATCAAACATTTTTTAGGGTCACTAGGGGTAAAAATGTTAATTTTTACCCATTTCGCTTAAAATGCATCTTGTCCCAGAGGAAATGACTGATGACCGTCATAATTGGTCTAACAATTCCTTTGGTCCATGCTCATATAGGGTCTTCAGCGATTAAAAGTGACATGTCATACGGGGTCACTAGGGGTCATTGAACTATACAGGTGTAAAACATAAAACATTTTGACCAGACTACTTTTTTCTTGTGTGCATTGATAAGCCAAGAAAAGGTCAAGATCAAGGTCAAAAAGAGGTCACTAGGGATCAGTTTCTCATAAAAAACAAGGTTTTTAATTTTTAGAAATTGGTCTTAGACCAGAGCAAGATCTAGTTATAACTGTATTTTGACACACACACAATACATTATACGATAGAATCAAAGATAGAGGGCGTTCAATGAAAATAGAGACGATGGTGGACACGAATGGACGTACATTTTGAATCTCCGTTGGTTTCAATGTAAAAATGGATTTTGATTATATGACCCCAGCAAATTCATCACACGTTGAAACTAAATTATTTCATCCTAAAACCGTCGGAGTAGGATAACCAACTCCAGTGTAATCATTATTTTGAATTTAATCCGTCGTTAACCATTCGTTCTATTCGGTTGATCACGTAACCTCGTACGCATAATTTAACCTTGAATATTCGTAACGAGCCCGTATCCGGCATCGTCTGATCTCATAATATGCTTTTAACTTACGCTGAAAAATGTTTCCGTCGAGCCACCACTTCTTGTCCCATACTCAATCGTTGTCTGTTTGGCTAAGTCGTCTGCGTTTTGTATAGGCGACACCATTCTCTCCACTGTGAGAAAGGCCGCCAAATTGGCCGTGTATGAAGATACGAGAATCAATGAAAAGAACCACCAGAAACCGCTTAAAACTCTAGTTGAAAATGCTCTCGGGTTAACCTAACGAGGATGTTAAGAATGGTAAGCGGTATTAGTTGGTTGTGTTTTTTGAGCATTGTGAATATAGGTAATCCATCCATGACTTTCAAGACTTTAGTCGTTTAAATTCGTCGAGTCGAGTATATTAAAATCTGTGTAACTTGTATTGCGTTTATAATTTTGATACGAGAATTACAACTGCTCGCAAGTTCTTATTTCAATTTT
Organism: Ophiura sarsii; assembly: GCA_035610835.1. Classification (NCBI taxonomy): domain Eukaryota; kingdom Metazoa; phylum Echinodermata; class Ophiuroidea; order Amphilepidida; family Ophiuridae; genus Ophiura; species Ophiura sarsii. The sequence goes on from CM069455.1 coordinate 27,853,264, forward strand.
AGGAGATCATTAAGAAAGCCGAGTAGAATGTTGGGTTAGTTGCAAAACAAGAAAAATGATGGAATTAAATATATAGGTAATTAAAAAAACCCGCGTATATTCGGATGAACAACGCAATAAGACAAATAATATTTTTCTATGCTGTGTTATATACATTAAATTACATACTTAGTCATGAATGAATAAAATAAGATGATAATGGTGACCTGTCTACTATAGTGACGTACATGCATATAGTTAGTAGATGTTATGGCCTTTTTCACACATCAATGGTTAATTGCCGAAATGTTATGAAAACGTTCATTATTGTGATATACGACAAACCAATGTAAAGTAGACATCCGTTCTTCAAAAATGCTTACACGTCTTGGTTAATTAACACTACCCGTCAATTATGATTTAATATACATCAGACATAAAACATTTCAGGCCCAGGACTGGTGCTTGAATGTATTAAGCTAACTTAGTTTCAATTAGCTTACATTAAAGCACCTGGTCAGGACATTTTTGTTCGGTGTATATCGTATACGCTGCTAGCATTTTCGGAATGGAACACGAACGTGTATGTAATTATTGGCTGCAAACTCATATACCCAATGAATGATATTGTCATACGATGAACAAATCTGCAATGACAATTAATGCACGGCGCTATTGCTTCGTTGAAAAGCTACTGTTTTAACATTTGGTGGGAATGGTGGAAATAATGTACGGATATGTTAAAAAGAAAGTACTCATATTATTGTCCAATGTTCCGATTAGCCACGCTTGAATTATGTTGAATCATTAATATTTAGATTGATATGTCTCTCTTTTTATAACAGACAATCATTCAAGTTACACTTACGTCACTATACTATACATCACTTTATAATACAAGCGATAACCAAAGCCACCAAAACATTAACTGTCACTGGTAGCAGTTAACTACCAAGCCACTTTATGCAGTGACAGTTAATGCTTGATGTTGACACCTTCTTTAACGACATGTAGCAAATCGTTAAACGGTCCAAAATAAGGTATATCAATGTCAAGCGGAGACAATGGGCGAGGACAACAGACTGCCAACTTGAAAGTACATTCATATTCCTGTCGCCGGTCATCGGGTAGAATCAGTTGATATCCTAAAACCAGTTGAAACCACCTGAACCCTATATCCACCGACATTAACCGACGGCAGGAGTATGAAAGAGCCGTTGAGCAACTTGTTCCTCGTTTTTTAGGAGTCGGTTACAATTAAAAAGTTAATTTATTATACCCGGCATCATGGTTACTCTGCTACCATAACCTACGCGGGTATTGTATGCCAGGTACTTGTATGGGTACTGTTACAGTATCAGTGCAGTACCATCAAAGTAGCAGCACAGTTTGGTTGTACCGCACAAGTACGTTACAATTATACATGTACTATTATACAGGTACTAAGCATACCCCGCGAAGCATACAATACCTGTACAGTTACCGGCAGAGTAATAACCGTGATGCCGGACATGAGAAAATAACTGATGTATTACATTAAAGGTATAAACAACATCCGGAATAAGTATACTTTCAGAATTCAAAAGGTAGACTAAATCCGACCAAAAAAAACATGCGAAAAAAAATAAGAGCATTTCACATCAACAGTTAACCGATGTTCGCTTAATACCCTTGCGGTGAATTATTACCAATTATATGTTACTGTTCATTTAAAACAGGTGTGAGATAGCGTTATTTATCAGTATTCGTTCGTCAACCGTGGATTAAATGTTGATGGTCACTCTTATAATGAATTGTTCCCATTCAATCAAAAAAATGTCTTGTTGAGATCGTTAAGCTATTCGGTGTCATTGCCTAAGTCATTGCCTTATACTGCTTTAAAACAGTATACCATCGTAACTAAGTCATCAATAGTATATATCAACATTGACACATTCTGGTTTGATGGAAGCAGTTCATATCAGAAATATAGCAGTAGCATAAATAGGAAGTTGGCCGATTTACGCCCCTAACGGCATGGGGTAAACGACAGAGGGGGAGGGACATATCCGAGCAACGGTAGTGAATAATTGTTACATGTATGGCCGAATTAATGGAAGAATGGGTCATTGTGGATCTCACAAAAGGGAAACCGGTCGTGAAGAAAATAAATGTGAACATATAGATATAAAACAGAAAGATATATTTGCGTGCGGATTGAAAAAGGTTTGAAGAACTAGGAAAGATAACTGGGAAAGAGAGATATCGAGAAAAATAGTAAAATTGCTTCTTCCTCCGATCTTAAGTTCTAAAAGTGTGTGTGTGTTTTGCTCTAAATCCTTGTGTAGTTGATTCACAAGGCGTTTCATCTTCATTGGCTGTCCCGTGTTATTTCTGTTCACAAACTATGTCATCTTTCATACCAATAGAGAGATACGTTTGTTAAATATCATAAAACAGCCAATGTTTGCAAAGGCGAATTGCATCATGACTCTACAATTTCTAAAAATAAAAAACAGCTAACACTGAAAATATTAGTTGATCATTTTGCATGTTGCTGTTGTTATTTCAACGTCAAGATCAAAGCAGTTGTTTATCGCCACCAAAGTTAACAAATACCACCACCTATGTCAACTTAAAATCAATTAGCTAAGCAGCAGGTCTGACCAACAACAACTTTCATTATTTCTAGCACTTCACCTCTACAGTTTACCTGCCCTGTGACAAAACACGAAGACTATGTACTTCATCTGAATGACTAACTGTTTGACTAATTTCCTCTTAAGTCAGTTGTATCAAATGCAACTTCAATCACTGATTTAATTTGACAATTCTGATGTCAAGAAGAACTGGGATCCTAGTCACGTCCTGATATGAAACCATGTGACATACGAACACATCCTCTCAGCATACATGTAAGCTTTTATTGCGAAATAGTATACACGATCATGGGGATACATTGATGTACGTATATATATGATAAGAAATATTGCATACCAGCCTGTACTGCATACAGGTCTGACAACAATACACACTATTGCATACATGTCTGAATACAATAAGTCATGTTGATTACAGGTCTGAATACAATACGCAATATTGCATACTGGTCTAAATACAATACACAATGTTGCATATAGGTCTTGATACCGTACACACTATTACATACAGGTTTAAATACCATAAGTAATATAGAATTCAGGTCCTGATTCAATAAGCAATAATGCATACAGGTCTGCATACAAAATTAATACCCGGCATCTATATAGAAGTGTAGACCATCAGAAATGTTGCATACTTGCGTGGATACAAAATGCAAAGTAAATTCACAATTCAACGTAAAGCAGTTCATGACAATACGGTTAATATGCTTTTTCTGCAATTATCGGCACTGATTATAATTAAATGCGCAAACTAGCACTCTAATGTTTCTGAACAAAACTTTCGGCTTCTAAATTCACCACAATATCAACATTATGGGTGGGTAAGAGAGGTTCGCAATTTATTTCAGAGTTACATTTGTCATTATAAGAGAAACAGAATATGTCAATCTTAATAGGTCAATAAAATGATGTCAAATAAACGTCTGAAATAGCATTCTACCTTAACCACACTGTAAACTTTCAACAGCAAACTATATACAATCTAACTACAGCGACAAATGAACACCACCATATAAAATCGAATCTGCTACTATTATTTCTGCTACGTAATTCTCTTTAAACTAGTATTTCACACAAACAATCTTTCTTCATTCTACTGTTTATCAATTAGTATTCTTTTTTCATCGTATGAACCATTCTCCCAAATAATTTCAACGATCAATTATAAATTATATATCCGGTTTTCCTAATTAATGACCTACTAATGTTTTCAGTGACCGACTGACTACGGTGCATATGTAAATTAATTGTGTTATCATCTCTGGGCAGGAAAACGTAAACTACATTCAAAATTAGTTTATACATTTCCCAACCAGAGACGATACATTATCATTCAAAAAGTGTGAACATGATAACAATTTATAATTTCCGTGGTGAAGTTAACATGAAATTTAAAAGCAAACGCATGCGTCATCACTTCATACTTGAGATCGGACAGAATATAAAAACCCAGAAATGTGTGGACGATAACACGTTTGGTTTACATCCACTTTATTGTAGTCATGGTAACGTACCTCCGAACCTTGTTGCACCAAACTGCCGAATGCAAACCAGAGACAACTTAAGAGATTGAACTGATTCTCGACCCCATCGTATTCTGGGTTACAGGGGTGCTCATTATACCACTCGTATGGACTGACCCGCGCCAGAAGGAACAGTGTTATGCTGACGACAAGGTAGGCCATGACGACATACATCCAGATATCGAATGCGAGAGGGTTTAAGAAGGAAAATACGCCCGGATTTTGTGGTTCCGGTACTCTGAAGAGTATAGTGATACCAAGATGCATCCAGGGCTTAGAAAAATCGATGACTTTCTCTCGGACATAAGATATGGTCAAGGGTGCGACTGCTATATCTGCTTTCTGTGTGATAAATAAAAATGTTCATTATTAACATAGTAGTTATCATTAACAAAAGGGTAACGTACCTCCGAACCTTGTTGCATCAAACCACCGAAGGCAAACCAGAGACAACTTAAAAGATTGAACTGATTCTCGACCCCATCGTAATCTGGGTTACATGGGTGCTCATTATACCACTCGTATGGACTGAACCTCGCCAGGAGAAACAGTGTTATACTGACGACAAGGTAGGCCATGACGACATACATCCAGATATCGAATGCGAGAGGGTTTAAGAAGGAAAATACGCCCGGATTTTGTGGTTCCGGTACTCTGAAGAGGATTGTGATACCAAGGTGCATATATGGTTTAGAAAAGTCTATAACTTGCTCTCGAACATAGGATATGGTCAGGGGTGCGACGGCAATATCTGCTTTCTGCGAGGTAAGACAAAAATCATAAAACAAAACAGAAATCATAATTAAACGTATAACAAAGGTTTAGGCATTTATACGCGTATAGTTTCAGCGTATGACAAGTTTCGTGATGACTTTATTTTATAATGATCTAATGAAGATATGCGTAACAATGGACTCACGAACGATTCTAAGGGTAAATTGTTGTAATCAAATCGATTTGGGAGAAATAATCCGATTTGTTATCATATCATCGAAAATGTTTGTCACTCGTGTGTGATTTGAAGTCAGAACCTTTTAGTATAATAGTTTCAACAATATATCGTATCTACATTCGCAACAGTTTGGTCTTGGTAAAATTAGGAATTGTATTAACTAAAATATTGTGCAAGTATTCACTAAATGTGCCTTTGCATAAGAGTATGGTAAGGGCCAAACACATCATTTTTATTGTTTGCTTTGTTTTATTACGTATTGTTTTTGAATATTTATATTGTTTTATTCAAGACTATTTATAAATTATGTGTTTTGGACGTTGTTTGTGCATTTTTTTCTTCTTTTCATCAAATTGTCGTTTTCCGCGTTTAACCTCAATTCCGCGAAGAATAAAACAAAAAAATGATGTGTGTTTTCTGTAACGTGTGTTTATTTTGGTTTTATAGATCGTACATTTTAAGCTTTCTTGCGGAAAAACGCGGAATTCGGCAATTACAAATCGGTAAACTTTGGCTCTTAGAGTAAGGGATAATTCAATTTGAACTTTTTGAGGACTGTTAGCACTGAGCCTACATTTTAATTTTAAAAGACAATTGCCAATCCATATATACGTCGTATAGCTGTAGTATGATGGATAACCAAAGCACCACTCAGCAATTTACCTTTAACATTTTCCACGCGGTAGTTGTCTGCAGACGACATTTCTTTAATTTCACAAAATGTTTCAACAATGTCAGAATTATTGAATTTTGTTCACTATATTATTTGGAATCACCATGATAAAAGCATTATCATGAGCACAGAAATGCCTGGTATTGGTTAAGTAATCTTTGAGATATGCATTGAAAGTTGGGAACGGTTTCTGAAAAATCCGTTTTGTATAATATGGTGAAACTAATACTAGCCGCGTGGAAAGTGTTAACATTCGGAAGTGCACCGACGTATATAAATGTTCCCGGTAGTTGTCGAAGGCATTATGTAAATAAGCCAATGATTCGTTATGTTAATCTACATATTCCCCCAGGGTGCCAACATTAACCAACATTAACGGAATTACACGGTTTCGGAGCTAACGAGAGAACATTACGAAATTGGTTCACAACTAACAAACACACAACCCGCTGTTGTAAACGTGTGCGATGCATTTACATCCAGACTAGACTATTAACTATTCTATCAAAACATTCTACTGTTTTTAACATTTTCGAAGGCTTCGAAAATGAACCTAGATATTCCTTCGTAGATCCTGTGAAGAGACGGGGGAAACGTTTGTTCGTTGTCATCGGGATTTTACTGCACTTTAGAGATTATCAAAATACGAATATTTAAAAAACCATTTAAAGAACATGAACACGTCTGAGAAGAAGAAAAAATATGAAGAGAGAAATATTATTATCACATTGAGTTCAATGATATAAATACATGTAGTTCAGAATACAATACATATTGTTTGTAGGTGAATAAGCTTGTGAATTAATTAGTTATAAACATGTGGCCTCACTGTTTCGAACAATATCGAAGCTATCTTATGATCATCAAGGGATTACCGCATGATCTTGTATCAGTAGGAAGTAGTACATGAACCGTACAACTGACCTCGCTGTTTATAGGGTCCTCGATTACCAAGTGGATCCGATAATCCTATTTGATTCAACGTAAGGCCGATAAAGGGTAACATGAACGGCGACGAGAGGGCATACAGAATATAATAGTTTTTGCATTCATCTGTACAAGTAAAGGCTCTAAAAAGAAGACAAAAACTTCTTGGTTCTGAGTCAACAGTCAACAGTCAAGGAAGATGATAAATACAGGACGTTAAAACTGTCGGGAACAGTAAGATCACTTTTGGAATCATACTATGAAATTTAATAATCCAAACGATCTATACTAGGTTGAAGGTATTCAAATCAAAATTACATGATGATGAATAGTTAGTTTGGTTGTACTCTTACTAATTGTCAATACATGACTTGTTTGCATCCCATATCATAGTTCAACAATTTAGCTTAACATTAAGATGCTAGTTTTGAAAAATCATGTCAAGGCAATACAAAACTCGTTAACGTGACCATATATGGATGGTCAAAACACCTTGACTGATAAGGCAATCTTATCATGCAAATACCCATGATCCTAATGTGTTAGTCCGACGAAAGAGACGAGGTCACCAAATTATACACACTAATTGGAATCCAAAAACCGAGTAAAATTATGGATCAATCTTGGTTGGAATTTATTATGCAGATAAGGTTACCTCTTGAAAATCTAAAACAGTAATAGAAACAATAAAGCCAAATGGCTTAGTACCCCGGGAGCATTAAGGAGTTTTCGGGTCCGATCTGCTGTGGTCAAGTGATTTCATGGCTGAAAATGTCTCTTAAGGCGGAGAAGATGACGCGCAAACAGTTGATCTCGGTGAAATAAAATGACATTTGACTTCAATAGTTATCAAAGGAGCTGAGCATTGCAATATGATGCACTATTAAAAACAGGGAGAAAGACCGCAACTACAATGTATTTACCTAGTTTTCAATGAAGCCTAACATGTCGTCACATATGTCAATGTTATCATTTTGAAACATTATATTCGTAATCACTTTAAGTTTTCACTTGTGAAATGTGAATTGAAGTATTTAAATAAACATTGATTATCAAACATTAAATCTATGCATGTGAATGGATAGTGCTCAAATCAGATTTTGCGTCGAATAGCTATGTTTGCAAAGGTCATTTTAAAATCGGTAGACATTTTTGTATTTTGCCACAACAAATCGTACACTCTTTTTCTGTGCGTGCGTGATTGCTCCCTGTAAGGTTTTTGACGGGCGGGCTTTAATGATGAACTACTTACTTTTTCTAACAGTTCGCCAACCATGCCATTCCACGTGCCATCTTTATTGTCGCTTCCATAGTTACCGTCCTTTACAAGCTTTATTATGTACTTGAAACCGACCTTCTTTGCAATCATGTCAAGCATATCAATGCAAAACCCCTCATACCGATCGTTCCCTTCAAGAACTTCGCCGTTATCAGAACTCCTGTCCATAACATAAGGTCTTTCCTTTAAAAAAAACCAAGACAAGTCACAGTGAACATCGTACATCGGAAAGAAGAAAAAATTACATCACTGATACTTTCAAAGATATTGAAATGTACTGAGTCTTCTACAACATAAACAATACAAAACAACATATAAGGAATAACAAGAACAGCTTTATAACAGTGGAAGTTTCATTTTGATTTTTTGAAATGTATGAATATTATATTTAGAAAGTATAAAGTAAGAAGAAGAATTCATTGGTAGATTACCAGTGTAGTCACCTTCGGAGCCGTAATTTCACCCTTATTAAGATGAGCACTCCTGATGTAGTTCTCGTTGAAAATGACTATTGGGAAAAATCACCGTGTTGCATAATATAGCTTTTCTTCATCATCTTCATCTGTGTACATTTAGATAATTTTATGCTCTGAGGTCTCTGTGCTGCGGACCAGACTTTGGCGGGCTAAACCGGTTTTGTGAGCGCTCAACCGTCCCACTTCCTTCATGGCATAATGGTTCCAAGGTGGAATCAACTCCGCTTGTCTGAACGCCTTAGTGCTTCTGCAAAGCCATATAATGTAGCTTGCTCGCAAGGCTGTTTTGGCTGCTGTGTCTAAGATTGGTTTTCTCTTCCCGCTGGGGATTCCTAGTGAGCCAGACATTTGCTGATCGTGGTACTATAAATCCCCCTGCTTCCGACTTCAACGGGAAAGTAGTTTACAGAACATCCATTATTTTCACATTCTGCTACAAGGTCTTGGTATTTACATTTCTTCCTCTGCTGGGACTGTCAATTCAATTATGATGACATTTTTAGTCTGAGTTGAGAAAATAGTAATGTCAGGTCGCTTTGCCGTCTCAACAATTTCTGGAGGAAATACTATCTGCGAGTGCTCTTCATCCACCAGGAGTTTCCAGTCACTGGCATTTTTCAGGATGTCTGTCTCTTTTGGCTTTCTGTACGGCAAGACTGGATTACGGTATTGTGTGCCATCTGCTGTTTGGAATGCTATGGTAGGACTGATACTTTGAGACAGGGATGTCGATGGTCCGTTGTTGTTTGCTTAATCGACATATGGTATCAGTCCTGATACAATTGCTCTCAATGTTTGGTCATGGCGCCAATTGTACCTTCCATTTTCTAAGGAAAAGCTGCAACAGTTCAGGATGTGGAGCAGAGTACAATTTCGGTGGTGACATAACTGGCACAATCCCATATTTGTCTTGCCCCAGAGTCTCAGGTTAGTTGGTGTTGGGAGTTGGTCATGGATGGCATTTATCTGGAACGACAGGAGTTCTGGTGTCCAAACATACAGGAGTTTCTTCCATGATGTGTCCACTTGCATCGCAGAGTCCCATCCCAGCCACTGTCCTTGTTTCGCGCATCCATAAAGGTAGATCAGCATCTCATCCTCGTCAACTTCTGTAACCAAACTGGTCAGGCATTGCCTGTGTTCTTTCAGGGTCATGTCTTTAATTAGCTTCTGATTCTACTTGAATCCCAAGCCTGCTTTGTCAGTCTGACCTCTGCCGATTTTATTAAGGATGAGATGTCGTTCTTTTTGTTCCAACTCCTTTACTCCATTCCATCTGGACCTCTTCTTTTTTGACTCTAAACACTCTCGGTATAGTGTTTGAGTTTTTCCATCTCTGGAGTGCTTGTTGAGATGGTATTTGGTTAGCTGCATACATTTCACCGAGGTGGTGAGTCGCTTTAGTTGTAGGCCGTATCGTTTTCTGGATCTGTATAAAGCACTGTTGGTAGTGCTTCTGGTTACTCCTGCCCATCTCTTCAGATGTTTTGTGCAGGTTGCCTCCAGTTTCTCAATATAGGTGATTGGGAAGTTGTAGATGGTAAATTCCCATACCATTTTTTGGGATGATCACATGATTGTAGATCCACATTTTCACGATACCATTCAATTCGCTTGTATCTGTTAACTCCAACATAGCAGACAACTTGCTGGTAACCATTTGTCTGATCTTATCATCCTTCAGGTCTTCATAGATTAACTTCCCAAGGAATCTCATTGGTTGGCTGTGGATATATGTGATTTTCTGTCCAACAGTAACTCAACAGTAAATAACCCTTTGTGTTGTGCCTTTGGTCATACGGATCAATAGGCAGCAACCAGACATGTTGAGTACTTTCATATTGCCCTACCATGGCAAAAGGAAGTATTGACCACAATTTTCAAAATGCAACTTTTTGAGTAACTATACTTTTAAAAACAATACCTTCCTGCCAAAAGAAAATTTGTTCCGGTACATCCTTCAGAAACTTGAGAAATTGGGTCCAAGAAGGTTGCTTCCTTATAATTGTACACAAAATGAATAGGCGAATATCAGAATTACCACACCAAAAGGAAGTATTGACCATATATTTGGACCAAATTTGTGCATTTTTGCCCATTATAAATGGATTTTTGTTATGGATTAACTATGTTTTATTAGATATTATAAGTTCACTTGTGTTAACACATAGTTTAAGCAAATATTCCAAAAGACTGCAATAAATTTGTTCAAAATATAGCTTTTGTCCATATTTTGAAAAGTGCTTTGTGGTCAATACTTCCTTTTTCCGTGGTAAGGCATAGCCTTAAATTGTATATTTACTCGGAAGTGTGTTTGCATGGCCGCACAATACAATTGGTTATTACTTCAAAGATCTTTCGACTTGGTCTGAGAAAGACTTGTGCAAAATATAAAAGTGAGTGAAATTAAGCCTATGTTTCTTTGGCTTATGTAAGACTAATTATTAGGTATTTATATGGCACTCCTTACCAAAACAGTGGTTACAATTAACGTTCTATTAACAATAGTTAAATTCTTTTCTCCCACAGATCGATTAAATTGTAGACCTCTGTCAGTAGTCCACTGTGCAACCTGTTTAAAAAGGAGGAAACAAAATTCATATTATAAAATCAATTAATTAATTGCATAGTCATAACCTTAATGATTTTACATGCAAGGTGTGCTCCAATCAGATGCCACGATGATATGAATACGTGAACGTGAACACGTCACTGTATAGGAAAACACTTGTCCAATGTGATCCCATATGAGTAAATGGGGCATAGCTAATATCATTTAAAACAAAAGACTCGCATTAAAGAGTTAAACCACATGTTCAGGTGTTCACTTTTTATTGAGTACATACGTTTGTTTAAAACTTGAAATGTACATACACATCTTGACAGTTTGCATTTGATGATATGAGACAAAGTGATTTTCAGTAATCCGTATCTTTGGTACCTATATTGATTTATAAATATTATCAGGATACAATTCACTCAATATTTATACGTCCCTCATTGTGCCTCATTTACTCGCGTTTGGTCAAATATTACAAGATGTGATCACTAAAATAACATTGACATCACGTGTCTTCCATGTGGATAGCATTTAGTGTAATAGAAGTGTTGACTCCCTTGTGGCAGTACACTTGATATTGAATTAAATAGACATCTTGACAGACGGAAATAAAAGCTCAAAATGTGACCCACATTATGTAAAACAGCAGTGTATTGGTTCTTTTTTTCTTCTTCTTTATTTGCTTACCTGGAAAAGTCCTTTTGGGGCTAATTCAGACACAAAAAATGTCGGCGCTTTCCTGGTTCCATTTGAGTGAAATGAAAGATGACCTGTTACCCCGTTTAATTGGACCTGAATATGATTAAATAATGTTACAATTACTAATTACAAATATCTTAAACAGGTTCGCCGTCGTGGATAGAAATGAGACAATTATGGGAAAACGATCTCGCCCGGGAATCGAACCCAGGACCTCTTGCTTACTGGGCAAGTGCCTAATCCATCGGGCCACAAGACCTCGCATGGTAAAGCATCTGAAATTCAAACCTAAGCGATTTCGTTTCCCAGTCTCCTGCCACAATTACTATAACTACGAGTATAACTATTACAATTACTATTGGAATATCAATAATACAATGCAGATACATATGTATTATTTATTTGGCCATTGGGCTTGATATGTCAAGCGTTTCTGTGTGCAAAGCGCTATTGTATCATTATGCAATACTTCGCCATTAACCGTCTGCAACAATACTACAGCTTAATCAGCTTCAAACTCGCGAGCCACATAAAAGCATCGAAAAGTAGAGAAGAGCGTAAGCAGCGAAACAGGCAGACTGTATAGTGTGCGTAGCATATGCGTGACGTATGCGTATGCCTAAATCGCACAAATTCGCTTGGATTAATACTGCGCGAGAAGAGATATACATCATTTAACCTCAGAACTACTGGACACCAGTTCTGAGGATGATAAACGTAACAACATTGGTTGGAAAGGTTTAACCTTTATTCTACAGACATTGGAATTGCATACATTATCTTACAGAACATGAGAGAAATCTGCGTGGTGCTAACAAACTGTCAACCCAAAAGTGCAATACAACTCGTTACAAAAACAGCTCGATGGTATATATGACTGATCTATGGAATAGCAAGGGTCTTAAGTATATGGTCGAATCCAACGAAAAGTGTCCACGGCTAGATTTTTAGGGTCCAGTTTCAAAATGCTTCGATCTCTTATTCCTTTTCCCCACTCAAAGTCAACATATCAAGCTTGTATGGGGAAAAAGTGCCATCACTAATCTCTTCATTTGACCACGTGGCGGAATGATGAAGTTGAAGGTACACTTCTCAATGTTACCTACAAATACAAGTACCATATTTTGATTAAGTGATGATTATTCCACCTATTTACATATTTCATTCAAATTTGTGATTGTATTGTATTCAGAAGATGCTAATGCTGATAGAAAGTGATCATATTTGTCCAGGTACTCAGTTTGTTTTACATTTTAGATTTACACAGTTGGGTAGCATTTTCAGGCTCTCAATATTTTGAAACATGAGGATGAGTCACTTTGTGTACTTTCACCAAGATGATTTTAATGAACATTTGTTTTCATGTACCTCAAAGAGGGGGAATGACCCTTTTTGTAAAATCAAGAATTTTGAGCATGCGCTCAAAACCTAAGTACATAGAGGAATGTGGAAATTTGGTATTCGAAGGTAACAGTTAATGTATACGTAGGTAAGCGAAGTAAAACTGTAATAAATTAATGTTCTACTTAATCTATGTTACATTTTGGGGTGAAATAATCATGCAGGAGGGTTGTTAACAATATTTAAAAATAAATAAACATGTTAAAACATGTTTAAATACTAATATTATGAACATATCCAGGAGTTTACTTTAAATAGATACTAGCATATTAATTTAATGTTGAAAAAATATACAATATCTAACTGTCAGTTGTAATTTTGAATAGATTTATTAAGAACAATATATCAGGCAACATTTTTAAGCATTCCTATAAGAGAAAAACATGTTAAGACTTAAAACACGGTAGCTTACATTGCAATAATCAAAGTATTCGTAGGTAACAAATTTGTTCTCAACTTCAACTTCGTTGACTAAGAACAGTTGTATTCGTTGATTTAACATAGGTTTAAGGGCAAATTTGTACTCAACGGCAGTATTTTTATGCCCTGAAATGCGTGTGAGGGGAATGTCGTATCAAAATGGTGTCTTACTTGACTTTATAAGTATATTTAAGAATGTGCGCTCAGCGCTGCTTTTACAAAACAATCAGAATTGCGTAATATTCAACATTTGAATAAAACAGCAAGATTAACCAAATAAACATTAAAATAATATAAAACCATGTTCCTTTTTCTAAGATATAAAAGAAAACACCATAAGCATCAATAACCTCACTAGTGATAGATATATATTGTTATTATTCTTGATCCCCTAATTTGGTTAATGCATATTGAATAGAATTAACCTTTTACACATGATAATTATGGCAGAAAAATGTTTTATTATGCTAACTATCATCCAATTTTGTTAGTGTCTTTCTTGCTTGACTTTCAATTATTAAGAATGTGCGTTTAACTTCTACAAAACAGTCAGAAGTGTGTAAGTATATTTAATATCTGATTTAAGGCAAGACGATGACAACATACATATCGTACCGGGTTAAAATTGCGTAAGTAAAGGTATACATGTAGTTAAACATTTAATTAACTCGCTAGTAATAATAATATTATTACTGATCTAATTTGGTAAAAAGCATGTTCATCATTAAAACTAAACATGATAAAAGTTAAGCACATACATGTAAACACATTTTAATTAAGAAATATCTTATCATTCAGCCTTTTAATCTCTACTTAACAAGTTTAGTGGTTCTTGTTGTATTCTGTGTGTAGTTAGTTCTTCAAGTCTCTCATGTCGCGAGGATGAATTATATCTAATAGAACATAATTACTCTTTGTTTATTATATAGGACATTCTAGAATGTTAAGAATGAACGTTTCAGTTTCCGTGTGAATCCAAAGTATTGGATCGAATCAACTATTGAATAGTTCACCGAGCCATCTTTAATTAGAAAGCGAGCGGTTTCCTTTAAGCAAATAGTTTAATTTGCCTGTAACTCATAGTCTTGAATGTCAGGTTATCTGTTTTAAGCAATAAACAACCGGTTGCCTTCCTCAATTTGTTCTAAATAAAGGAGGCAAGTGGAAGTTATCATTTCGAATAGCTATTTTAAACACGAAAGCCGGATCGCTTTTTGATTCATTTAATATATACTTTGAAATAATTTCATATCAGACCTTATACCGTATAATATATAAGTTTAATATGAGCCGAACATGTTCAAAGTCTATAGAACATTCAAATGTTTTGCCTTTCAGTCCACAACGGAATAAAACACATACAACTTTCATCAAGTCATTCAGTTGTCAGATTAGAATTAAGATATAATTTCCTAGTTTGGAATTTGTATCATTCTAATTGTCGTACATAGTCAGTTTTTATCGAGTTTCAAATGGAGGCAGATTCCGTTTGACATAGAATCACCAATATGATATATTTTGTCAGATGTAGACAAAATAAGAATTTTATGTTTTGAAATTCAATGTTGTTTGATTTAACAACACTAATCTAATCTAAAAGTTTTGCCACGACAGAGATATTGTCGGGCGTGTGCCTTTAATTATGATTTTCTTTTAAAATCAACCACTGCTTACTTCAATTTCACTAAGTAATTAATGTCGGAAGCATTATTCATGAGCAATTTTTGATTTGAGACTGAAATCAGTAAGGCCTACCCTTGATTCCCTCCCACCTTTAAAAATAAAGGAAAGGGTATTACTAAAGTTCTTGTTCACTGAAAATACGTTTCGGTGACATTACACAACCTGCCACAGCAAAAATGAAGCATGTTATTTTATATTTTTTACATATGAATTCCATTTTCAAATACAACTACAACAATGGCCAATATTATGTACCTCAGTAGTCACTGCTCTGCAATTCCAAGGGAAATTGGTTAACTTACGCATACATCATATAGACAAGCTGGTTTAACATGTTTAAAACAATAGTACGCACCGAACCATATTATTCCCGTCTTATACATTCCTACTTAATATTTACATAATATTAGGTGCGAATGAAAGCGACAAACAATACAGGAATTGTACCATGCTCATTAACTAATATATAAGTTACCTACGAATACAACATGGAATATGAAAATATTGATTATGAATCCGAAATTTCATGGATGTTATGACTAAATGCATCCATTTCAAAAAGATCAACGTGTAATCTATGGATATAAATATCATTCATTTACTCTAACACCAACAACAAATATGTTCTCGGCAAAAACAGTTGATTACACCATGCATTTGATTTAAATCAACACCTCCCATTTTCGTTTAATAAGGAAATATTATTTGTTCCCCTCCAAATATAAATATAATAATATATCCAGTCAGATTGTATGATTGCGCATTGCTTTTATGTAAAATAAGATAGTTTAGGCCCAATATGCACCGTGTATATTTTTGAATGTTGCCTACATATACATGTTACCTCCGAATACAACATGAAGTCATGCACGAGATGCTGTTACTGAATATTTATATAAACATTAATCACCCCTATTGCGATTTAAATCAACTGTCAGAGGATGTCTTTGCGTGAATAGCATAAAAAACTACACTAACAGGAGTAATAAGATTGAGACAGAGGGAGGCTATATACAATCAACTTTTAAGACAATAACATATTATTAATGCATTTGAACAAAAACTACAGAATTTTGTTTAAAGTTACTTACAAAAGCTGAAAGATTGATGCAAAATTTCTACATTGCTTGCCGAAAGCAGCGCATACTTCTACTTTATTCCAGTCGATACAAGTATGTAACAACAGAGGGAAGTACCACGGTATCGTTATTTGTATTTGAAGGTAAAAGTTCATATTTCAAATTTGCCTACGAATACAGCCTTTTATTGCTGATATTTCAAAAAATCTTGCCTTCAAAATGATAAAACTTGGCACACATGTACATTGTATCACTATTCGCTTATTCTATAGATATCATTCACTAATCTGTGTTTATATTAAAATGGCAGGGTTTTAAATAGGTATTCGGAGGTAATGCATTTTTTTTACCAAACCGATCGTTTCCGCTTTTAACATTTCTAACAGCTTTATCAAAAAACAGACTTGAATGGGGACAATGCATTTAAGTACTTAATATATTTAGGCTTCCTTACAGCACAAATTACTCTACCTCATGCGAATTCTTCCCCGAAAGTGAGATTTAACAAAACATGTATTTGTAGGTAACGTCAAAACTTACCACAGCGAAAAAAATCACAACAATTCAGGGGATTTATCGAAAGTAACAAAAATTAAAAGAGGCATTCTTGAGATACCCACCAACCAAACAGGCAACATTATTTCCACTTAAGCTCGTTTTCATCTAAACGGTTATATGTCCAACAAAAAACATTAACAACTTTTTTGTAAAAAGGGTAAAAAATAGCAGTTTATTGCTCGTATAGGCCAAATTGTGCATTAAAGTTAGTCATGTTATATATGGCGCGAACCGTCTCATCGAGGCGGATACGTATAACACAAAATTAAAATTTTCAAGATATAGATTATTTTATTATAGGCCTGAACATCACGTGTACACTTTTCGTTGGATTCGACCATATAGTGAATTCCAATCTCCAATATGTCATTTACCCTCAAATTTCAATGCTTTTTTATATCTCACGTGCAATATTGTTAATTTAGATTGCATTTCTATGGTTTTTAATTTAGCGTGGTTACTTTTGTACATAAAGTATGTTGCGGTTAATGTTTATATTTGTCTAACTGCTTATATCGCGTGTATATTATTGATATTGTTGATATTGATATTGTTGTTTTAGTGTATACTGGCCGCAATTTAGTTCATGACTGCTATAATGGCCATTTTTAATCAATCTTTTATGAATAAATGAATGAAAAATGTCGAAACGTTCAAAACATGTTCACGTATACAGTCTCAGGTCATACGCGTGGCTAAGTTCCAAATTGGCGATAATTGTGAGGTTAATATTCATCCGAGGGCCTAAATGAAATACCTACGTGCCCAATGCTCGCTGATACTTGCTTTTGATGCAAAACTCACAATTTCACCAATACATATGCGCAACGACATGGATTTTTTTTGCGCACCGACAAATACAATCCTCATAATTCTCGCCAATTTGGAACTCGTTAAACTATAGAAAGATATTTGACTGTATCGAATGTTGAGATTTCTACTAATAACGCTTGTGTGAAACTATTTTGAATGTTTGAAAACATTCCAAAGTCGCCTTTGTTTAGTTTTCTCAAGCAAAAGTGAATCAAGTGCTGTTTAAGTGTCTTGGGCTTACAATATAATGTAGTTTTACAAATCCCTGCGTTACCATGCAGTATATTATTTGAATTAATATAAACATTGATACTTTGTATGTATGAGAGTTTTTCCTATCTACGCAGTATGTCAAAATATGTCTTACTGTTCCGTATCACATAAGCAAAACGTTAGTAGATAATAATTTGCTATCCTATTAACGGATATACCTCAATATAATTACATATATTCTTACCCCTTTTAGTGTATTGGAGAGGGTTAAACCTTGATCCCAAATAACTTCATCCATACCACATGTTAGACTTCGCGGTGTAATTCTCTGAACCTCTAGCTCCATCTGCCGTAGCGCGGTATCAACCACATTGACGGCGTCGTAGATCATCGCAAAATCCGTCTGTAAGAAGAAATGTAATAAGCGAGTGTAATTATAGGTGGGTTCTTACATTGATTGATTGATTGATTGATTGATTGATTGATTGATTGATTGATTGATTGATTGATTGATTGATTGATTGATTGATTGATTGATTGATTGATTGATTGATTGATTGATTGATTGATTGATTGATTGATTGATTGATTGATTGATTGATTGATTGATTGATTGATTGATTGATTGATTGATTTATTGATTGATTGATTGATTGATTGATTGATTGATTGATTGATTGATTGATTGATTGATTTTTAGTTCGATACTACTTGGCGTATTACAATGTATATTGATAGTTTCTGCCTTGATTGTTGTGATAGTTAATATTATGTTCATTTGTTCATGATACAATGTAATGTAGAGACTGGAACATGTTAAGCTGACAGGCCGGAAACATGTACATTGTTTGTTGAAGTACCTTTATTAGAGACAGGTGCACTGTCACTATTTGTTTCATACGTGTAAAAGTATCAGTCTCGGGTACGTTATTGAAACAATGTGTTCGTGCCAGTGAGGCAGATAATGTGATTTTTATATTTAGAGGAGCAGTGTTATAAAATAGAAACATGAAGGAGATGCTGTCAACATTTACAGATACAGCGTGGGTACTTCATGCGTCAAGTTCTGATTAAGGATCTTGGGCGTCATACTTGGTTTGCCACCTGGGTTGTAGTACAGACATTATAAATCACCACTTTCATACCGCCGAAATATATAGTGCATAGTGAGTTAAGAGGAGTTCACCAATTACATTTGATTCTAAGCACGCATATGTGATCTCCATACCACTTTCATCCGCTAGTTTATTAATCACTGGTACATGTAAAAGGTGCAGCGACTTGCATCACGATACTTCGTAAACATCTCCCCATCAATGCTCCCCTAGATAACCCGTCGTGTAGAAGGGGGCTTTTTGATGAAGCTGTTTCCGTTAAAGGAGGTCAGGTGCCTATCTTTAAAACCATCGCCGCTAGAAAATGTCAGCTAGTCATTCTTCTGACTTATAAAAGATAATTGCAATTTGTGATAAGGTTCCCAAGACGAACATTACGTGATGTGCTCTATTTACAGAGTAACAAAACCGATTTTAAATTTAAATTATTGTTGCGAAAAGAGAGCACTGGGAACCCTGTGTGTACAATAGCTATAATTACATATTATGATTTAGTTCTCGGTTTACGATTTCGAAGATAATAACTGATGCTGAATAATAGACATTATACATCAAAAAGCTGCAACAGTATCATATTATGTATTTCGTCAAACAGGTCTTGTAAATCTACAATGTATTTGATAAATTGCCTCTCTTTGAACTTCTGGAATAAAAAAAGATGCATCGCTTGAATAAACTGTATTTCACTTGCGTGACTTTTGACAAATTATGGTAGCATTATAGGCTTTTAGACGTTGTTATTTTATTGCTATCATTAATTGGCGTGTCAATGGACATTGCTATAAACTAATTGCTGTAAAGAAAATGGTTGAGGATTTTATTTATACTATGATACAAATCATAAGTAGGTTAAACAGTTGCAGTATTGCAATTAATAAAATGAAAAATAAGATGCAATTATAATTTGAATTATCCTGCATGCACGGATTGTACCTTTATTATCTACGTTAATTGTATGGATCCGAAATAATATGTTAGTACTTGAAAAAGGAATTTGTGATGTTGATAATCTATTTCTCAGAAGGAAACTAGCTCTAGAATTTGGACATTGTGAGCACCAATATTCCTGGGTCCAAATATGTATAGCACCTAGTTATAAGCGTTTGGATCATTATGTTGTGGATTATTTATTAGTGTTATAACGTGTGAGTTTTGCAACATAACATTTTTTATTTTAAATTAGAATAAGACATGTCAAAATACCAGCGCAACTGGCTTTTGATTTTCATTTATACAGATGACACTAACCTTCATTATGGCGCTAGAGTTGTGACCCAAAAATGAATTCCATTCCATACTTAGTTTTCTAGTCATAACGTTGTGCATATCCATCATATGTAATGCCGTGATGTTGACGTCATCCCACGCATATTGGCTCATTTCTAACGTATTTAAATCCTAACAAAATAGATAGATGCAATGAAAATAATATGCGAAAAACCAAGCGTTGGCCGCAATGTGAAAATAGTACGAATGATTCATACGTATACTTATACGTAAGACTTATACGATAGTCGCCAAACCAGTATTTTGCATTACCACAGTACTAGCAACCTTAAAACTTGAAATAAGCCAATGCAAATAGTTACATAATAATGTAGAAATATTTGAAATCAATGTTTAAGGCTGCTTTAACGTATGTTGATGCAAGCAATTAGTTTGGCAAATATCGGATAAGTCACTTATACGCTTGAGTTATACGTACGAGTTGGGCGATATTCCCTTATATAGTATAATAGAATGTTAAATACGTTTGTCGTTGAACGCAATGGTCATATCATTCAATACTGCCCTCACACACTACTATGATGTTTGCCCCTTCCATCTTAACTACCTGTTCTGTGTGAAAATATCTACATCACTAATACTGACTGTCCAATCGGGAATATTGAAAAACACACATCGATGGCTACATTACAACTCATACGATAACACTTTGGTAACGTTTAAATTGTGAGATCGTGAAATTGGTAACATTGTTATGATTTCGTACAACGAATGCTATTAATAACAACAACTAATTTGTCTTTTGGCTTCGTGCATAGTATAAGCAATCGACAAATCATGACCATGTATTGCTACTGAATATAATATGAACATAGGTTGACAACTGTTATTTCGCAGTGCATTTTCATAGACATGTATGTGATATAATTTAACTATTATAATACGTGGTGATTTTATTAGTTATCCACTGTTTGATAACGCAATACGGGAAGATACCTATGGTTGGGTGCCATATCACATGAGGACGATATATCCTGTATTGCGTTGTTGGCAGATTGCTACCAGGACGATATCCTGTATTGCGTTGTTGGCAGAATAACATCTCTGATTGGTTAAATAGAGATTTGGGTTGATCCATTATCATTTTCAGGGGTTGGTGGTAGTGGTGATGGGTGGATAGGGTAGCGGTAGGTTTTGGATTATGGGTTGGAATGGGGGTTAACATGCCTTTTTAGTGGTTCCAGTGTAATGTTGGTGGTTCCCAGTGTTTTGGGCTCCATGTTGTTTAAGTGTTCAAAAAATATATGTTGGGAGGGGGTATATGGTGAATAAGGAGGGGGTTGAAAAGTTCTCTTTTTTGGTGGTTCCTAGTGTTATTTTGGTGGTTCCCAGTGTTTGGGGTTCCAAGTTGTTTAAGTGTTCAAGAAATATATGTTGGGTGGAGGTTTATGATGAAATAGGGGGGGGGGGTAGATAATTTTTTTTGTTTTTTTGGTGGTTCCCAGTGTTTCGGGTTCCGAGTTGTTTAAGTACCCAATAACATAGTCTTGGGTTGTGCTAGGATGTGGTGTATTAGGAAGTTGGGTTGAATAAATTATATTTGGTATTGCGTAGTAGCTTCTGATTGGATTAATCAAGTTTTTGATTGATCCATTATCATTTGAGGGGTTAAAACCATAAGATTTTTTAGGGGTTGGCATTTGTGGATGGGTACACATGTGGTTATTGGTGTTGGGTTATGGAAGGGCGGTAGGAGATGGAGGATTGACAAATATTATATTTTGGTGGATCCCAGTGTCATTTTGGTTGTTCCCAGTGTCTCAAACACTAGGAACCACCAATATGTCACTGGGAACCATCACAAAACGCTATTTTGTCAACAACCCCCTTTTTATTCACCACAACCCCCCCCCCATATATATTGATTAAGCACTTAAACAACTCGGAACCCAAAACACTGAGAACCACCAAAATGGGCCATTTTGACAATCTATCCCCTCCTCATTCACCACATCCCAGCCCAATCCAACAAATATATTTATTGAGCACTTACACAACTTGGAACCCAAAACACTGGGAACCACCAAAATAACATGGGAACCACCTAAAAACATGTTGTCAACCCAACCCTTCCTTATTCACTATCGACCCTAGCACAACTCCTAACATATATTTATTGATTTATATGGAATTGACAAATGTTTTTTTACAAGCGCACATGACGTACAGCACCAGGGTATGAAATCACTAAGTTTATATTATATATATTAACCGTTTCATTGTAATACTATTCTAATGTGTAAAACAAGTGTAAACTATTTATACTTCTGTTAAATATATCAAACATACTCTTATTATTTTTTTCTGAACCGTTTAGTTATGGTTCATGGGCTTGTGCTGAACATTTCTAAGAAAGAGTAACATTTCACAAATTGAGCATTCATATAGGAATAGCTAATTATACAAATGTATAAAGTCGTATATGAAAATAAAAAGCCACTAAACCATATCCAAATATATAAGATAAATGGCTAAATAATTAGTTCAACGGGCGCAGAAATCATCCTAATAGCCACGCGTATAAAACTGGATACAGGAGCCATTTATTATATGAAATGCCTAACCGTATGGACACAAGAGGCGCCAAATAAATCGTAAAATGCATCCATGTATGAAAAACTGTGTGTTCTTATATTCCAGTTAGATAAACGACAGGCTCAAAGCTTCATATGACAGTAAGAGATGAAATTTAAATCGAAGGAAGGTCGGGTTTTGAGAAAAAACACCGATAGATCCTACCAGAGAGGACTGTTTGCACGATATGGAACCAAAGAGCTTGAGAAATATAGTAGATTCACTAAATTGTTGGCCGATCCGCTGATCGGTCCCAAATTGGAACCTATTGTTTTGGAGCAGTATAAAATGTCAGAATATCACTTTTTTAAATTTTAACGCGAAAAAAGTAATATCTTAAGAAGGCAATATTTATAACCAGCTTGTAGATTTGCACGTGAGTTGGAAGACGTAATCGTGACTATCGTGTGACGTTTATTATGCCGAATGAATACAAAAAATGTTTCAATTATGACCCCTTTTCACTTCATTTTTAAATTAATGGATTCACATTCTATCGTATTCTATATAATGATATGACTCTCTGTTTCATTTAGAATTTAGAGGCTATGGTTTAGTCAAGAGCAAGGTAGGTGGAAACTCCTAGGCCAATGCCTCCTACCATAGCTTAAAGGACATCGAATGTTGGTGATTAAAGTATAAAGGGATTAGTTGCACCTGTTACGCAGAAACACATCATCCGTAGTTCATCGCGACTCAATGCGTTTTATGCTTGAACATTAATGTTTTCAACATTTTTGAAACATACATTACAGCATCATGAGGAACAGACTAGTATTATCATGTTGCCCACATTTGAGACGTGTCCCAGTCCCTAGATGATTTGAATTTAAAAAAGGCTTAACATTTACTCACCATGGATGTAAAAATATAATGGAAGTAACTCTTTAACATCTGTAATTTCAGCATCTAGAATAAAATTAGATCGGGAAAAAACACGGATATCGTTTTATTTGATCAAATTACCTAAATACACAAGATCATTTGTACCAACATTACAGGGATCTTAACGATGTCCCAGATATACAATTATGCAGCCAAAATAAATATTAAAGTAGCAGTGTATCCAAGAAGTCAAGCCGCAACATATTATTGTAAAACAAAATGTGAAAAAACAAAAATAATCATATTCAAAACGATGACAAGGAACGCGGGGTACATCACCCCAAATAAGTCTTATATTATGAACACAAAGTGTTATCTAATGCAGTCACAACAAATAATATCTACTCTATAGTTTGATCCGTTCCCAATTGTCGAGGCCTGCTTGCAGCAGCGAATGAATACAGAAGAACGCAGGTACCCATAAAGGCAACACCCTCACTGTGCATCATATAAGTGATGCGGCCAAAACCACGTGTGTGTGGCCATAAATTAATATGTCATGTCAATTTGGAACTGATTGAACTATAACAACACATTCTTCACTATTGTTTGGATCTTCTAATGCCAAAAGGAATTTGGAAACAAAATACTGGCATTTTAATTCTTCAAAAACAAAACATATTATTTGTGTCGTCGTGTATGGCCACAAATGCGGCGACCATACACGACTCCAAATGGTAGAGCCTATACATTATGAGACCAACGTATATAGCAAAACAGCTACGAACCATATTTTATTTATTAACGTTACCTCATTGAGAAGTATAGCCGATGTTTCAGGACTGCAATCGATTATAATGTGGCTGATTCCCGATTTCTTGACGCCTTTTAATAGTGCACTATGAAAGACCCCTATTTGCTCAATTCTTAGAGTTTTTATTTGTAGTTTAATGACTTCTTGTAACTTAACTAGACCTGTAGAGGGGAACAATCAGAGAGGTACATGTATATTAAAACTTTCCACGCGGCAGGCGTCTGCAGACGTCATTCCAAAATGTCACAACATTTTTCAAAAATGTCAAAATTATTGAATTTCATTACGATATTTCGAATCACCATGATAAATGCATTGAAATAAGTACAAACGTGCCTAGTATTGGTTCAGTAATCTTTGAGAAAGACCTTGAAAGTTGGGAAAGGTTCTTAAAAATCAGCTGTGTATATGGTATGGTAAATTAATAGCCGCGTGAAAAGTATAAATATGGAAAGATAAATTAATCATCGGATAACACAATTAAGCTGATGATAATAACACCAGTGTGTTTGTGTCCTTTGAAATCAAACACCGTATTGTGTCAAGCTATATTAAAATGTATTCCATTTATGCTTTTACCGACATACAGCGTTATTTGGATAGTATTTATAATTAAGGTATGGTTAAAAAGTGTGATATTTTCGGCCAGGCATATACAATGAAATCATTATACTGATTTATTTGAGATATATTATTTTAAAAATCAGTGTAAAACTTTGATCTAAGAAATGCCAATATTATCAAAATTGACATGACGAAACTCTAGATTATCATCGCAACATTACACGGGTTTTTTTGTCTTTTAGCAATCGAAAGAGGGTACACATGACAATAATTAAATATTTGCCTTATCCATGTAAACTGCCAAGGGAAAACGAACAGTCAAGCATTGATTTAATATTAACCACTCAAATCAAAAGTCTAAACCAATTGTTATGCTTCGTCAAACAAAAAAAGTTAAAGGTATATTATGTGATCTTTTCCAGGGGACGCCCTCAATCCTCGACCATTTCTGATCATAAATCATGAATATATTCTGAGTTAAAGAGCGATACGATTCTTAATTACTTCAAAATCATGTTTTTTTAGAGTGAAAATAGAGTGACATAGAGTGAACAATCTATTTTCAATCGCTAAAAAACATGATTTTGAAGTAATTAGGAATCGTATCGCTCTGTAACTCAGGATATATTTATGATTTATGATCAGAAATGTAAATCTGCAAGAAAATCAACTTTCTAAAAAAATCATGGAGAGAGGGCGCCCCTGGAAAATATTACATAATATGCCTTTAATGTGTTGAGCGACATCTTGTGAGTAGTGGAATTAAAATACAATACTACTTATACTAACGCTTAGAATGTTTTAACTAAATGTAGATGCATTTAGGATAATTCTTTTTCCAAATCAGATATCATTTTGAAGAAGCGTAACTGTTGGTTTGATCAATGGATTTTAGTGCAAAAAACTTAATATTTTACTTAGACAAGCTAAAGTATTATTGTGTATGAAAATGCATCCAATATAAACACTGTCGTATTACTGTCATTTGGAGACAAACTGTGTAGCCAAAATGTGTAAGTACATTACCTGAAGCAGCATCATTACTATGTTTATGTATGATTATACTTTACACAGCAGTATATACTATACCTTCATAGATTTCATATAATATTACACTTCCAGCCAACGGGCCAGTTATATTTACCTTCGTAACTTTCATAAAGTATCATAAATCCAGCCGACGGCCAGTTACATTTACCTTCGTAACTTTCATAGAGTATCATAACTCCAGCCGACGGCCAGTTATATTTACCTTCGTAACTTTCATAGAGTATCATAACTCCAGCCAATGGCCATGTACATTTACCTTCGTAACTTCCATAGATAGAGTATTATAACTCCAGCCAACTGCCAGTTACATGTACCTCTCTAAAACTTTCATAGAGTATCATACCTCCAGCCGACAGCCAATTATATTTACCTTCGTAACTTTCATAGAGTATCATAACTCCAGCCGACGGCCAGTTATATTTCACTACAAGGTCTCGTAAAACAAGTTCTATATATTTATTCGAGGGAAATAAATTTAGTGACACTGTTTCGTCACTGGGATATTTGTCACTTCTTTCCCAAGTAGTTTTTATATGGGGAACATCCATGGATTCACACACTCCCTGTACAGAGGCTGAGGCGTCTTCTGTGTCGGGTCCAAACAAGGCGACGATTTCATTGTGCAGTAAACCACAAGCTGTAGCAAAGAAGAGAAAACAAGAGCAGAGGAAAAAGTGAGTGATATTGTAAAACAACCGATCAATTAATGATTCATTAACATATTTGTCTTGGAACATTCACGTTCTGCGATCTTACAGCAACAATTACTGTGGTTGAAGGGCCATATATTGTTCAAATGGGACTTTTAAAGAACAATGTATAACGTGTTATTGTATCAGCTTCATCGCAAATATATAATTATGTACTATTGTACGTGTTTGAGAGCATTTCTGGATGTCTCACGTTTGTACTTCGCAGCATATAAGTGCATACTATCCATTTAAGTGCAGCCGCTTTCGTAATAGATGAAACGGTACTCAATTGGGGATCGGGTGACACCAGTACAAAGTACAGGTAGTGTACCTCAAACTCGTGCAAGCTATGTCGTTGTCCTGTTGAAATTAGTATATAACAGTGAATGAAAGAATACTGTTTCAAGATAATATACGGTATATTTTATCAATATATTAATTGTTTGAATTCATTCAAGATACATATTTTCACACGGTAAAATTCAAATCAGCTCAGGCTCATTAAATGGAACAGTCCACAATTAGCTAACGGAAATATCTATACTATCGTTCTCATAAGCATTCAATATCGGCATATTACCGTAGTTATTACACATGATATTATGTTCTGCCCCATTGTTCACACAAATATAACAGTATTCATTCGTCTAAAACATTTCTAGATCGTCACCTTTTAATCAATTACCTTATGAAATGAGGTGCATGCGCATGTACGCGTGTTTAATCCGTAGTCGCCACATTCTTTGTTTTTTCTTTGTGTGTAAGTGACGTGCTCTCAATATCAATTTAACTTACTGGTATTATGCATGCACATGGCTGCAATAACAAGCACTGGCCGCATTACATTGTGTCGCAGCGGATGGGAGTTGGGGTGGGTGTTTAGTTAGCGACTTGTCTTGACCAAGTTTTCAAAGTAATGTGCTATGTTTTCCTTTATTTCAGTTAAAATACAATTCATAAATTCAGTTAGTTAAAAATATCATGTATTTTAAACAAATATTGCATGTTTGCATATTCTTACTATGACAAAAGAGCATTTTCTTCTGGTCTAACTTTCAACTATCTCGTTCAATTCTGCATGTCTATGATTCGTCGACTGAGCCGTCTATCTTTTACCATATGACAATGAAAATACCTGCCGCGGTTACGCCTCGTTTAAGGAAAAGTAGGGAGTAATTAGTTCATCTCATCATATGCTTGATGTGTTATACTCATAAACATTACAATGTATACATATGTTGTAGTTAATACATATGGTATATGTGCTGCCTCATTTCTCACACAAATGAAATAAGCGTTCATTCTTCTATTTCCAGGTATTCGCCTTTTCTTCGATTAAGGTACAGACGCATCCCTGTATGTTAAATCCGTAGTCACTTTGGTCTTTATTTTTAAAGTGTTTGTATGTGACGTGCTCTCAAATTCAATATCACTTACTATGCATCCACATGGCTGTAATAATAATATGCATTGGCTTCATTATAATTGATGAAGTAGAACACGGCCCTGTCGCTGATATATTTCAAGAAAATCGCGTTTTAGGGGAAGATGTAGTGTGATTGAACATCGGTAAGTATTTTACCAATGCTTTATATACGTTCTCCTTGTCCGCTTTATCAAAATGAGGCACGATAAAGGGTAAATAATGATAACTATATGGAATTAGTAACAAAAAGGTTCCCATCTTTATACTGAAGAAGATTGTCCGGGGATTCAAGTATGTGATGAGTATGATTGTAGGGATGTTCCTTCTGAGCTCTGGAGCATCATGTCCAGAAATAACACCAACACATACGCACCAAAATAGGGGTCTATGTTGGAGTGCTAAATAGTTACATGTACATAGGAGGAGTTTTGTTTGTTTCAAGTTACATTTCCCAGAAAAGAATTACCCACCAACTTTATACACACACCATAACAAACCTATACCTTTTCTGAAAAACTGTAATTTGCTTGCCCTGTATTATATTCTGCAGGATTTTATCATGTTTCACTGATGACATCTTTTCTGAAATACTGTAATTTGCTTGCGTTTTTGTATTATATTCTGCAGGCTTTATCATGTGTCACTTGTTTTAATTTTAATATTTGTTGTTGATTTCATATTGGTATTTTAACTGTTTTTCTGATAGGTTTTATATGTACTGTAAGTTGTATCATTTTAATCTATGTTCAGCTCCTTGAGGTGTTTGCGTTTGGCGCTATAAAGGTGTGTTACTTTTTGTCGAGTTGCGAGTTTCGAGTAGCGAGTTTCGAGTTGCGAGTTTCAAGTTTCGAGTTGCGAGTTTCGAGTCAAAATTTCGAGTTTCGAGTCAAAATTTCGAGTTTCGAGTCAGAATTGCGAGTTTCGAGTCAGGATTTCGAGTTTCGAGTCAGGATTTCGAGTTTCGAGTCAGGATTTCGAGTTTCGAGTCAGGATTTCGAGTTTCGAGTCAGGATTTCGAGTTTCGAGTCAGGATTTCGAGTTTCGAGTTTCGAGTCAAAATTTCGAGTTTCGAGTCAAAAATCGACTTTTCGGGTTTCGAGTGTCTGTCTAAGTAAACGTGTAATGCAATTTAACTGTAACGTGTTCAGATATGAAGATATGGTTGAAATTCAAACATAATTAGAGACAACTTTGATTTATCAGTTAAGTATTTCTTTATTTTGTTAAAGCATGCATTTATTGTTTATATTCATCACATAAATAACATGCCTGATGTCAAAATGAGACTAAACATACACATGAGCACACATGTATTATACATTCACATGGAAATCCCGCCATCAATTTTCTTCCAGTTATGAGAAAATAGTTTAATTGAGTAGTTTTATAACGTGAACAGATGTGAGGCTGGGTTGAAATTCAAACATTTTTAGAGACAACTTTGATTTATTAGTTAAGTATTTCTTTATATAATTAAAGCATGCATTTATTGCTTATATTCAACACATAAATATCATTCCTAATGAAAAAATTAAAGTATGGTTTTATTATTATAATTATTAATATTATAATTATAATTATTATTATTATTATTATTATTATTAGTGTTATTATTTTTATTATTATTAAGATTATTATAATTATATTAAACCTTAACCCAAACAACTCACTAACTAAAGACTAAGTCTTCCAACACTGCCAACTTAAACCAACCAGTTAGTTTCACTATGATCACCAAATGCCCTAACGACTAAATTACTATAACGGTGAGCCGTGAATCACGGGTAACTAATGCAACGACATGCCTTCGTTTATCCTCGCGCCCGTTAACTTATATTACATAGATATTGACCATAGCTTTTGCCTCTTCGGGACACGGATAACAACGTAATCAGTTTGCCGATGGTACCCATAAGTAGACAAGGGAATGTTAACTAACCGCTACAGGAAGTCAATGGGGTTTCAGCTCTAACGATTACCTTTACCTTCAGGGGGCGATTGAGAAGCTAATGCAGGCCCACGTACGTTCAACCCATGTTCGGTTTATAGAATAGATGACCCGCGTCCACGATTATAACAAGTAGCATTCGGTCATGCTTGTAAGTAGAGAGCGTCAACATCCCAGTTACCGTTCTAAATATGGATAATTTCTAGACATAGGAAATGCAAGCATGTTTAAACATACACAGTATCGTATCAAACCAAATTTTGAGATCTGTATAGTCTTGGTTATATTTTTCATTAAATTATATATGAACTACTCTTTAGAGGAATGCATTTAGAATTAACGATTTGATCTATATGAAATAGGACCCATTTGCGTACCTTAAGACCGGTGTCCTATTATTGACAGTCAATATTCTTTTTAACTCTTTCATTTCTCAAAACGACTTAAAGTTTCATAAGTTTCATACTCTGGTCTAATGACAAAGTACAAACCCAATTTGCTATGGTCCTGATTTTGTACGCGCTGTCCAATTATGGAGGTATATGCACACCAAACTTGTAACAAATAAATGTCCTCAGTCTTTTTACATGAGGTACAAAATGATGTCTGACAACCTTGAAATACACCGCTGGGTGTGTACAAGCAGATATTGATACATCCTAGACATACATTTTACCGGCGTATAGGAAAACATTGACTTTCTCTAGGTTAAAACTGTTTTACCTGATAGCTATTTATCATCGATAAAACCATAGACTGATGCAACGGATAAGCAAAGCGACGCATTTTCTAACGTTTTCTAATTGTTCTGCTTATAGGTAAAAGGCACAAGGTCATATAGAAAGCTATAATAACACACCCTAGGCAAAAAGATGTAGTGTATAATAATTGAATACTGATTACATGAAGTCAGTCCTAGCTGGTGTGAGTCGGATATGTTGCCTTATTTTAGCATCATATGATCCTTTTATATTCAGTAGTCAGAGAATCACTATCACCCCAGTCAATTCTATTCGTTGATATAAGAACAACAATTGACATCTTACATATTTAAACAATGATATCGTCTAAAAAGTTAGCATTTCAATCAATCAATCAATCAATCAATCAATCAATCAATCAATCAATCAATCAATCAATCAATCAATCAATCAATCAATCAATCAATCAATCAATCAATCAATCAATCAATCAATCAATCAATCAATCAATCAATCAATCAATCAATCAATCAATCAATCAATCAATCAATCAATCAATCAATCAATCAATCAATCAATCAATCAATCAATCAATCAATCAATCAATCAATCAATCAAGTTTATTAATGCACGGTATACCGGTAAGAGTTGCCGATGCGTAAATCAAATATGTCAATGTTTTGGCATTATCGAAAGTAATATCATTCAAATGTGTACGCTACTTTTTAACCCATCGATTTTGAATATTGATGAGATTGTCCAGTATTTTCAACATGTGTTGGTTTATGATATTCGCTCGAACATTTGGATTTTGTTCACAGCACCATACGGACATAAAACTATGACATTAAATAAACACTTTATTTTAACCTGTAAGTTAGTCAATCATTGTACTGTAAGCAGTCCTCGTAAGCAAATCACAATGTCAAGGTCTTTGATAAATTAAAAGGGGTTTCATGCAACGTAGAGCAAACTAATTTAATCACAAATGACTATTCGGTGCGTTTTATATAATCTACCGTTGCACCCAATTACCACTCGTAAAGTAATGTGTCATTAAATCTATTATGCGATCCATTACTATTCTTTCCTCCGGGACATTGCACGTAATTATCCCTGCTATCGCATCAGTACAACGAAACTATCCTAATAAAAAGGTCTTTGATTATGGCTGTATATATACCTGACAGGATGATTGGTAAATCCCGTATAATGACGAGGCCACGTAATTACACTCGAGCGAAGGCTGATTCTCCTTGGGAAATCATTAAGGGGTCCGCACAGGGTTGCTTGTTCGAAAAGCCGGATGTAATCCCCGCGCCTAATGTTTAATTATCGGTAAATGGAGAGGTTTTTTTGGATGACTTCTTTTTGCCACCCGGTAATGAAATTGACTTGTTTTCACACCGCCCACATCATGAGACATTTTGATACTAATGACATTATACTTAAAGATCACTACGCGTACCACTCAACAGTACGGTCAGATTTAGTTTTAATTTAACAGCCACACATGTCTTTGATTTGAGAATATCGGTTTTATACAATGTATACAATAGTATACTATACTACATAATGTAGGTGTCGTTGCCCTTCAACGGATATCATAGCTCTTTGTCGGCAATCATAACCCCCTCTGAAATCAATTCCATTATAGAAACAACAGTTTGTATTCAGAACACCAATCGACATGCAATATTAATACATTTTTTTCTTCAAGAAGACTCACCTGTACCTATTTAATGATCTTTTTGTAAACTTGTAGTACTAGTTTTTTTTGTTTTTTGTATTTGTACATTTGTTGTTGACTGTACTTTTTGTTTGTTTATTTGCTGCCAGCGCCGTAATCTAAATGAAATAGCGCTTCATAACATCTCGTATGGATGCATGTACATGTATGTACAGTTAATCCCACCATTGTTCATACCCTTTGATAAATATGAGGGTTTTTTTCTTCTTTTTCTTCTCTTATCTATACCAGCTGAGTGTTGGAACTTTTGCTTTACACAAAAGACAGTTAGTTTGCAAATACAAATCAATATATTTGGGCTCAACAATTTTTGCATAACAAAAGATTTGAACAAGAATTGTGTTTTTATGCCTGTCAAAATTATTCATACCCATACCAAGTCTCAGGATTGAGGATATACATGTTGTTGACATTCCAAACATTCTTTATAATGTGTGATAGGCTTTTATATTGTTATGCAGTATTTCCATAATGCGTCCTATTGAATGTACTTTGAGGGATGTTACAGAACAACACTCTAACTCTTTGTCAGCATGGCGAAGAAGACCAAATAACTCAGTGAGGACCTTTGTGTTTGCATATTGTGAATGCTCACAAATAAGGAAAAGGCTTCAAAGCTATTTCGAAGCAATTTCATGTACGAGATTCCACCATACAAAGCATGATTAGGAAGAACAAGACGTTCAACTCAGTTAAAAACCTTGAAGGACACGGTCGGAATCCAACGGTGTCCCCTTGTTTGACAAGAGAAAAAGTATTGTGAAAGGCCAACAACAATCCACAGATTACCGTTAATGCTCTCCTGAACAACCTTGGTGAGTCTTGGACCAATATAATAAGGCAGACACTCCAGCAGACAGTGCACACTAGAGTTCTCCATTGACTCCGACCAAGAAAGACTCTACTCCTGAAAAGAGACAAAGATCCGGATAAACTCGTCTAGCATTTGCAAGAGCACTTCTGGACAAAGTTCCAAGGATTTGGTTCTCAGTGTTGGGGTTGGCTAAGATGTAAGACGAGTTTCTCTGTGTCTCCTTTTAGGAGTAGAGTCTTTCTTGGTCGGCCTCCATGGAGACCTCTCATGTGCAATGTCAGCCGGAATGTCTGCCATGATATCTTGGCCCAAGCATTGCCAAGGTTGTTCAGGAGAGCATTGATGGTGATATGTGGATTGTGGTTGGCATTTAGCAATACTTTTCTTTTCAAACAAGGGGATACCGTTGGCTTCCGACTGCGTCCTTCAATGTTTTATACTGAGTTGAACTTCTTGTTCTTCCTAATTATGCTTTGTATGGTGGATTCAGGCACTGTAATTGATACGTATAAGTGACTCGTAACGTAACACTTGTATTTTATTCGCCACAGTAATATCTTTTATCACTATAATTAACCTCACACACCACACACATGTTCAAGTACAAATACAAATTGAACTCAGACCGATGTACATTCTATATAATCTGGTGACCCAAACCATATTTAACATCGAAATGTGGTGAAATAGGAAACCAATTCAAATTAATTAGCTTTCAGATGCCTACCGGAAATGACTGTTGCTCGAGATAAAGGCTATGCAAACACAGGTTGTTATCGTTGCCCATGTCAAGGAGAAAAGAGGACACTTTTTAATTAACACAAGACCTGTAAACAGTGGCGTAGCTCGGGGGGGGGGGGGGGGGGGGGGGGGCAGTTTCCCCCTGACATAATTTGTTGTGCCCCCGCCCCCCTTTGTGCCCCCGCCCCACTGTTCGGATATAGGGCTTATATGCGTTTTAATCATTTAAAAATGACCATTTTCGCCTGTTTTTTAAAAAATAAATGACATTTTTTTTGGAAAAACTGCTTAAAACACTGAGGATTTACCATTATTTGTTGACTGTTGTGCTTTTTGGACTGCGACATTTTGTGACCGTGCGATTCTTTTTTGACCTCAACCCCCCCCCCCCCCTTCCCCCCCCCCCCCCTGATAAAAATCCTAGCTATGCCACTGCCTGTAAATACCAACTCGAAAAGGTCGTCACACTGAAACTTGACCTCGCGGAAATATGTGTGTGTCGCCCTCATGAGTCAATCTCATTAAAGAATAAGTTCATAAATAACACTTTTACACCCCCTTCAAAAATCAATCAATCTAGCCAAAACGTGTCCACTTGTAAATATTGAAACATTTGCAAGTGACCGTTTCGGATATAACTTAATGTCATTGTAAGCACTACCTGCTCTCCTCATCAAAATCTGTTGAAATTATGAACATCAGATGGCGTTATGAACACCAAATGGCATTATCAACGCTAGTTGGCTTTACAAACACCACTAACGTAATCAATATAATGTTATTATTATCATCATCTGCATCCGTTGACATTCTGACATTATCAACACCTGTTTATTATCGGTATCTGTTGACGGTTTTTTTACCAAAAATTGCTGATTCCAAATACAGTTTTAGTAAGTGTCACCAAGGAAACAGAACCATTTCGAAATGTCTATATCACAGGTACTATATTCTGAACACAATTGTCAGCCAGGTCATCTATAACAATCCCTATGAAAACTACAAGTCATCATATTAATCGTATATGGCAGAAATCAGCTTCCCTCACAACTATTAAAACAATTTGAATCTCAATACCGGTTCATATAACACAATGGCAGGCGTTTACATGGAAACAAAACACACGCGATATTAAGAGGGAAAATACGCCTCTGTCTACTTAACGGAAGCAGACAGCAAGTTCGGCACTCGATAAACAAGTTGTTGGTAATAATAACAAAAACTATCGAGTATGATGCAGTAGCTAACCTAGTTGTGACACTTTTTATTGTGGGATTTTATTTTTCAAAGACTAGGATATGACACATGGGACTGACCTTCTGACGTATTCTAAGCAGCAATTGGGTCAATAACAAACTAGGATTTGATGCAGGTTGATGAGTTTGGGGTTTTATGTGTAACAACTATCTGGGTCAACCGGTTAATATGGTTCAATGCTTGAGGAAAGTTGGTCTCGGCCTGGAGGACGCGAATCATGATTATTCTACGGGAATGTGATATGATGCTCTGCTAAGTTGCTTTTTTGGCTTCAGATTTCGTTCGAGTAACCCCCCCCCCCCCCCCCCTCCCCTAACCTCCACCTAATACCGTGTATATACAGGTAATTTTGTATACGATTTGTAATATTCACGTTTAAACATACGGACTGTGGTGAGAAATTCTGTTTCGTCCAAGTCTTTTAACACTATAGTCATAATGGCCTTGTGTTAAAACGATTGGTAGTTTTAATATCACGATGAATGTCGCATGTTCTATGGCGATATTAAGGCATAAAGACGTTCTTGGCTATTTTTAGACTTCTCGTTTAGACTTTTCTGTGTACGCACTCAATACATTATTTGGACATATGAAAATATGATTAAGTTTGGTTACCTTAAGAAATTCAATAACACAAATAACCTACATATGAATTCACACCTTCAGCCCTTTCGACCTCTCTCTAAGTAGTACGGTCTAATAAAATATTTAATACCTTATAAAACACTTTCACGAATGTCAATTACGCTTGTTGGTTCGCGTATTACTCCAACCTGTACTTCATCCGGAAAGGCAGCGACAACCGTCATCTTGATGGCAGAGTTATCACCTTGTTCAAAGCAACACGTCCGACGAAATTCTATAAATACATGTTCATATCGAGGCGAGTATTTACTGGTTCGGTTATTGGACTTGTCTTACGGTTCATTCATTGGTACCAGCTGATGTGCCAATCTTGTCAATTTTATCAGTGGAATCTATTTTAGACACAAGTAATATTTTGGGTGCAGTACAGTGTGTATGACTCAGACATAGTATAAGAGAGTGGTATGGTGATACTAAAAGACCCTCATCGTCCAAGTATAAAATACAACTATAGTTATAATATTGAATGGCTTTTGATTTGAGTTTGATATAAGAATACATTACACGAGCGAAGATATTGCACGGATCGAAAACGAATGCAATTTATTTTATATATCATGAGCAGTTTATTCTTGAATCTCACGAAAATAAGACTTTTTGTAGGTTCTATTATTATCATTGAAGCGAATTACAATGAATAATTAACAAAAATATAACCTAAATATCAGCGGGAGTGAAACACTGATCACCAAAATATAACCGAAACGATAATATTTACTTCGATAAAGAATAGTCATGGTGATATTTTATAAATATAATCTATGCATATATATAAAAGATCTAAATTTTGTGATATTGCAATTAAATTGGAATCGAGTGCATTTATGAATATATTAATAGCAAATGTAGCCAGACGTGTGGCTGTTGTTTTCGTTATGCAAACTTTCGTTTTGAACTTATCCATTAGTAGACTGGCACTATATCACTCATTTCCAATTTGCGGTAAGACGAAATAAAACTGCATAATATATATCCATAAATTATACACTCAGCGTAGCCCGGGGGCGCACATCAATGATCTTAGGTAATGTTATCGTTCCCAAATCTAGGCTCACTCCGTAAGATAACAAAAACAAACACACTACATTGATACTACGCAAATGCGCATAATCAATGGCAATGCAGTCGATGTTTCCACATTAGTATTCAGTACCTCGGGCAAGTCGACGAGCAATAACATTTTATTTTCTCAAATCGATGAAAGAAATTTGTGTTAATTCGGGATAGAGGCGGTGTTTTATATCATCGCCATTATTAGCTTGTTACAATAACAATATTATTTCTAAGAGAAAAGAACAAGAAATCAAACTACTAAAACATGTATTTTTTCTTAGTGTGAACAACGAATGAACGGTGTAATTGTTGACATATTTGGGCTAAGAGGAGACATCTCGTACAAGCTCTTGAGTGTGTGCTAAGCTTTCCCGCCAATCCGTAAGTGCAAGAAAAAGAAATGCTAGCGAATAACACACAGACGACAAAATGAATGAAAAACTGCGATTGATGTTTCCACAAAATCCATAAGTAGGCTACTCAAGAGCGTCATACAAATTTCCTGGAGTGTCACTTCAGGGCATACATCTAATTTACAATTGTGTTGTCACAAATCAAATTATTTGATAACAGAAAAGAAACTTTGCGGGTTTAATATCACTCAGTACAATTTTGGTGCTAGCGAATTTCTTGACTCAATCTGTTTCTACGCTGGTTCCAAATATATTACACGCGCGTAACGTATTTACAGCGTACCGTTGCTCGGTGAAGCCAAAAACACAGAGCACCGGTGAAGTATACTCCTAACTGACATAAACTGACGGGATTGCGGTCCAGATTTGTGACATACTTCTGTGTTGATAGTCATGCTGTGATAGACATGAAACACTTTGCAGCTGTTTGAGAACGGAATTTTCATTAGCTTATCAGTGCTACCATCATCATTACGTGTCAAAGGAGAAGAAGATTTAATCACGGATGAAGAATTTATATTATTATTATAAAGCGACTACTTAGTTCTAGTTTCTAATAGAATTATCATCGTTTATCAATCTAGAATATTTGTGTCGATTAAGGTTGATTTTAGCGAAAGCTGAACTAGGAGCCATTTTACGAAACAAAAACGACGTCTTGGTATCAAGAAAATATTTGATGAACCTGGAGCCATGTTCATGCATATAATTTTAACAATGTAAGATTCATGTTTATTCATCAGTAATTATAGAACAACTAAATGAATCACTAGATATAAACAGTTAACTGAGTTGTAGCTATTGTAGTAGTTTCTGTTTTCTACACGTTGGGACTATGCACGGATTTTACGGGGTAGGAATAATACAGTTTTAATATGCTTACTACTCACGACCTTATTTCCAAGTCAAATTGGGTATATATACACATTATATTTCCGATTTATAGGTCCATTCCGTAAATTATAATAGTTTCCCAACATAGTTAAGCTACGATTTATGGATTGCAAACATTAGGTTATCTTTACTATCATTAGAGAAAGGAAACATACGATTTTGATATGAACTGCAATCTTTTTCAATCTGTCTTTCTTGAATCCTGAGTTCACCCCTCATGTAGTCCACGTTGTATGTAGGTCAAATACCATGTACGTGTAAGTCTAATTCTCATGTGGCCATTTTTCTTATAAGAGGTAGCACTTTCTTTAGTAGATATCTTCACCTGTCTTGACTATGAGATGGAATATGTGTCCACTATTCATGACTAGATACTCTCGCTGTGATAATGATTTGTAGCATTCTCAGGACAGAGATCCCCGTGGACATCACTTCACCTACCACGGGGATGTCCATCGGGCTAGATTCCTTTTGAATTACTATATTTTCCATGTAGATACTATGGGTGGTATGAGTTACACGGTAGTAGATAAGTGTGATTCTGATTCGTTACATGCATGATTTAATCACCTGAGCAACCAATCAAAAGAGAGCTTTCATCCCTCTGCAATGTTAATGAGTTGAATACCGTCACGATATATCGTTTGACACATTTTCTTTGTTTGGATGTCCATACCCATCTTCAGAATAATGCACACTATAGTTTGATCAGCTCCAAATTGGCGAAGCCTCCTTGCAGTAGCGAATTAATACAGAATAACGCGGGCGCGCGTGAAGGCAACTTGAGTAATGTGAATCACATGCGTGCCGCATGCGTGTGGCCAAAAATTGCGTACGTGTGACCATATTCACGCGCGTACGCTTGGATTACCTTTGCGAGCGGAGAGGTAAAAAAGGAATATTTCTCGGCAATTTGGAACTGATAAAACTATAGGATAGCAAATCGCCGTAAGGCATATATCACTCACGGGTATAGAGATGTTGTAGAATAAGCAAATGCCACATATAAATTCCATTTTACAGTAATTGTGTATACATTTAGACTTCTACTATAAAATTGTTAACAACTTTTAGACAGTAACATATCGGGTGTCAGAACACGTACTATATATCTTTGTTAAAATCTCATTGAGTTTCATGCGTCATGTACACAAATGCGTGCATTGACACTTGTACGTAAACTATTCCACTGATACTTCCTATGCCTAAAGGAACCTTTTGATTTTGAATGATAAGTTTGATGTCTGAAAAGAAACTACAGTGTAATTTCTTTATGCCGAATATCGATATTTTGAAACTTTCAACATATCTATTTTCGGTGAGAAATTACACAGTAAAACTTTAAATATATTTGAATTCAATTATATGTAATTACATTTATTCAGCAAAAATGAATACATACAATGTGAGAAAGAGACTGGAAGCTCCAATGGAAACCCTGATAAACGGGCTTATAAAATGGAGACTCTTAACACAGACAAATGATTGATAGCAATTAAAGAACTATAAGGACAAAAAAAAACCGAAACAAGATCATACAGAACAGTACAAAGACAATACATAATAAAACACTAAAACAAAAAGTAGAAATGAAACAAGAATTTTAGACTAACAATAGGTATTGATCATAATTATTTATAATGCAATATAATCACTGAGCTACTAATTATGCACATTAGGCACGTGTATTTTCCATAGGCGTCTTCATTACTAAAGCACTTAGTGTTTTCTATCTATCTATTTTCTTTTTTACATTGTGATTTTGACACAAACTCGTACAGTGATTTATGGGTTACCCTGTGTATATATTTTGTTCGTCTCAATCACAGTGTGGCTCACAATTGTTATGCCTCAGGTACGTGATTTATCAGTGTAATAGTTATAGTTCCTTTACTGGGAATCACGAGGGATTCGTACGTTTAATTAATCATACTGTTGTCAAGGTTATATATAGCTAGGAAAAGTAACCTTGCCCTTCGAATACAGTCGATACCGAATAAAAACTGAGAACATTTCAACTAAAATATGGAAAGCAAACAACACCACACAAACAAATCATACACCATCCTTTTTTAAATATTTAAGTGAACGAAAAGCCATGCATTGATTTAAAAATAAATATAAACGCCGTTGCATATCAACGATAAAGCAAGAACCGACGTTTTAAATGTATCTATCCACCGAAAAGGAATTTAAAACAATACGAACTATTACAAGAGCGCCATTTACGACAGACTTCTTTTTTCCCATCGGAGCGCAACTGAAACTGGGTACCAATAATCAGTTTTCAGATATCGTTTATCATTAAGATTCTATATGCCTATTATAAACCACACTCCGAAGTGGGTTATTACATTTGAAATCAACCCCACCCTTTATTGAAGACATTGCCTTAATTTCCTCTGGGTATGTGTATTAGAAAAGGAATCCGTCATGATGGTAACCCCATTCGAAATTCACACTCTGGAGAAGATTAAGAAAATGTCTTCCATAGGGGGTGTATGAATTTCAAATGGAAAAGCCAGATTGCTTCATTGGTACGTCAGTAGACGGGTATAGTTCTCAGGGA
Organism: Ophiura sarsii; assembly: GCA_035610835.1. Taxonomy (NCBI): domain Eukaryota; kingdom Metazoa; phylum Echinodermata; class Ophiuroidea; order Amphilepidida; family Ophiuridae; genus Ophiura; species Ophiura sarsii. The sequence goes on from CM069455.1 coordinate 27,894,273, forward strand.
ATGTAGTCGAGAAAGAATCATGTAGGGATCACTAAAAACAGGTGACTTGCCTAAAGTGTTGTACAGTACATGTTGGTGACACACCATGAAATGTCATTATAAATATGTTATACTGTACCATTGATGTTCTTGCTAATTGTTAATGGATTACATCCGCCCTATATGTTCTCAATACGATATGCAACGTTTAGAAAGGAAAAAAACACAAAAAAACTGATATTTAGAAAGCAGAGGAAATGTGTCTGTAATGTAATTGATGTGTTCAGTAATTGTCTAAATCCACACAGGAAATAGTAGGGGTACTTTCAAAAAGACGTCACGTACGTACGCATGATTCGTAATATATTCGATCGTTTGAGAAAATATATGTTTTAAGGGTAAAAAGTACCATAACGAGGCCCCCCGGTAGGCAATAATTATTTCCCGTAGTTGTAATTTGAATAGGGCGTCTATCATTTTGACACTAGGGTAAGAATATACGTGAATTTGATAAATTATAACAAGCCGGGTTGGCTCTCGGGGAGGACGGCAACTCAATGACTGGTCAACTCGCTTAACTACGCCTCATAAAACTAAATATAGTATATGTATTTCCGTTCCCCTAATCAAATGTTAATTACGGGAGCGGGAAAACGTTGCAGTAATTTAGGTTACAAACCTACTATCCAAAAGAGTTAAAAAATCGCCATGTTAGATTTCAACATTAAACATGGTTATATTTCTTTAAACTCGCGGTAACATTTATATAGAAGTTTCCGTGTTAATTTGTCATCCTTGATGGAATGTCCTAGTAACCTTTATGACGAAATGAATTTGACAACCAACAATCGTTGTAGTTGATGTTAGGATCAACGTATGGCGTAGAAAACGCGATCCGTTGGAAATTGTTTAAATGTTGCGATCATATTATACAGGGTGTATCAAAAAAATTAGGACACTTTTTGATGATGGTTTAAATCCTTGTTAAATCACTGAAGCATGACCAATTTTCATTTCAATGTAAAGTACAACCGATAAAGATAAAATCCTGAAGAGATGAGAAAAATCCATCATTAATTAAGGAAATTGTGACCTATTAGGCAAGGCAATCTATTTTGTAGTATGTACAATGGTCATTCACACAGTAACAGTAGAGTAACATGAACGCGCACACTATTTATGCCAATATCATGGTAATGAACCATCTGCAGTGGGTTCGAGAACTTTTTTAATTTGCATAGAATATGCATGCATCTGATTTGTGGATTATTTAGCCAGTATTGATTTGTGCCACAATTAAATGGATTACCAAACTAATCTTTGCTATTGACTGATAGATTATTTTCTATGTTTATAATTATTGTAACGTATTGAAACGTAAACCATGTTATTTACTGGTCTATACATGTAAATCCCATTGTACAAACCAGTAAATGACATGGTTTACGCAAATTATGCTATTTTCTTATTTTTCATCGGATTGATCTCATATTTTCAGGATATCATAATAATTAATTGGGCTTTACATTGAGACTAAATTGGTCATGGTCCAATGATTATAACAAGTATTACACCGTCATGAAAAAGTGTCCTAATTTTTTTGATACACCCTGTAATGTATATTTTCCAATTTTTGCGGACACATACAAATGTATGTGTTAAATTTGTCAACAATGACCAAGTGTCCTGATCATGCTGATAACTATCAAATTGATAAGACATCGATGACAATGATAGATAGCAACAATTGTTTATGACATTTTCACTGCCTACCATAAACAAAATGGCGTCGGAAGACTTACCACAATGCATCACACGCGCACATATTATGCTTGGTTTTGCGATAGTTGCATAGCGCGAAATAACGAAATACACTGATGATATTAAACTTGAACAATATGTATACGCGTACGTCTCATCTTATAATTATATCTTGTGATTATATCTTATTTTAGAGGCTCATCTCATTTTATTTTGATATTTGTTACGTTCATTGACATTTCAACAAGTCCCTTGAGTGTTAATAGCCGCCTGTTACTGTATGCCAAGTTACTAATTAACCGTCAGTGTATAAAGGCAATTGTGATTTCTGGACGTCTTGTGATTGCATGATAATAATAATAATAATTACTTAAAGAAAGAAGGAAAAAAGGCAGATTTACGGGCCCGAACCGATTTTTGTATTTACAAAAAGAAATAGTATTGTTGTTGAAAAATGTGTGATTTTGTTGGAAAATGTCGAGGAAAAAAACCCAACCGAACGACATACATGAGAGACCAATTTGTCAGCGGAATATTATTTTTGTTTGTCTCTTTATCGGTTGAGTAAAAGTACTGCTATATATTATCATTATATATACTATGACTCGTTAGAAATATTATCATGATTATTTGGATTAGGTAAGTTGGTCGACTTGGCTTGAAACGGACATGTGCAGACCGTGACCTGTGATGCATGAGGTATGGACCAAGTCTATGATAAGCCAAATTAGGAGGTAAATGGACATATTCCAAGTGAGTTGCTAGGTTTCGAGACCGATCTCCACATCAAATTCGCCTAGGTGCATTACATAATGGCTGTCAGTGACACTAAGCCCGTCATATATCGAGGGTTGAGCGCCAGAAGGCCTTATCTCAAAAAAGGATATTTTGAGTTAATTAACTTTGAATATATGGGACCCGGACAACACACTGTAGCACCCAACTTATAACTCTAATTATAGTCAAACATTGAGAGTGTTTATGAGTTACGTCTTTATGGTTCTTAAAATCTGTAGGTTATATGGATTATTTTGGTACCATAATCTTATTTTGCCCAAAAATTGAGTTACGGCCCTCTGGCGCTCAACCCTCGATATGGACATATCACGACAGCTGGTGTTTATCAGTATACAGCACACACGCTGCACGAAGGATGGGTAATTGGTAATGACAATCTTCTCAGCGGATGTTGACGCAATGGTTGATGGGCATATGTAGACATCCTTCGTGACCGTTCTATTTTGTTTGTTTGTTATGGATAGAAATTTTAAAGGAGGTATAATATACAGCCATGTGATTAAACCAACAAATATCTCTCGATATTTCGGCATGAGTATTAGGTTTTGCTATTCAGAAACAAATGCTGCCGTTGCTCTCTTGATGGTGTGGGAACATCATTATATATTTCTAACAGAGATTCTGTTTAAACTTTTGAATTTCGAAATACTAAGCCAATGCATAAATCGAAACGCTCAAACCAGTTTATATTTCAGGCAAAATATAACTTCTGCCACTGTGTTATTAAGGATTCAAAATTTCGCAAAGTCAACCTCGCCACAAAAAACCCAAACCGACATGATGTATAGTAAGACATCAGATCGGTTTCCGTATCTTTACGTGATTAAGCATGCGCAGAATGCTGTGAGCAGATTGTAAGGCCGCGTGCAATAGTCTGACGAATACGAATAAGTGTCGTCGTGCATAGCATGCTAGGTAGTGCACATGTTTAGAATAACATGACACATTTTCATGTTAACATCATAGAATGTATGCAATGAAATTAATTGTTAAGTATAAAAAATGTCAAAGCAATAAATAATACTATTTCAAATTATATTTAGGCAAGACTCTAAGGTCTTGTATTTAATTTTTTTTGAACGGATGCTTAATTGTAATATATTTGGTTAATTAATATAATGATCAAAATTTAAAATTGAATTGGTTATTTCCGTAAAGGTAACGTATAACATTCAAAATATAACCCGTGTTGTATGCTTTTGAGGAGTAATATTGATTGATTGATTGATTGATTGATTGATTGATTGATTGATTGATTGATTGATTGATTGATTGATTGATTGATTGATTGATTGATTGATTGATTGATTGATTGATTGATTGATTGATTGATTGATTGATTGATTGATTGATTGATTGATTGATTGATTGATTGATTGATTGATTGATTGATTGATTGATTGATTGATTGGAAGTTGTACCCGGTTGGTGTTCTTTGAATGCAGGACATTTCCTCATAACTGTCAATGCATGGGGTCACATGATACAATATACAGCATGTACTCAGCGTAATTATTTCTCGTAAGTTACCGTTTTAGTACACATTTTTTAAACTTAAAAACACACCTTTGAATGTCCAACGAAAAACATGGACTCACATTCCCTGCATACCAAGTTGAATAATGTCAAAGCTGTATTACATACGAACAGAATTCTGGAGTAGCACAAGAAACGTTCACTGTCCCATGACGTACAGCCTCATTCCACCACACTCCTTCTGTTTCATTTGATCATTAGGCAATACAAACAAAGTATAGAGTGTACCGTGTCATGCCAAGTCTGTTATAACGAGGAATGTGGCCTCTGTTGTCAAGCCAAATTAGCCAATCATCATCTACAAATATTCATCCTGTGTACCTCCCAAACAAAAACATGCTGTCTTTGCGTTTTTTCCTTGAGTCTTTAGATTTATCGTCAATTCATTTCGAGTAATAATTAAGTGCCTATTTCAAGATTAACGAATTACCAGTCTGACGTTATTGTACTATTCAGATTCGACATACATATACTATGTTGCTGCAAACCCCATCCATCCCAATATCTTGTTTTCTATTGGCCAACATTTCCCAAATAACAAATGAATGAATGCATGATGACCATTTACACGTACTATTTTGGCAAATCAGATACTCACTGCTTAATACGTGGTATGCATAACATGAATCCAATGACCACCTAACATTGCCCACGAGGCCAGGATGGTTGTATGAATAATATCTGTAATTAGTTTACTATCGGAATATTGCATAAAACAATAATATTCTTACATGTAGCATGCCATTTCCATTTCAGCAACTCCTTATGTTGTATTATTGCACTAGAGAACTAAAACAAGACAGAAAGTGTTTCGTGTCAAGTCAAGTCTGCAATAATGCAGTCTGTGGGTGTGTGGGTGTTTACCTAAGCCAATCATCATGTCATCTACTACTACTCCAATCAAGTAAACACCGGCTACATTAGTGCAATGCATGAAACAAATCCTGCATTTCTGGTACGGATCACCTAAAACATAGCCTGGGCAAACTAAAACATGCTGTACTGCCCTATCTGACATTGCATAATCGCTTTTATTAGCGCACAAGTTTACCGTGCACGTTTTTCTGACTAAAGGTAAATATGTTGGTTAGAATTCTTCATTAAGAGTGCTATTGAAAGTGACATGTTACCCGTGGCGTTGTCAGACACTGTATTTAAATCGTGAATATTTCTTGACATCGGGTACAAATGATAAGATGTTTGGATATTATCTAACCTTTGAATAAGTCCTCGCTGTTCTGTCAAATTCTCTTCATACGGCCATTCAGCATGTATAAAGTAATACTTCCTACGTATAACCTTTGGACAGTCTACTCTAAACATTTTCAAAGGCAAAACATATATCTATCAAAACCGTGCCCCTGAACATGCATACAGAAACACTTCCTATGAATAACAGTTGGGAAGTTTTACTTTATACATGGCCAAGGACCCTAAGCGACGTTATATCTGACAAGTAAAGCAAGGTGTACAATTGTTAACTATAGTTAACGTCCAGTTCAAAATAAGCAAATACAATTAATATAAGTAAACCTCAAATTAAATATTGAAATCATAGTTTGGAATAAATACGACACAACTGCTGTTTCGAAGGACTGGAAACAAGGTTTTTACTTCATATAGCATAGCCGTCCGCCGATTCTAAATCTAAAAGGGATGATTCCCCTCATTTGAAGCATTCGTCGGGAAAAAATGGGGAAAAACGAATGTACATGACTGTTTTGTGCACCCGGGTTTATTCGGACGTTCTCTGAAGATTTCTACTCATACAAACCAATTGAAGACACGTCTTGCTTAGTAAGCCTTTTACTGCAAAACATAAATACTAGATATAGCGGTATCGTGATGCATACTGCAAGGTTTGAATATTGATATGATTCTGGATGTAATTCAAATTGAAGCATAAGCTACTTATTATATAGTTCACATTCGTCATGTTGGGGGGACTTATCACAGCAATTTCAGGTATTGGGTGCAAGTTATGTTAATAATTAATGGCTAGCTGCTTATATTTACAGATTGTAAAATGTTATGCTCCAAAATGTTTTATTTGTCATTGCATTTTCATGGCACATTCCTAAATTTGGTAAATTCATTAATTTCATATTAATTTCACTTTTCTAATAAAGTGGATGTCATATTATTGCCGGCGGGTTTTTTCTTTAAATGAAAAATACCCCGGCCCATTTTCAATAAAACTCTTACTTTGACTACCTCAGAAGACTATTGATAAACCATCACGTAACACTAAGGCCAATGTACATGTTTTTCATTTAAAAATAGGAAGCCCCAGAACATGTCAGTTCTGTCTCACCCTTATTTCAGCTAAACACAAAAATTTCAATGTAAGCTTTTCAATGAGAAAATTGTGCGCTCTTCTTCATATATTTGATTTGTTAATATTACTTGAAATCTTGAAATCATTTTTGTGTGGCTAGGCTCAACGTCAGTTACGAGGCAGATATCAGGAACCATTTTTGTGTGTTTATACTCCCGATGTTCCGCACATTTAAATGACTGAATTGATAATTAAATAATGGATTTGTTTGAAAATGTTTGCCAAAGGGTCACCAAAGAATTATTAAATGTCATACACTTCTAGGTCTACGTAATAATACAGTCGAACATGCTAATTACAGGTATTTATTCAATACTGAACACACATCGTATGCGAGCTGTTTCAATGATTGCAAGTGAACACAATCTAGTCCAGTAACTAGGGTCTTCAATGGGGGAGGGGGGGGGGGGGGGCATGAGAGGGGGCAGGCCTGTAAATAGGGGGGATTACCGACTAAAGTTTGTATATATACATACATTGTAGAGTTAGTCATTTCACCCCTCCTGATCTAGTCAACATACTAGATCGGAACATAATAATTAGTCCATATAGATGTGTATGGTTACAGAGCGGTTTTTTTTGTTGAATACGAAATGAAATACCCGAATAGTTAATGATATACCATTTCTGCCCGATTCAAAATGTACCTCTACACGGCTAGAGAATATATCTAAAGATTATGTTGGTTTAGTTGGTGGTCGCTAATTCCGATGCAACAAATGCATTATGATAGCAATACATTAATGAATTATTAATGCAACATTCTTTATCAACATTCTTCCATCTGTTGCTGTTAAAAAACAAATTACCGCTTATGAAAGCTGGCAGATATAATAGTTCATTAGTTTCATAATGTATGGCGAAATCTCTCTCCAACCGACAAAAGAATCCGTTAGCACACATTACAACCGCCATTAATACAATAGTCGACGGGGTGTTGCACGATTCCAGTAGCATGTACAATATTAGTAACATATACCTGTAGATTATAATACGATCATTATAGAGCGACGCGTACTGAGAGCGCGACTTGGGGCTTTGAAACATTTAAAACAGGTGAAATATTTTTGAAGGGATTCACCGTGAACTTTTTTTAATCATTGTTAATGGCGTCAAGCTGGGTTATCTTATACGGTAACCGAATTAATTAATCTCGGCGGGAAAAACTCCTGACTGCATGTCGTCTGCTGTATTTGCTTAAGCTGTTGTATCAACATAAAGGATTCAGCGCTGTGGTCTTTGCAAAGAGACAATTCAAGAATAGACTGTGACAAAAGATGATTTTGGAGTTTGCCTGGAAAGACAGAGTGTAGATGGAGAACCGTCGCTATTAAATCGCTGAATCAAGATAAGAGCAGCTTATCGCAGGTTAAGATTTTAACGTGTTCGCCGTCGGACAAGTTTAAAACGGTCAACATTTCGACAGGATTAGCTCAGTTCAGGACCTATTATAAGCAACATATAGAGACTGTCACTCTGTTAAATATTATCACCATTATGACTGCCATTAGACCAATGATTTGAGAGTATAGGTGCCCCTCTCCTACTTGCGAAATAGGTGGCTCTAAAAAGAGCTTTTACAAGATAGGTTGATATGATAGTAGCTGCCCGTTTCTGACTTGAGCAAAACGGTGGCTCTGAAAAGCAGATTAGCAAATTATTATCATGATTATGGCGATAATGTTTGGTATTTTAATACATTGAACACTTTCTGATCTGTCATTTATCTGTTGATGTATTGTACATACAGTGCCTAAATTATAATCATTACATGATGTAAATATGTTGCTTAACGGCTTACACACATACACAAATGAACTGAAAGTCCGATGCTTGTCTCGGCTTGAGTACAGTCCCCGTTACACAGAAAAGCTGCGCTGAGTAGATAAACAAGGTCGGTAGTATGGCCTGTTCAACTACTACTGTGTTATGCTTCCACTCCGACGCAAAACATACATCAACTTGACTGAAGTCCCTTCGCTCAGTTGAAACTGTCAACATGTCGTAGTCGGTATAATTATTGTAATTGAACTAATGCTACGATCATTCTAGCGCCTGATTAGATTACCACAGGAGCCACAGATGGCATATTTATTAATAGATTTTGCCTTGCTATCATGATTTACGGTTGTCCCACATCTATTTGATAATGGGAGTGGGACAGCCATAATGGATTTGTCAGCGTGCATTTGAGCCCAATACGTATCAAGTTGTTACGTATTGGGCTCTTACAAACATATAAGAAGATTGAGATGACATCAAAAACGAATGATTGTGTTTAGATTGCACGAATTAAACCATTCGATTGTCGACAAATTGTATTGAACATACCAACAGATGTTGAACACACCACACGTACTTATTTTTGACATTTTTAGCCAAACAAAATCGTCAAGCAGTCATGCCAGCCATGCTTCAGTACCATACGTAACACCATTGTAAGATAGAAACACGCATAAATACCATATCTCGTATATATAAATCACTCATTTATCTCTCTATATTTAAAATCTAGATCAAAGATACGCACGGCAGTATATCCAAACATAATATTTACATTGTTTTACAACCCGTATCAAAATAATGTTTGACAAATATTTTTACTACATAAATATTCTCATTATCAAATCCAACATTTCTAGGGAATTACCATTAACATTTATCATTGTGTGTATATTACCCAACTGAGATACCAAATCCTTAGTAAACTGTCCTCAGTCGCTCAGCGCATCTGATCATTTCTTACCTCATTTATCAAGGTAAATTCCCCTGTCTATTTCGTAAATTATAAGCACGTTCCGGAATGGTAAAAACAGCATATTGATGCGAACATCGCAAGGGATTGTTTGGAAATATGTTAAATACTCGACTCAATTTAAGACTTGATCCTGGATAATCAAATTATGATTGGATTTTAAAAATGCAACAGCAATACGTTATACCAGTTATTATGATAGTCAGTTCGGGAGTCTTGATTTTTATCTTCACAGAATCTCCACAGATCCAGGGCCGCTAATACATGGCCTCAGCACGTCGGGAAGGAAGAAGGAGGATTATAGAGGAAAATTAACGGGTCCTGCTCTTGAAAATGTGCCCTATTGTCCCACCCTGAAAGGTTTGTTGACCTCTTGATCCAGAGACTATCTAGCTCTCGTTTGGTAGTTTAAAATGGTATATCCATAAAATAAAAGGATGACCACGCACTTATTCAAAAAATATTGCAAAACCAAATGTTAGAACAATGCTCTACTCAGTGAATGTAATACTAGACTAAACAATGAATGGTGTCCGTAGTTGGAAAACAATGGAACAAATCATGGAAAGTTCATAAAAGTGTTTCATTTATGATGCATATTCATAATTAGGAAACTTAAAATGTTATATAGCACAGCTGATTTGGTTACATTTGGTTAATCTTTTAAATAACCTATTAATGACAAACATCGCCGGATTTGTTTTCCCATAAATTATTTAGATTATAATAAGAACACATGCGCATATTTGATTATATCATTTTGGTTGTTATTTCTGATGGAGACAATGAACTGTTCTGCAGTAAGACGGTATTTCTTGTTGCCCTCTCTGTCATCTTCTTATCGCACAAATCCAAATTCAAATGACAAAAGAGGTTTATTTAAACAAGTCACGAACGCAATGCAATGCATGAACGCTAGTTTCAACATATCTATGGTTAACCAATGAAATGATTGTTTAACAATGACTAGGAAAAACACATTATTGCATAATACAAACTATTTAAAATATAAATGTTCGTAAATGTACTAGCATCTGCTCTAAACATTAAGACGGATTTAATTCAAAGAATATAAACAAAATGTATTATTCGTTCTTACAAAGAGGTACACGTACCAACGGAAGAGATGTATTGAAATATATCAGGAACACAATCCCCCTAATATATATAATGGTGATGGACGATAGCAAAATTCTTTTGTAATCTGAAAATATGTGTCCAAAGCACATGTATTGTGATCGATAACAGTGATTAGGCACATCTCACGTTTGCTATGACCATTGCGTAAAGGATGCAATTTCTCTAGTTGTATCAAGTAAATTGTATTCAATTTATTAAAAGGTGATTTCGCTTCGCTCACGGCTTCACGTATGTTCCTATTGGCGTTACATATGATACCGTTACCTAATACGTTTGTTATAAAACTACCAATATAAGGTATTATACAAAGGTGGTTCACACTCAAAATAAATACACAATTGTCCGTCGTATTATGGTATTCTTGTCCACGTCTGTAATGTAACGCATACTAAATGACTACGCACACTGAACCCTTATCGGGGGACATTTCGGTCGATTTTCCACGTTGAAGAAAATATCTGAAAAAAGTGGGGGTAGAGTTAGGGTTAACAGCATTTTTTTGGATTTTTTGGGTTTTTTGAATTAAAGACATTTTTTGAATGACATTTGCACGCAAACTACAAACAACATTATAATTGTTATGCAATATATACGAGCGTTTTATATGTATTTTGGCGATTATGGCGGCCATTTTGGAGGCCATATTGGATTTGAAGATTGTTATCAAGATGAGATATATTATGCATGTAGATGCACGTCGTAAACACAATATTTCTTCCCTCATATGACCGAGATGATTGATACACAGAGTGATATACATGTACACGACTTGTAGGAACAAAAAACAACGGTGATTAGTTTACATTTTAAAGATTAATATGAATAGATTACATTGATATGTGTATTATTAAAATTAGTTACTTGACGTCAACAAATTCCCATTTTTCAAAATCGTTTGGCAGTTGCATGATTTGAAAACTACCATTTCTGAGTATAAGCTAACATGGTCGAAATTGGCAAATTTAGTGTATTTTAATCTAGAAACACAGGACTCGCGATGAAAGATTTATAACTGATGTATGTACCAAATATGAAATGATTTCTCCAACCTTCATCCCCGAGATGTGACTGGGTTCACCTCTAAAATCACTCTTATTTGGAGGTTTTTGTCATCTATTCATCAGGAAATTACTTTAAATATCATCTGCGATTATACATAATTTGGATGAGAAATTTGCATTTCAATTTTGAGTGGTATCCAAGGAAACTTTTTAAAAGGCGGTTTGACGAAATATATGTTAAAATCACTCATTTTCAACCATTTTCACCAATCTATTGCTGGTAAAACACTATTATAGTGAATTGGGTGTGAAGATGTGAACAAGATGTTCACTAATGGCTGGAAGAATTAAAATTGGCTTAAAGGAGTGTTTTGAAGCGCTGATTTCAAAAATCAAGGCACCCACATTTTATTACCTACATTATGTATTGTAGGTGTACATTTTTAAGTTATGTACATGGGTAAGTTATGTACATTGCAAGTGATACTAAAACAATATCACAATGAATAGTGGACAAAGACCTTCAAATAAGAGTAACTGTACAGATATTTCTGCCCATAAATGGCGATTTTTGATGGCTTCTATGGTAACAAGTAATAAACAAAGTACAACTGGCACAACAAACTCATCTTAAAGTATGCACCATGTTATAGAGAACATATTGGTGAAATCTCGGGGTATAAATCTCAAAAATAGTTGATTTAGAGCAATTTTACTAAATATACTATGTTTGAATGGCGGCCATTTTAAATCCAAGAATCCTGATTCAAAATTGTCAATTGAAATATTAATTTAATGATACTGGACGGTACTTGTACTTCATCAATCTGATCGAAAATCGCTCAACCACTCACACGTCGCGTAACTGCTGTGTTGTGCAAATACACCATGCGTTCGTGGCATTACGCGAATCGTTTTGGTGGTGTAACTAGATACGCATTATACGCGGGTGACTAATGTTCAGGCGGAGGTTCTTGGTTGTCCGTTAGTAACCTGCGCTTAAATGTGATTTTAAAATAGTGAATGACGGCATTTGATTGGGTCGCACGTATCTCGTATATTCATGAGGTTTTGAATAGTTTATAATCACATAGGTATTTATAGTAAGCGTCAAAATACTAATACACTATTTCAAAAATGCGCGAGTATGTGCGTGCGTGCGTACATACGTAAGTGCGTAAACTCGGAAGTGCGTATTGGACGATTTCAAAAATGACCGCGCATCCTGATTGGTCAATAATAACGCGCATGCGTCCATATATAGTTGTTTTCGCATTTATGATCTGGACGCAGCTTCGCGAACAGAAACAAAACACGCTCGCGTGAAATAGCTTGAATTATGTCCATAGTATTAAGACAGTGACCATAGAATGGGTTTAAACCCTTGGTACGTTACCAGCATTTCCTGGTCATTTTTTTTTGTTGAGTCAATATTGGTTCCACTTTAGGGTCAGTTTTTCATTTTAATGCCGCGGTAATGGTGATCAACAGATATATCAAACGGCGCTATTGAAAGGGTACCAATAACGGGATGTACATGATTATACACATGAAACATAGCATTGCACACTACAACAACGCCATGGGTCAAATGTACTCATCTCATAGTTTGTTTGAACATGTTGTTCTCCAGTAATTAAAAAGCAATCTGCCACGGCGATATACGGTGAGAGGGTTCAGTGTGTTACTTAAATGTGAAAGAATACGATATGATATTTGCATTTTGGATTGAATACAGAGACGAACGAACGTACAGATAAGTAAAACACATACAACGTATTCGCTAGTCGGTGTTTCTGTCACCAACAGTTAAATCCAGTTTTATGATGTATCGAATAATTCAACGCAATGTTTGTAACCTTGCTGTAGATGTTAATGATGAGAAGGATTGGCTGTGTTTGCATGTGATATGCAAATGGATTTCATAATGTTGCCATCATGGGCTCAACGTAAAGCATAACATTGGTCAACTTATATTCTCACTTTGTTGAGTTGTGATAGCATTTGTTGCAGAGTCCACACCACTAAATAAATAACAGAGCATACGACGAAAGGCCTGTTGAATTTGGCGCGATTACCCTGGTCTAAGTGAACGATATGAAAATACTCCAAAAGTTGTGTTTTTGACTGAAATGTGGATCAGATGATTATTAAATGACAGATTATCAAACAATAAAGTGCACATTATCACTTTTTGACCAATTTCGGATGATTTTTAGTCATGTTAAAGACTTCAACTATTGATTAGAAATACTCTCTTTAAAACATGCGTATTGTTGACGGCGCATATCTTGAACAGTTTGCCTTGACCTCTTTTTTTTCTTCTATTCTTGTTTGCAGAAATGCTAAGACCCCGATCTTCTTCCGAAAGGAGAAATATATAGGAGTAACCAGTCGCTTTATATACGAGGAAATGACATTTTATTATGGGACGTTTTACTCATTAGGCATAGGGATACATATAGTGATGTGGATCCTGCATTAGGAACTAAATTTGATATAGCTTGATTACAGTAGTTCGATTCACTATTTACCATCTACCATATACCATTTATAGTATGGGCTAAATGTCAATATTCAACAATGCCGACATTGTGACGAGTCCGCTTTGTATCCTTTACTACTACTATAATTATTAGCAATATTGTATTGCTATATCACACCCTAAGCTGTAAATGTAAAGCCAAAGGCCATATTATTCCCGTTAGAATGTCTGCGTTTACGATTGATTTCCGCCGAGTAAATGTCATTACACGATAGAACAGTAGCCACACAACTCGATACTTGCTTCACGTGTAGCCAGAATAAATAAACGCTAAAACTAGGAATAACATGATTTCTTAAATTAAAATCACATGATGCTGTTGCTGCTTTAATCAAATTGGCTCAACACGTGAAACCATTTTATTAATCCAATGATAATGTTTCTGACTCTTATGAAACAATTCTGTTTTTGTAGTGAATCATGTACATTAAATGTAAACAATCGTCATAGTTGTTCTAGAAACACCAAGTGTTTAATTTTATCGCGCATAAACAAATATTGTCTTTGAGAAAAAAATGGACTATGTTCATGTAATTTATACGCAGAAAAGTGATCTGAAACCACACTTTAAGAACGTGTTTGGTTTGTAATGCTGTGTTTTACCAATATCAATTCTAGCAAGCTGTTACATTATTATGACGTGCGAGGGGCTACGCAAGGGGCGATCAATCTGAACGCGCCGGAATATCTACCCCATGTTAGCATAAAAGTTCCGCTCCGACAGGGGACTACTGTATGAGTAAGTAGCTTCCTATCTGTTGACATTCATAATCACGTGACTGCGTTTTCAGTTAGCGTGATTAGCGGTGTGATGCTCGTTGTAAAATCAAAGTTGTTATTGCAATTTACGGCTGTGATCATAGAGTTTGAACGAGCTATGTTTGTAGGGGTAGAGGTGGGTGACTGTGTCGGGGTGTGTATGTAGTGGGGCTTGTTGAATATGACCTTGTATATGCATTTCCTATCGACATTACACAACATTTCATTTGCATCATTCATTCACCTATCCATTATCGTTGCGGAAAAGCAACGACTACCAATATAGACCTACACCGAATCTTACTTTGCTATATTAAAATAAACCCCATAAGTATTATACAGACAATTATATCGATGATATTATTCAAGTTGTAGTCTTGAACATTGTAAAACAGTGCTCAATAAGATGTGAAACAAAAACAACCTCTGAATGAAATACATTCATTCATTAGTTGATGATGTTATGTTCGACAAATGTTATAAAGGCAACAGGATTACACACGGGGATATTATCATACATAATTCCACACAGACGATTAGTTAATGCAGTGTACAACTAGCGTAACACAACATATTTCTTGAATTCCCCATGAGATATAACACATTTAGCATTAACAGGTATCTTATACAAATGATTAACCCATAGAAATATCATATCTGAAACGTCATCATGGAATCGTGTATATGCGCGTGATGCTGGATCGTGTTAATTAAACATTACGAACGGATAAAAACTTAAGTTAAACATCGAACCAAATAAGATTTTAAGGTCTTCCCACAATGCATTGTGCAAACGCAAGCCTACTAAATCTTTTTTCACACGATGCATTTGTCGAGCTCTTAAGTTTCAGAAATAAAAATAACTAATGTATACATTGATATCAACTAGAACCTAAGAGCTACAACAATGAACGCGCTATAAAGCCATGAATGTGTGCATATGCCTATGTGAACCGACACAAATTGGAGACCATAATAAGGGAATTTTGCAAAAACGCAATGCACTGTGGTGGTGTCTTTAAAATCTTCTTTGACATCGAACTAAACAATAAAGAAACCCCAATTGTGTATGCTTTCGGGGTTAAAATTAATATTTACAGTGATTTTTCTGCCATGTACTGTAAACGTAGAAAAGGCAATATCAGGCGACACTCGCGGAACGTGCTTTATAGTTTGAGATTTGTTGTACCAATCCGAATTCCTACTCACCGTTATTATTTTGCGAGGGTTCACTGCTTTGCGAGGGGCGATTATCTGAACGCGCCGTAATGTTAGCCCTGTGTCAGCATACACAGTTCCGCTCCGACATGGGACTACTTTTCGAGTAGATCCCATGTTGTTGACATTCAAAACTCACGTGGCTGGCTACCTACCTGACATTTAGGTTACCAGGATAAGCAGCGTAATGCTCGCTGTAAAATCAATGTTTTTATAGCAATTTAGGTTTCTGATCATAGCGATTGAATAAGAGGTGTTGAATACTAATTGTTTAAATAAAGTCAGAGAAAACGCCACCAGGTGCCCAGCTTTGTTATTTCACCGATGTGATTTCAAAACTACCGGCAAGAACAATGTTCTCGCTGAATTCGTTTTCATGTCGTTATGCACATCGCATCTAGAAAACATGACTTCGTGAATCTCCTTAAGGCGTTTCTTCAACACGCATACGATGCCTTATTAATTTCGTTAGATCATTAGCAATTACATGCCGCTTACGGTAGCATACATCAATAGCCGGCAAACAAGACGCGCCTTCAATACCATTCTCGCGCGATTATACACATTCTCCATGTGTTGATTTGTCAAATTTTCAGGGATCGAAATTTTGACAAAGTTTTTCCCGTGATAGGCTCAGTCATTACGGTAGAGTGCAATGTTTTCTGACGATTTACCTTTGACGGTCACACAATTGCACTGTAGAGTGTAGTCGCGTGTTCTCTCTCAATTACATATTATTTGTGTTATTATTGTGTTCATTCATTGTCAAGTAATCCTAAAAAGATTTACTGATTTTCACCGTATATTCTAATGGGAGTCTATTAGTAGCACTGGCCTGAAGAGGGAGGGCAGTTTTTATTTTTATGTTGTTAATGAAATTGACACGTTATTATGGCTGTTTTCATGCAAAATGTATATATTGCCAGCATCTTACTGCAGCATTCGGAAAACGGCGAGTTTGTGAGGGTTAGAACTCAGATTATTTATAAATACTTGAATTTTTTTATAGTGGATCAGTAAATAATTAGGCATATCAACCATTAAATTAAAATGTCAGTAGTAGAAACTCAATCATTTTTGAAAATTGACAAATAAAACAACAGTTTAACTATCCCAGTAAAAGTTTAACTAAGTGAGGAGGGAGGGCTACGAGAATCTAATTATTATTTTTAAGTGGCCTCCTATCGTCCCGTCTAATATTAATTGCAATCTCTAAACGTTTCTTCGCGGTATTTCACTGGAAGCGCACATTTTCATGGTGTAGTCTTAAGGTGGCTCTGGTGGCTGAGTCAAACATTTAGATTTCCTTCACAATCAAATATGTTTATGCCCTGGGTCTGAAGATTCTGGAAACAATAGGACATAACAATTTTAAACATTTTAATTAATGGCCCTCAATTAATTATGCAAATGGAAAGTAGCCAAACGCCAAGGTATACCCTGGAAGCTCTAATTTTCAAATGTTATGCACACATAATCAGGAAATACTCTGGCAACTGGAATTGAAAAAAATATAGAAAATGAAAAGAAAGTAGTTGCCAAAGTTGTTGGTTGTATGCCCCTTTGATCTCAGATATTATAATGGGTAACCGAATGTTCGATTGAAATACAATGTTCTAAGCAATATAAAATATCTAATCTTTTGACTCGGCCAAGAGAGCCACGGCCACGCCACCTTAACTCAATCTAACGAAATTATGTTGAATCGGTCAATGTAAAGGGTATGACAAATGTATTTTCATACTTACCGCCACGAAGGTTACTGCCAACGAAAAGAAATACTTTTTTGCTGTTTTACATGTGACAATATCGTAAAAGTAATTCCCTTGTTTCACAGTGAATTATAATGATACATAACACTGTAGTGAAGTGGATGTATCACTAGCCCCCCCCCCCCCCCCCCCCCCCCCCTTTGGGATGCCTTTAAGCGTAACTAAAAGCATCATTGCATACTATCAGGTACGCATCATTCATATCGTCATTATGCCAATATTTAATGTTAAGCAACAACTATAAACATACTTGAAGTCTTAAGGGCGTCAATGTTATGTATCAATCAAACAAACTCGCATAATTCACTCAAAAGTATACAATACTGTATACGTACATGCTGTAGGTTGGAATATATTGTAAAGACACCGCCTTATATGATGTAGACACATTTTTCTAAATCCCATACATGTATTCATGAGTGTGCTCTACATGGTATAGCTCATCATATAATTTCAGACAACAGGTTCAATAATAATACAGGATTTTTAAAGTAAGAAACACGGTGATCTTATCACACATACAATTCCTCACGGATGAATGTTTGATACATTATACAACTAGTGACTAGCCCTGATGCCACATACACGTAGTAGAACCTTTTCTGCAATTCCCCATGAGACATTACACATTCAGCGTTCACAGGTATCTAAGATGCTGATATACACACACATGGTAATGAGTGTGCCGCCAACATCTTTCACAAAGTTCCTCGGTCTATCTGAGAGTGTGCATAATGTATTGAGCTTTTGTGAATAGGGATGGGGTGAAATTGGACATGTTGAAGATTATATATGACTTTTTGGACGTGTTCCTGCTAAGTCCTAGCTCTTACAGTTACGCCATTTCATTAATGTTTTTTTCCTCAAAATCCAAGCTATACACATTCATAAAGGATTGGTAAAATTTGAATCATACGAGAATAACAAATTCAAACGTATTTCAGATTAATATTCGTGTATTTGAGTTGAGGAAGGCAATGCCTTTAATAAGGTCACATCTCACCTTGCCTTTGACATGTTTGATTCCTCCTACATTCATAAATCCAGACAAAACAAACCGCCCCCTAAAATCATCGAACGCGATTCACGAGCACTATTTTCCGAGTGGTGTGAAACCTGAACCTTTCACGAAAATGAAGCATTAATCAGAAGCACAAGTACGTGGTTGAGGCGTTGACGAGATAGATATAGAAATACAAAGTAAAACAAGGTCAAAACGTCAACTTGTCAAAAACCTAATAACGTATTCGACACCCAACTGTAGTCTCCTGAGAAAACTTGGCTAGTACTTCGACGAGAGAACCTCAAACAACTCTCGGGTGTTAATTGCACTCTCTACTCGAAATGTACATGCATAATCATGCTCAACCTAGACTGTATGGAAGGAGTTTACAGTAGTTTGTTCGTTAGGGAAAGTCTAATAACATACACTTTTGAAAGAAAATGAGGGTCTTCTCTAACGAACGCCTCCCACATTGGCATAGGGTGTTTATAACTACTCGAGAAGGTTTTTTTCTTCCTATTCTGTTTTCTTGGTTTGCGATTTGCTGTCCACGGATGTATCCAAACCTACCCGTATGGAATCATCTGGTTATTGCTCAGTTAATCGCAACGTTATTTTGATTTGAATTTTCGAATAAGATGTGTGTATCTTTAATATGCCTGTCTCTCTCTCTCTCTTTTTGAATTATTTAATACACGTGTGCCTCTTTTTACTCTATACCTTATAATTGTAGATGCTTAGGAGGCTACGTTAAATACATCATAATTTTGTATATGATAATATTGTCTCTGTTTATGTAATTTGCTCGTGTCCACATTTCAAAATGTTTAGGATATCAAATTGAATTACATTGTAATACTAACTCACCATGTTAATTTAAAATGTTTTTCATTGTCATAGATGCGAATTTGAACAGTTTGCTAGCTTCCAATTGTATAAATCAAAGTGATAGACATAAGGCGCTATACCATTTTGATCATTTATGTTGAAGGAAGATTTTTAGTGTGAAAAATGGTGAGGAGAAGTGTACTTTAGGTCCCAGATACTTGTTGTATACCAGTATCGTTCAATACTGGAATATAAAAAGTTGCCAGTATCTATCGATACTAGAACACTTTATATATGCCGGCATCAGCCGATACTGGAGCACTGAATTTTTTACCAGTATCGAACGATACTGGGTGTTCCAGTATCGGACGATACTAGTACAGTACAGAATGTGGGACCTAAAGTACACTTTTCCGATGGTACTACCACAAGTAATTTTCTGCGTCATGCATAATTCCGACTATGGATGTCTTGTTTAAAACACTCCTGAAAGTTTAAGTGTAAAACGGCAAATTAAGTTAAGGGTCAAGTAATAGTCCTTTAACAGCCTAGAAGCTTGTTTATACTATCATATTTCATATGGAATCCCACGATAAGCATTTTAAAGCGCGCCTATACTGGAAGACTAACATTTTTCCCATTGGCAATATGGCGGACTGTATACATACAGTAGTGGTGTTAAACTTGTTTTGAATGGGCCCAATAACTGACTCGGGGGACACTTATCAGTTCTCACTTGACACATATTTTCCTCATGATAGTTCAATTCCCACAGACACCTTCTGACCCAGTCCATAGTGCAAAAGTTATCGGCCGGCCGCTTCTTGACTAATTATAAATGATGAATCCAAGCCTTCTCTCTAAGATACCCTGTGCATTCTGAGGTGTCGTCCTTTGAGGGAAGTTACACCAAACTAGAAAGTGTCATTCTTCAACCATTTGCCCGTTATCAATAATTGAATTTGCTCCGTTACTGTACTGGATGGATAATTGATACGCCGAACTATTTCAATGGTAACTCAACTATGAAAGTTCTTGTCTGGGATCTGGCCGGCGTATATCGCTATACCTATTACTTAATCATGTGTTATGCAATTCAGAAGGTCAATACTAACTAGTATAAATTCAGCACAATGTCGCTAAACAAACACATGATTCGATTATCGCGTTATATTACATCTAAAGGAGGGAGTATAATTCAATAAGTGTTAATAATCATAATCTCGCACCGCTACCAAGCAAGACTGAGATTTTGAACGGTTACTCACCCTTTTTTGACAGTACGTTTGGATACAGAGTGTGTTTACTTTTCATAACGCACGGTGTTTTTTTTTAAATGTCAAGGTTCTCAGGGTGCCATTTTATTTTATTTTAAATGGTTAAACAAATTGTGAGCGTGTGACATGCGTTGTAATCAATACGCTATGTATACATATAGAGGGCTGGTCATTATGTAATGAAAGTGATCACAGTATGGGATGCATGAGTACTTCTATTGAGTGATAGTATGATCAACACAAAGTATGAACATTTGTCTTTCAAACAATACACTTTTTGGATTATAAGTATGAACTATGACGTCATAGCATTAGCTTAAAGTAAGTTTATTTCCAAAGTATACGTTACAACAATTTATCGGTAGATGTTCTGATGGGTAGATTTTCAACTTGATATTTTCTATTTTACTTAAAATTGTCACATTCCAAAGTTTGAGTTGCATAACTTCAATGGTTCTTATTTAAGAAGCACAAGGTCACAAGAAATTTGCCCATTGAGTAGTACACAAACTGGTGGGTGGTTAACCACCTTTGGCAGTAATTCACCACATTTGAGCCTATAATTTCTAAATGGAACATTCTAGCCTCTAAGATTTTACAGGCATTATAAGACAAATACGGGGATTGTTTTGTATGATATCAAAATAACTTTAAATTATTAAAATATCTTGTTGTGAATTAAAAAAAATCATAGCCCTAAAAGAGTAATCAGAACATACATCATTTAAAGGTGTATGTTCTCGTCACTTTTTAAAAGCATTTTTCTACAATCAATATGTAGTATACACATATAATAATGTGTATGACGTGGTGTGTTGTTCCCTGCAATTACACCATTTTCCCCAGCCACATATAGGCTATATAGATAAATCAGTGTGTACGTCTTTTCTTTGTTGTTTCAAATAAATGAGTCTGTTATACAATTACTTCACTTAATTGATGTTATGTGAGAGAGTTTAAAAATCACCTGTCTATAATAGTATTTGTATGTGTACATGAGGCCAGCTATCACCTATCCATTATATTTAATCATGTGTTATGCGATTTACAATGTCACTACTAATATATAGTATAAACTCAGCGTAATGTGGTTAAACAAACACATGATTCGATAATTGCGTTATATTATATCAAAATGTAAGAAAGGATGCACGTAATTGAATCATTCTAATCATTCGCACCGCCTCGCTGCAGAACTGTTGCTTTTTCATTGGATAATGACCTCTTTGTAAACGGCATTATACTCAGGGTGTATTCAATTAAAAGTAAAGAGCATTGGTATAACCATTAGCAATTTAGCGATGTTAATGAGGTACTCGTAAGTAGCTTAAAGAGAGAGCCTCGCCATGGCCAGTTCTTTATGGATACACCTGTTCACTTGATGACAGACACAGCAGAGTTAACACGAAGAAATTCAAACCATAGATAATTTATAATAATGCGTATGGTATGGTCGGCAAACAAACCAATCTTCACCCCCACTTGTACGTTATACATGAGTCAGTATGTACGTGTTTTCGTTACTGTTTCAAATAAGTGTAATATGTTATAGATAACTAATTACAATGCTCCACTCAATACAATTGATGTTATGTGAAACAGTTTCAAAGTCACCTGTCTATGATAATATTTGTGTGTGTACTTGAGGCCAGCTATCATCTATCCATTATATTTAATCATGTGTTATGCGATTTAGAAGGTCACTACTAATAGCATAAACTCAGCTTAATGGGGTTAAACAAACATATGATTTAATTATTGCGTTATATTATATCAAAATGTCAAAAGCGAGGCACATAATTAAGTTATTGTGAATAATGATAATCATTCGCGCCGCCCGGCTGCAGAAGTGTTGCTTTTTCATAGGTTAATGACCTCTTTGTAAACGGCATTACTCAGGGTGTATTAAATTAAAAGTTAAAAACATTGGTATTACCAAAAGCAACTTAGCCCCACCATGACCGGTTCTTTACGGAAACTTTACTTGATGACAGGCACAGCAGAGTTAACATGGAGAAATACCAACCATAGATAATTCCCTAATGAACTGGCTGGGGCTCTACCTTTATGAGACACAATTGCAAATCGACATCTGTATAGGCGTATCTCAGAAGCACCAACCAATACCTCGTAATAAGTTTCATCAATTGTGACCAGGCAAGGATATGAGGCAAAGACAAAGAGAGATGGGTTAATGTATATATTAATTACATATACAGTGACCATCTAGTTGAAATAAAACCTGAAAACATAAAGAATTAGAAACGCCGTTGCCAAGTAACCAGATAAAATCGCTTTCAACAAAAGAGCGTCAAACCTTCATCAGTGTTGAAAAGGGGTCAGCTTGTTCTCGAAACGCCCGCTATAACATTGTGTGTAAACTTGGATTAGATGCGATAATGTAATTCGGAACTGCATTGATAACTGTAGTGATGCGCTGCGTTTTTTGGTGTATGTTCCAATCGCGTTCTTTGGCTATGATTTCACATCAAGATATTTTGATATCTGCAGAATCCTTATATTTTTCACATTATGTCTGTAAAATCTTAGGGGCCAGAAATGTTCCATTTAGAAATGATAGGCTAAAATGTGATGAATTACTGCCAAAGGTGGTTAACCACCAGTCAGTGTGTGTGCTACTCAATGGGCAAATTTCTTGTGTCTTTCTAAAAATAGAACCATTGGAGTTATGCAACTCAAACTTTGGAATGGGACAATTTTAATGATAACCTTTCATGTAAAATAGAAATCATCAAGTTGAAAATCGGGCCACAATCAGAACATCTACCTTTAAATCATTCGAGTATTTTATATAAAATGTCCAAACGATTTGATCACATCCACATCGTGTACAGAACGCATACTGTGATACACTTTAATATTAATAGTGCAAATGAAACCTTAAGACTTCGTCAAATTTTAGGACGGAATAATTTTTCAAACCCCATTCTGGGACGAAAATGACAGCCTTGATTAGCTGAAACTGCTCTGAGAATCATTGAATGTGTTCTTATTTTATCGCAGGGCATACACTTAGTGGGTCAGGAATCTCCATCAACATACATGTATTATTTACCCTGAGCTTCAGGCCATTGTATGTATATAAAACAAAAGCCGACTAAATAACAACAAGGGTAATGGTCGGCCTTGGGTGTAAATGATCGTCTATGGCAATTAAGACTTGACTAAGTAGCGACATCGTGACGAAACATGCCGGCACATGCAAGTCTTGATATATGCCCTGGGCGACAAAATGCGTTATTTGTTCTCTTTAATAACGGGTATGAAAATATAAACATTTCTCACCAGAGGCCTACTGTAAGGTCCTGACGAATCAAGTTCAATGTGTTGTATACACGTTTTTCCTTGACATATAAGCCTTGATGTTTGTTATACAACACTGGAGCAAAGCATTACGTTTTACACCATCCATCAACATAGGCCATCAGCAAACAAACAGACATCGTTTATTTTGTTTATGTGATGAAGGGTCAAATTCAATCAACAGTACTGCAAACCATGTTTGAGGTGTTTCTGAAATACTATAAACAGACATTGGAACATAGCATATACCCATACAAGTCTGCCATAACATGCAAATGCAAAAGTATGGTGGTTCCCCCGAACCTACTACAATTGTACTACAAAGGCTTTGTTAGAAAGAAATATAACAGTTACATTTCTGAAAACGCTGACAGATGGATCAGGGTAACACTGATTACGAATAATAGCATAGCCGTTTTAATTGTGATTGCTCAGGTCAGAGCTTCATTTAACATGATAAAGTTAAGACTTTTGTTCTTCAAACAGAAGCGTACATTTGAATTCTAAAGATGACGTAACGAAGCTATATTAGTTTGATCAGTAATTGCACGAGTGCGCTTCGATTACTTTTGCGTGCGAAGCGATAATAGAAATAGAAATAGAATACATAGGGCTTCTAGTTACAACCAACTAAAGAGCCTTGGGAAAGCGGTGGAAATGGTAGCAGGCACGCTGGCAAGACACAAGGTAGTGTGAAATAAATCAGATAAATGGTGTAGGAGGGGATGATTTATTACCCTGGATAAAGCATCAAAGCCGTGGTCAAGAAAGTTGGATAACATACAGGAACGGAACCGTAATGACATTTTCAGTATGAAAATCCATTAGAAAATGTATATGATTCCAGACTAGAAATTGACACACATATCCCAAAATATAAAATTAAGAGTATTCTCTTCAACTAAATCCAACTTTTTTCGTTTCAGTGTAACATAATGAAAAGTACCGAATTTTGGTAAAAATGTAGACTGTCACTTCATTTTTCATCGACACCCTCTTAGAGAACATACATTTCCGCTAAGTTAGCGTGATAACACTATTTATTTATAAATTACGCCGTCACACAAAAAAATCAAAATGTGACGGAGATGACGGAAGCGATAATAGAAAAACAAATATTTAACGCTAATTTGGTGAGCTGATAAAGAGGTTAAACAAAGATAACTCAGAATCAATTTGTTGGAGGTAAAAACATAAAGTGTTGTGGCAAAATTACAAGCGAGTACGAATGTAAAATGAAGCAGTAAAGTTCGGGATGCTATGTAAAGACTCGGCATTTACAAGAAAGCACACTATATCAATAACAAACATCCATCCGGTACGCACTTCATGTCCCACTTCAAACAAAGCCCATCTCATCTCCCCCATAATATTCGATGCTTACGGTACTACAACAAAGTCAGAGCGCATATTATGGGTCATTCTTCGGTAAATTTTACATTTCAAGTTTCTAGAAACTCAGTTTTAAAATTTAAATTTGTCTAGCTTTGCATATAGTTTCACAAAAATAAACATCTGTAATATATTAAAAACATGTTTGGCACAATCTTTACGGATATTTAATTGATGTTTCCCCCTTTTGTTTATAGGTTAGGTTGGTCACACGCTCGAGTCATCTCCGTCACATTACATTCCAGTTGCGTGTATGGTTTGAGCCCAAGTTTGACAGGTTGAACTGGCCATGACGCTATTATTACATCCATCCAACACCATTGACCGCATGCTGGGGGACCTTGATTGTGGCAGCGTTGGAACTGGTAGCAAGCCCACGTGGTGACTTTCAGCCAGATTTTGGGTAGTTTTTCCTCGAAATTTGAACTTTTGTTTTTACCAAATATGATATAGCACTATTTTCTATGACAATTTGAAGTTAAAAGTTGGAATTTCATAACACAACAACATTTTTCAAAGGTAATACATAGGGCTTCTAGTTACAACCAACTAACGAGCCTTGGGAAAGCGGTGGAAATGGTAGCAGGCACGCAGGCAAGACACAGGTAATGTGAAATAAATCAGATAAATGGTGTAGGAGGAGATGATTTATTACCCTGGATAAAGCATCAAAGCCGTGGTCAAGAAAGTTGGATAACATACAGGAACGGAACCGGAATGACATTTTTCAGTATGAAAATCCATTAGAAAATGTATATGATTCCAGACTAGAAATTGACACACATAACCCAAAATATAAAATTAAGAGTATTCTCTTCAACTAAATCCAACTTTTTTTCGTTTCAGTATAACATAATGAAAAGTACCGAATTTTGGTAAAAATGTAGACTGTCACTTTATTTTTCATCGACACCCTCTTAGAGAACATACATTTCCGCTAAGTTAGCATGATAACACTATTTATTTATAAATTACGCCGTCACACAAAAAAATCAAAATGTGACGGAGATGACGGAAATGTGACGGAAATGATGTGACGGAAATGACCATCTTAAGTGTTGGGACGGTATAGCTTCACCGGAAAAGTATGTGTAGCGGTCTGCATCAGGGGTATCGTTAGTAATCAGTACTCTTTCTTACCATTAGTCCTAAATATCCAATGTGTATATATTTCAATTGATCGTAAAGCGTTCGGAGATGACACTGAATAAACGTACGCACATATAGTTGGGGCTGTTAAGGCATCACAGGGGAGGTTTGGTTGATTTTCTTATAAAAGCACCAAAGTCGGCCCATATGTTGCCAATACCATACTCTTTTGATTTTTGATGGATGCCAACATTTGAGCCTTTTGGGACTGCCATAATTAAAATTGCTTCAATTAAGCTGAAAAGCAAACCAAATTGTTGGTCTGAGCACAAGGATTCTAAAAATGTATAGTTTGCCCCTACTTCCGATGTGTGGTTACTGGGATATGAGCATAACGTGAAAAGGTCGTTGACCTTTGCTTTTTGGGTCAAAATTTGAACATGTTCCGATTTTGACAAACGATATCTCAAATTGTTCGTCAGATCAAATGAGTTTAAGAAATGGTAGTTTCTACCACCTGGAGCCGTTATTGTGCCTTGTACAGGAGTCAAAAGGTCAAATTGTGTAGGCGTATATTGTATAGGCGTATATAGGGATTGTTACCTTTTGATCCTGTATAAGGCACAAAAATGATTCCAGGTGGTAAAAAATACCATTTCTTGAACCCTTGTGATCTGACGAACAAATTGAGATATCGTTTGTCAAAATCGGAACATGTTCAAATGTAGACCCCAAAAGCAAAGGTCAAC
The DNA here is from genome assembly GCA_035610835.1 of Ophiura sarsii. Lineage (NCBI taxonomy): Eukaryota > Metazoa > Echinodermata > Ophiuroidea > Amphilepidida > Ophiuridae > Ophiura > Ophiura sarsii. The sequence goes on from CM069455.1 coordinate 27,921,537, forward strand.
GACCATTTCACATTTTGCTCAATATCATAGTAACCACACATCGAAAGTAGGGCAAACTATACATTTATGGAATCCTTGTGCCTAGACCAAAAAAACCAGTATGCCTTTCAGCTTAATTGAAGCAATTTGGCCCAAAGGGCTCAAATGTTGGCATCCATCAAAAATCAAACGAGTATGGTATTAGCAACATATGGACCAAATTTGGTGCTTTTAGAATAATTTGAACCAAATATCGCTTATCCCCACCCTCCCAACTAATACAATGTTTCGAGAAAAAAACCTGATTTTTGATCTGTTGCTAAATAATTGCGCGCACTTACCTCACATATGTTAAAGTAAATATGCGGCAAGTTAAACGGTCAAAGCAGTGTTTCTATTCTCCTTTTATTACGAATGATATGGCGCTGCAAATTATCTGTGACGGAGATGCCGCAAAACGTCGGGACAGAAACTTCTCGACAATAACTGGTAAATTGCTCCAATAGGCCTATAATGCCATATTTGGATGGATGAATTATGTTAAATCGTAAATAACTAGTGTTTATGACTATGATCTATGTTTATGACATAATAATAATAATAATAATAATAATAATAATAATAATGAAAACTTATAAAGCGCCGGTATCCGCCATAAATGGCGCTCATGGCGCTTTTGCATTTACAAACAAGTTATACAGTCAATAGAGCACAAAAACATATCAGATGACTACAAAAAGATTATTGAGTAAAAGCCACTTTAAATAAGTGGGTTTTTAAGTCTTTTTTGAAACGGTTTATATTGCTGTTTAATCGGACGACAGCAGGTAAATTGTTCCATATTCTTGCCGCTGCAATCCCAAAGGCTCTGTTGCCCCACTGTGTTTTTGTACGATTCAATTTTAGGAGACCTTGCTCTGACGAACGAAGAGCACGCCGAGGAGTGTATGGTTGAACAGAGTCAGCAAGATATACGGGTGCTTTACCAAGTTGTATTTTGTAAACGAGTAAAGAGTATTTGAAGACAATGCGTTGCTCCACAGGTAGCCAATGTAAATCAGCTAAGACAGGGGAGATGTGGTCAAATTTCCTAGTAAGTGTGATTAGTCTAGCTGCCATATTTTGTAACCGTTGAAGTCGGAATAATAAAAAATCAGAAATACCAAATAAGAGAGAGTTGCAAGAGTCAATCCTAGAAATTATGAGAGCGTTTACAATGGTTTTTGCTGCATCACATGTAAGATGTTTACGGACACGTCCAATGTTCCTTATTGACGCACATAAGTAAATTCCCTCCACCAAATAATAAGGCAATCTGAAATTGTACGCGTAACCATCGGGACATGGGGTTTTGTAGATTGGCAACAAACATTAGACACATGTTATATAAAAAAAAAAATTACCCAGCGTTTTATGAATTTGTTATGATGGGGATTACGTTTATGAACAGAAATACACAAACAGATGTAGTTAAGTGTGACGAAATTTCTAGATATAGGATATCAAAGCATCGGGATATGAAATGTGACATTTACCAAAGAATGACCCATATATGTAATTGAGCATCCAAAACGAGTTTTCCGCAAGAATAATGATACTGAATGATAACACCATTGATACATCCAGGGTTTGTATATACTGTCATCTACAAAATGTGTCTCCGGGAACGTAATACACTTGTTTGCACACAAACTGTGACGGGAACTAGGATAACACATCAATGTAAAAACAGATATATACGGTAAATGATACCATTGCCTACGGGCTCGGGAAGGATCTGAACGCAAGATTATTTGTATATCCTTAGTTCAAATGTCACGTAACGTATCCCTTCCATATTGATCTATATCAAAGTCAAAGTTAAACATTGGAATTCACTTCGATATTCGGATCGATTCTATACATTTGGAAGTAGCCTAAGTGTGATAGCATGGATAAAATTATGATTTGATTTCAATGAATGCTGAAGGGGAGCGACGTGACAACCATTTGTTATCACTTTCAACACAATATCATGCTCTCACAACTAAATAATCCCGCGGCAGATTCTACATATCGAAAAAAGAAATGTTCTGCATAACTGGTCAAAAGAAAGTAAATACTCGATTATAGAATTTTTTAAATCATCATTCTAAGAAAACTAAACCATATAATACAGTTCTGCTTTAAATAAAACAATCGTTGTTAAGTCTTGCTTTAATTTTGTTCAATGTATATATTTTACTGTCAAGTGAAAGAATCACTATAGTCCTTTAAAGAAGACCATGAAAACTGCAGTTGTTTGCCCCAAACTTGATATAAAAAGGAGAATATTTAAAATCATCGGTTACCAAGTTTAGGTAACATATTATCCAGCTATAATATCTGAAGATTTGCTATCAAAAACATTCAAAAGCATCGAAATGATAGAGGGAAATGACATTTTGGTTATTTCAACTTAAACTTGGTATGCAAACAAGATGCAATCAAAAATCAATAAACTACCACCTCGAACTGGTAAATAATATATATATATAGGAATGAACTCTGTGAAACTTCCACGTTGATTGGATTATCCAAATGTGAATAGTGGCCTAAACTATGCATTTTGGAGTCTTTCTGGTCTGTGGTCTGTTGTAGGAATGTAAAATGATGCAGTTGAATAGGTTTAAGTGTGCTATGTAAATACTAATAATTCACAAAGAAGCAGATTCGTATCTAGAGTCTTCCCTGCGGAATGCACTTCCTACTTTCCGCAAACATTAAGCATGGAAAAGCCAATATAACTTTCCCTGTAACGTTCGCTGCTTTCGGTACTTCGACAAAGTCAGGGCTCATATATGTAAGTAGCAACCCACTAGCGATCCGCAAGATTAATGATACTGAATGATAACGACATTGATACATGCAGGGATACTACATAATTCCATTATCAAAATGTGTCTCAGGGAACTTAATACACTTTGTAAGCATAAGAAAACAAGCGGCGTACGTAAGGAAGACAACTCCGTGTGTAGAGTTTCGTCATAACTATGGCGGGAACTAGGATAAGCATCAATGCACCAACAGATCATTAGTCAATACGGTAAATGACACCGTTGCCTACGGGCTTGGAAAAGATCTAAACGTAAAACTATTTGTGTATCATTATGGCCCTGTCACACCATGGCGTATGGGATCTTACACAGCACGTATTAAGCACACGTTGAGTACGTCGAATTTTTTTGAACATGATCAATAATTTTTCGCGGGTTCGACGTGTTCCAAATGTTCATAGCGTATCACAGCGTGTTCTAAACGTAAACGACGTCTCCCCAACTTACCCTAACTTATATCAGCGAACACCAACGTACACCAAAGTATTTTTTCGATATTTCGCATACGTCATGTACGTTGGCATACGTTCAGGTGATACGCCATGGTGTGACAGGGCCTTAAAGGGCTTCATACGTTCTGCATAAGTTCCCGATAGGTTCGTGGTACGTTAGACATACGTTTACATACGCTGAAATACGTTAGACATACGTTAACATACGCTGATATACGTTAGAGGTGCGTTACTCGTAAGTTATAGGTTGTACCTATAGATTTATCCTTCTAGATATTTTAATAGTTATCATCTAGGCTGCGCCTATTTGAACTTGAAATACTTGATCTGCCGTGTACGAAACTCAATTTCTGCAGCGTAAATAGGGTTCAGGGTGTTACGTAAACACGACTACTGTACATTGTAATTGTATAACAGAGTGGAGGGTCCAGAGGATGCTGATAAAATACAAAGGATTTGGACACACTAACATGCTGGCAAAATAATTGGCAAATGGAATTTAATGCCACAAATGTTATGTTCTCCGAGTCTCACACTCCAGATCAACTCAGCAACACTGATACACTCTTAATAATACAATATTCCAAGAAACGGACTCACATATGAAGAGTTTGTTTCCAAAAGGCGCTAACTCACTAAAAGTGAAATAGGAGAAAAGCAACGTGGTTTTTTTAAATTAAAACTGCTATAAATATTCATTTATATATACCACGAACAGTAATAGACTGGAACACTATGCCACTTCACTAACCAACATCAAAGAAAAGAAAGCCTTTCAAGACAATAATAAATAAACATTTACTGCAAACATATGCAAGCAAACCACACAGCATCGCGCACCAAAAACCAAAACCCTGTCCGGTTAACTCCCATTAGGAGGTGTTGGACAGTATCCATCCAGATCAAGACAGAGATCCAGAGATCCACTCGGCATTTTAAAAGACGCACATTATAATCAAGAGATGTCCTCGTGGCATGCACTCCATGTCCCACTTTCAGCAGAAAGTACGAATAGAAAAGCCAATCTCATCATCCTGAAATATTCCCTGCCTACTGTACTACAACGCATTCAGGGCCCATATGTTATTGTGCATCCAAGAAGAGCGCTCCACAAGAATAATGATACTGAATAATAACGTATAATAATTGATACGTCCAGGGATAGTACATAATGTCATCAAAATTGTGTCTCCGGCAACGTAATACACTTATTGAAAATAAAGGAACAAGCAGCGCACGTACTTAAGGCAGACATATCCGCGTGAAGAATTTCGTTATAACTATAGCAGAAACTTGAATAAAACATCAATGCACAAACGAGCATTAGTCGATGCTGTAAATTATACCAATTGACTCAAGGTTCGGAAAGGAACTGAACGCAAGATTATGTCTATACCTTAAGTTCAAACGTCACGTATCATATTCTCTTCCGTATAGTTCTATATCAAAATTGAAAGTTATACGTGTGGATTTGAAATAGCCAAGGTGTCTCTAAACTTGATTTGTGGATATAAATGTAACAAGATCTCAATAAATATTTCCAAAGGGAACGACAGCGTGACAACCATCAATGATCAATATCGATAAATAATATGTAATCAAGCCATACTAATCCCATAGCAATTTATTTAACTCTAAGAGAAACAGAAGTAGTCACAACTTATGTGTATGGACGCACGTCACAGTAGATTGGTCTTGTGTAAACGTACGCGAGGTCAACCTACCTCTCAACATCACCAAACAAACATTTGTGGCGCGCAATACGGAAGCTCGATATACCGCTCTGATTGGCTACCGGCAGTGTTTGTGCGTTTTCAAGCATTTGCCTTGATTATGATGAGGATATAACAATGAAGATAAAGATAAAGATAAAGATAAAGATAAAGATAAAGATAAAGATAAAGATAAAGATAAAGATAAAGATAAAGATAAAGATAAAGATAAAGATAAAGATAAAGATAAAGATAAAGATAAAGATAAAGATAAAGATAAAGATAAAGATAAATATAAAGATAAAGATAAAGATAAAGATAAAGATAAATATAAAGATAAAGATAAAGATAAAGATAAATATAAATATAAAGATAAAGATAAAGATAAAGATAAAGATAAATATAAATATAAAGATAAAGATAAAGATAAAGATAAAGAGGAACAGATGAAGATGAAGATAAAGATGAAGAGGGGAGGAAAACATAAAGAAGAGGAGGAGGAGGAGGAGGATACGCTATGGATACGTCCATTCCATCACCGATGTCGACTTTTCCTACGCAATTCGTTGGGAAGTTGGACGTTCTTGGACGTTCTTGGACTCTGACAATTTTCGAGCTATTTTTTGAATACGTCGGCATACGTTCAGGCCACGTTCAGGCCATACGCTATGGTCTGACAGGGCCTTTACGTTAAGAGCACGCTGTGATACACCTTGACAATTTGGAACACGTCGAGCCCGCGAACAATTATTGAGCATGTTCAAAATGTATCGGCGTACTAACGTGTGCGTTCTGCATAAGCTCCCGATAAGTTTGTGGTACGTTAGACATACGTTGACATACGCTGACATGTGTTAGAGGTACGTTACGCGTACGTTATAGGTTGGACCTGTTGGTTTCCTTTTACTTCAATAATTTATTCTTCTAGATGTTTTAATAGTTATCATTTAGGCCGCGTTTACTTGAACTGGCAATACTTGTCCCGCCGTGTACGAAACTCAATTTATACAGCGGCATAAGTCACGTGTTCGTTGTACGCCGAGGATACGCTGAGGATACGTCGAACACGGCAGATACATGTATACGCTTCGAATACGTTAAGCATACGTTAGTCATACGCTCGCATATGCTGTGATACGCTGTCATAAGTTTATCATAAGTTAGTGATACGCTATCAATAGGTTAGTCATACGCTATACATACGTTCAATACGCTATGGATACGTCCATTCCAACACCGATGTCGACTTTTCCTATGTAATTCGTTGGGAAGTTGGACGTTCTTGGACGATCTTGGGCTCTGACAATTTTCGAGCTATTTCTGTGTATAGTTCGGCATACGTTCAGGCCATACGCCATGGTGTGACAGGGCCTTTAGCTTTTAGGATAGACATTACGCTGAATAGCACAATATTAAAACAGTATTATGTTTCGAGCAGTATGAAAGCTAAAACCAGCGAGACGCTGTGTGTATAATTTGGTACGTATCAGTAGAAGACGGCTAGCCTTATCGGTTGTGTGTGTTCTACGTGTTAACGTTAATTCCCTGATCAATGGACTGAAATTATTGATATATCCAGTGGCCAATGTTCACCAGGGTGTCGAAAATTACTTGGGTTTATCACGCAATGGTGTGTATTAATATATCGTAATGTGAATATATCCCTTTTGATCACTTACAGTTACACTCGCATATTGTAAACGTGCGGTTGTTTGGTGATAGAGCTATTCGATTTACACAAATAATGAAATATAATATACTGCGGGTGTTATTTATTTCACGGGATACCATTTTTTTTTGTAGCATAAACATGAGGGGTGTTATTGCGAGCGTGTGTTGCGTACGTTTTTTATCGTTGAATTCCTGATTAATACGCTCTGCTTGAAATTAAAAACAATTTATGAAGCGGTGCTATGATTAATTTGGTTAATGGTACTATGCACATGTAATCGTTGATACTTCGTGTTTTGTATTGGAATTAGGTGGCTCCGTGTTATAAATGATCTTATCGGAGTCGCGATATCCAGTCAATTATGGAAAGAGTGAACAAGTTAGAATATTTTGTATATGTCAATTGACTGACATGTAATAATACGACACTAGGGTAGAACCACAACGTGTATGCCGAATGTTATAATTTAGAAGTTGTAAATACTGAAATCCAATTGCTTAAAACACGTTTGAACGTTGATCCATTGTGAAGGCCTAAACATAAGATTGTCATTCATATCGTCGACGATCGATAAGATGTTACACGTAAATCAATAAATCGATCGCTTTGGGTCTGTGTAAGAGTTGGTTAGCAGGTTTCTGCGATGGTACGAAGAGGTCACGGCGATGAAAAGGCTGATAAAACCATTGCATACAATTATTATCCCCTGTATATTCATACAATGGGGAAACATACCAGATGGTTTGGCATGCCATTTGTAGGTAAGGGTATGACGTCACCGTTTTGCGAATTTCAGTGACATCAGTCTAATGTCGTAAACTCCAGTTCCTTGTATGAATTTACTATTTACTTACCTCGTTTCATAGCGTCGTATGTGTCACCTTGATTTAGATACCTCACGTCTGCTTGTAATACACGTTCATTGTTTGGTTCACGGTTCTTTTCATTAATCGATTTGATTGCAAATCTGAAGGCCCTTTCCGAATCTGTCGGGTTTTCTATACTTCCTTGAAAAACTCCACCTGTAAGAAGACATTGCACAAAATGGAAACGTGAATATTTAGATTTGTTGCAATGAACGCACGTCAATCAGACAGGTATGAGATCGAGACATCAATAAAACAGCAGTAATGGTATGGATTATTAGGGGAATATCTCCAGTAAGTCATTACTTGGAACTCCTGCAAATTGTCCTAAGTGACAAGCTTGCACCGACATCCTGACAATTTAATTCATTTGAAGATACAGCGGGAACACCCATGTATGGCTGCATACAATTGCAATAATTATGTCATGCAACCTCTAGTGTACTGTAGATAATTCGGGGATCATCATTTACTAAATTCGAGACATTGAACTTCGACAGCATTAACGCGTACATTAACTTGCAATAACCTAGACCGGGCTAGTCGACTCGTATACCTTGTATAATTTCACTGTCACACAATCGAACAACACCCCCTGATACTTCCCATCCGAGAACCGACCAAATACAGGTGAGATCAGAGGTTGGGAGCGGTCCATGGGGAGTGAGCCCTCTATCGGTACATGTTCATAGAGTGACAAAGAAAAGGAAAAAGGTATACTAAAGCAGACTAAGACCGGGCACGCATGAGTTACATTAAGACAACTGTGTGTAGTGGGTTTACTTATGAATTTTGTTTCTGTTTCCAGTGCTCGGTTAATGAAAATGTACACGTGAATTGGTGTTAAAATCGCTATGTCAAGTGAGGCCATATAGAGAGAAAAATAAGTGGCAGTAACATTATTTATAAATCAGGATTGAAGTTCAGTATTTTTAATTTAATCATGAAAATCACTAACATTGCTATAATAAGCAACTTGTAAAATATATATGTAATAATAATAATAATAATAATATAATAATTTGAATAGACAAATATAATTTGAAATTGGTGATGCATTAAAGTATCATTTAGCAATACGGATAAAACGGATAATATTAATTGTTTTTGCAATGGAAAACTGAGATTAATACCAACAAACTGTTAAAGTTTAATTTTGTGTGCGTTTTCTTTGTATTTGTGACCCATGTTTTACGACTTTACGGCGTTCGCGGAAGGCAACTTAAACCATTAACATTATTCCAGTACTATCGAGGAGCATTTTCGACCCAATAATACTCAACAAGGTATTGCCTGTGCTTGTGCCTAACACTATAAATAATTGCCTACTTCCCACTTCTCCATCTGATAGGTTGCGGGTATTTCTTTTTCCTCTCAAGAAACTAGGGGAAATCCGATAACGCGCAAAGTGGGTCGATTAGTCAAATGTTGAGATTTCTGAACAGAGGCTTTTCTGTCCAGATGGTACAATTTAGTTGTTGGATGGAAATGAAAATAGGCACGCGGTGGTGCTGATAATAAGAACATCCGATGGTTACGGATCCTTATCCTTACCTTAAGTACATGAATCACTTTAGCCGAATCAAATTTATTCTATATTATATTATACTAGAACTGGTAAGTAGTAGGCTATAATACCAATGAACATTCAATGAATCTGTGAAGTGACGTTTCCACGCACATCACTTGCAACTAGTTTTGTTTGTTTGAAATTGCCCGTTTTAGATTATAGATTTGCGTTGCAGATTACAATCATATTCTTTGAGTTATAGGCTTACCTGTCCGGTTATACACGACGGCAACCAATATCGGTGCACACTCAACAGTTCTATATTATTTTATAAACATATCACCCCGGGGAGGGGGTCATTCAAATGTGAAATAAAATACAGGAGGAAGACTAGTCGTATACCGTGTTTTTCACTGTAACACAATCGAACAACACCCTCTGATACTTCGCCTTGCGAAAACCGCTCACATCCGAGAACCGACCAATACCGTGTATTTCACTCTCACACAATCGAACAACACCCTCTGATGGTAAATAAAAGAGGTGCTACGTTGCATCTCATTGTATAGGTGAGAATAAAAAAACTACAAAGTAGTCAAGCGTTGTTTTAAAGATGCACAATATTTATTCATAAGGATGCATACGTAATGAGCAATTTGTTCGCGTGGGTTTAAAAATTGACCAATTGCATTCACGATAAATACGAAGTATATGATTATTTATATACCGTCTTCGCAGAGAGAAGAATCTTGCTCACTTTGATAAATTCAAAATGTCGATATTCTGGCACTGTATAGCCGCCGTTTCGGTCTAAAATCACACTTTAGGAGTTATCTTTGACATTGGTCTTCGCCCAAAAAATATTTTCCTCAGAGATATAGCTACATTTCCGCATATGTGACTATTTTCATGCTATTTTCTATCTTCAATATCGTGTAATACAAAACATTTTTACGTCCAAACAGAGACAAATAATGTTTTACGATAACTAGAAACTCTTACACAGCCACGGAAATATCACCTTCACGTGTTTCTAAATGTACAGACAGCAAATTCAATTTTAGCGCGTTATGAAGGATGTGATACTATGCTATACTAGCATCGTCCCTAGTAATCCCTAGTTTGCTTAAAGCACAGTTCTTTGGTAAATCCAATGCCAGTAGACCTTGTATTTGGTCGGTTATCGGATGAGAAGTATCAGAGGGTGTTGTTCGATTGTGTGACAGTAAAATTGAGGACCCTAGATCTAAAAGGGGTTAAGTCACAATCTTGTGAAATTGTAGTTAGTATCAGTTTTCTGTTACAAGGAGGATCTCTGCACCTCATGGGAGGTACAACCCGAGTGGGTCAAGTCCACACATGGACACAATGAAACCCATTTGTTGCCATTTTTCTCAATGTGACTTAACCCCCTTTTAGATCTAGGGTCCTCAATTATACAAGGTATACATAGTAGACTAATGTAAGACTGACACGCTTAAAACCATGGACATTTTGTTGAGAGCCAAAGCAGGGTCAAAGCAGGGTTTTCGGGATAAGAACTCGCCAAAACGACCATAATGGGTTCAGTCTGGGTAGGAAATTGCCAAATGTTCTAAAACCGGCTCTTTTCGTGAGAATGTTGCCAAATATTCCGTATTATGTTCTTTGTTTGACATTAAATGCATTCGCTCCCCGATGTTATGTTATTGAGAGCGAGGCTGAAAAAGACGGGATGTCTTAACAGCTATACGTAATAGCAATCCCCTCATAAATGTGATTACCCCATCCGTTATATTGTAAGCTTAATAACATAATTGCCTAAGTCATATTTACTACTTTTGAGAAAAAATTACAAAAACCCAATATAGTTGTGTTACTTTGTTACTTTTATTAACCATTTAAAACATAATAACATGTTGATACAAGACAACAAATTATGGCTATGTTGTCATGTCTCAATAGTATTACGTAACCAACTAAAATTACTTTAACAACATATACCGTTGAGACTTAGGCAGTTGTTTATTTTACTTGGCACTTTTACATCAAAGAACTAACTTTAGGCAATTTGACTATGCTCATTCTAACATTATAAACGTTCTTACCATAGGTGCCTCCCATGGTAAAGAGCTGAATTAGGCAAACATCTCAATTTGTTAAAGAAAGACTTAGGCAATTATTATTGTATTAAGCTGACGATATCATATCTGCACTGTATAAAGAGTAAACCTTTATTGGCTGAAATATTCTAAAGTTATTCGCTATTTGGCTCCTGAAGAAAGAGATGTAACTAGTTGTTTACCTACTCTAAAATGTATAGACATTATATTACGTTTCAAAGTCTTATTCATAATAATAAGCATTTATATTATAGCGCTCTACAAAGAACACAGCGTTTATTCAATTCGATTAAAAAAATGGACAGTTGAATGAAGGGTAGGTTCTCCTCTTTCAGTAATAAAATCCCGCACTAATCCCATGCTAGTATATATGAATTTCTTTGACATTACATGTGCATGACACACAACCTATGGATATAAACCAAATTTTGTTATGAGTCATAGCAAAAAGTATTTTGATTTTCAAATTAGGTGAAATTGCACATATCAGTCTCTGCTTTCAGTATACTTTATTTTGTCAGAATGGTGTGGATTAAGAGTAATACAGATTTAAGTCATGTCAAGTGATTCAATTATACAGACTCTTTACTACAAAATCCCTTCATTATATATAACCTTCGCGATTCCCATTTGCAACTTGCGCTGGAAATGATGTAATAACAAATGAACTTCAAGACTGAAAGATAAGCATAGGTTAATTAAAAACGCACCATACATGATGATCAGATCATATTTTTTTAAATGTATACTGTAACCCGACGTCTTTCTCTCATGACATTAAAAATCGAAAGTTATAAAACTGACTATTCTTGAATCGCTCATCAGTTCTTTTTATATGTTTCATACAGTGCCATCACGTCCATACGGTTATGTGTTGTAGAATAGAGAAGTGCTATCACGTAACCCGAAGAAAGTTCGAGAACCTTACATAAGATAAACGAGTCCTTTGTGTCAAACATCAATTGATGAAAATAGAAGTTGACGAATGAAATAAGAAATCTTGCAATGTCAGGTCCTTTTCAACATTTGTAAACCGCAAGTTGATTAATGAAAATGTTATTTCACAATGCAATGTCCTTTTCAAAGTTTGTGATTTATCGTATCATCAGTTCCATTTATTTGGCTGCAAGTGTGACAAAGAGGACAACGCTCTTAGGGTAAGGTGCTTGCACAGGCATTGTATTACATACAGTTCAATGTGTTCCATGACAGGATGTTTTAATGTTATTCTTCGAAAACCATCAGTTCAAAGTAAATAAGATGTTCACCATTAATGCAACTATGCATTGAACTTCCTTAGAAAGAAAGAAATGATTCCCGTCGAAATAGCACGTTTTTGCTAATATGACGATTTATCTATAGAAGTCCCAGAAGAGAAGAAGTCACGTATTACATGATAGATAGTGGGTCCTATATTTTTTTATGTGGAAATTCATGTCATGAAAAATATCAAAAAATGTATATACCTAGCGGGTATTCTGGTTATCTAATGTAATTCAACGCAACATTACAAATTGCGTTCGTGCGTGGACCTCTTCAATGTGCTTTTTAATCTATTCTTATTGAGGCGCAGTGACTTCGTCGTTCCAATATAGACAAAAGCGTGCATCAAACACCTTGTGACGAATAGTCCTCCTTGTAAGAATATCTTACAAATTCCAACAGAAGACAGAATTATAAATGCAACGATTGATATGCAACGATAGACAACTAAAATCATGGTTGTTATACATAACTTTAAAAGAATATTATCCTTGATGGCGTCCTTTCCAAACAAGAAAGCCAGGCAAGTGTCTCTTCATCCAACAGTAAGGTAGTTTGGTTTGATGTATTCCTGTGCTTCTTAAAGGGCAATACATGTATAACCAGTGGCAATGTAAGAGATGAATCGAGCTACAAGCCAATGAAGTCACGTAGTAGGTATACATTTATAATGACAACATGGCGACACCACGTTATCGAGGCCTTTCTATAAGAAGTTAACATGAATTTTTAACAAATAACTGCTATGTTATGCTTGTTAAATATGTGAAAAAATGTGTCGTGATGAATTACTATAAAAACAAATAAAGAAGCTGGATAAAAAGAAAGGGAAACTGTCTCCTTATGTGTGGGAAATCATCGCCGTTAATATCACGCTGTGGAATATGAAGGTTGTAGACGGAAAGGTAGCCAATTTTTGGCGTGCTTAAACTAGGCTTCATTTCTATTTGTATAGCAACATTTACGTAAACGTTGATATTTGTTATTCTGTGGAGAATAATGGCGAATTTTCAATTCATGTTGACGTCCTATAATGTTTGGCTCCAAATAACTCTCTTTTTCCCGTTTTAGACAATCCTGGTTACCCAATTGAGTGTTAATAAATGCAATAGTATAATATACTACTATAGAAAAGGCAACGTGTATCCAAGTCGTTATCAAACAGAAACCAAAACAGAAAGATACTTTGCTATAATAACGAAATCTATATTTTTGTCTCTTGTACTGCAGTATCTTAATCCCAATCTGTGGCCTCATCAGGCTTATTAAAAGGTCATATAAGATACTTGTGGAAATCGTCTGTCCCTTGGTAAACCTCTTAAATAAATAAAATTCCATCCCGTCAACTTCTTGTATGTTCTTATTTTCCGATGGATGATTTCTCGAGATGCACTACGCAACACCGCGATTTCAGAAATCCGAGTTGCCCTTACAGACATACAGTCCGTACTACAAACAGGTGTATAAATAAAGTGAGGATGAAATTTAATTAACTAGGTTTGTTTCCCATTTTGAAAGGTGTTAACCGGTGTTAACTACGTCTCCTTAAGGCACTTCACTGAGAATCACGTCAGGTTGAGTGTCAAAGTAGAAGGGTAGAAGTCAGGTAAGATTGAAAAAAAGACGTACGAAATTACAATTTTAAAGGGGGTTGTCGTTTTAAATGTTGCCTGCGCTAAATGCCACAGTACCTAACATATAAAGAGGTTTAATGTGTCCAGTGTAATTGTAACTTCTTTTAACAATCCCTATCCCCTGGGATACTGCAAGATGAGCAACCGGTAATAAAGTTAAACAACACAGTAACGTTATATTTACTTTTGAATACGACATAGTCTAAGACAATTGAAAGTTGAATGTTCCATTCAAGGAACGCAACGAAAGAGTTAACACCCTCAAGGGTATAACGACTTTAACTGGCGAAGTTACACCATTGTAACTCCATTCCCCGCCCTGAAAACATGATGGATGACCAATTTATAGCTAGTGAAAAGCGTTAACTCGACCTCAATATAACGCATACAACCCAGTTTAGTATTGTATACAGTCGGAATAATATAAATGTCGATTTACATTTTAAATGATATCTGGAAATCGCTATAAAGTGTTGCTTTTTTATCTTTCAGGTGCTTTTTGTATGTTGACAAACCGATCCAATAACCTAAAAACAACTGTCTGTCTACCTAAATCATGTCATCTAAACAATCCTGGTACCAGAACACGTCGTTCAGAGTATAAGATCACGGCTAACCCCTTGCAGATTGCATGCCTCAAGCAAGTGTGTTTCTTGAAACTACAAAGTGTGGTTCAGAAAACAGGAATTTTAATTTCATATGTGACACCGAAGTATGCAAAAACACTCGACTTCAGATTAAAATAATTATTTACATTGGAGTTTGAATAATATTATCAAACTATCTGCTTAATATCGCCTCCAGCTTATGCATTGTACTTTCGAACACGAATTCACCCAATTTACTTTAAATCGAAGGCAAAATTCATAATTAATAGAGACATAGTATCTTTTTAAATGAGATAGAGATCCCGGTTTTGCAATACAATATTGCATGTCATGTAACGCATTTGTAAGAGTGCAAACATTACGGGTTCCCAACATGCAATAAATACCATTTGAAATAGTCTTGTTGCTAGGTCCTCTTTTTGCTAGATAGCACATAAACCTATTGTTGACATGCACTGCTACATGTTGCCAACTTTTTGAGTGGATCATTATTTACCAATCAATAATCTAGTAAATACAAAAAGCATTATGGTCTCTCTTTCTGATCATTTATTGTAATTAATATAACCACAATCCACAACTGTCCAAAACGCCTACGTTTGTTTAATTTAAATTTGCCAAAATCATTCACTGTGGTTAAAAATAAGCTCTATAATATCTATGAAATATGAATGTAGGAACTATTAACTCTAGATGCAAGACGCTTACCCTTAAGTATTGTATTTCAGTTAAACGATTCGTGTATAACTCCCATTGGGAATAAAAGCAGTGTTATAATTGAATAACCCGAATGAGTGGGTATACTTCCTGCTAAACATGCTAAATGCACCAAACATAGAGAACGTGTGTCATCTAGTTATAGCAATCCGTCAAACCGACAGTGCTTTAGTTTATCGTCACTGATCAAAAGTGCTCATTCAAATATCTTTTTACGAGTATGTGACGTGATTAAGGGAAATGAGTCACATGTCGGCAATTTTTGATTTTGACTTATAGAATGAGCTAATTGTGCATTTAAAACGCTACGCTTTGATCCAAACCCCATCAAAATCAGACATCTGGTTACAGAGATATGACAATACTTGAATTTCTTAAACAAATAAAAACATAAGAATTTATCACCTGTATTGCATTATAACTCAAAATCAATATTAGCGACATACGACACATTCATATGTTCTGATTAGGAGGAACATGATTATGAATGATGAGTCTTACATCGCATTTCGACCGACTGTAAAATATCACTCACTGTCTCCGCGTCTGGCGGCGGTGGTATTGCCATATCAATCATGCACTTCTTCTCTAAAACTGTCATCTCTTGTGATTTAGTCTAACTTGTTTCTAATATCTTATGTGTTGCGCGGCGGGAAAGTGATTGGGTCTATGAGTGATAAAATCATTGAGTCGTTAACTTGACTATATGATAACCATAATGTCGCGGCATGTTGTATTGTTTAGTAGTTTTCCCTTGTCCCGCGTCACCTTGCATCAAGAGACCCGTGCATTTAGAATCAAGCAGTAAAGTGGGTCCAGTGCACGCACGCACACAATACCAAAACGGGTTGTCATTGATCCGAATATCGGGTGCTTTTATCATCAATCTTCGCCATTTAATAACAGGCAAGGAATCCGTCATTATGCCGCCGTGTAGACAGTTATCACATTTTGCAGCGGTAACGGTCTGTATCAATCTCAGCTCCCTAAAGATTTGTTCGATTAACCTTACTCTGATGTGCTTTTAAGATTAAAATCTGCAGCATTTATATCTGTCTGTGGAACATCCGTTACTCCTAGCTGATTTCAAACATATGCAGATAAATGATCTGATTGAAAATAAACACGAGAAATATTATACCTTACGAGCTATCCTCGTGTTGATGTTGGTTATTTAATTGTTATATCATTTGATTTCGATAGTAGCCGAATGTATAGTCGGTTAGGTCTGGATAGTAAAGGTTCTGCTTGTATCACAAGTACTTTCATAAAAAAACAACTTTGATATATCACACAATTGTTTCAAGTTTCATAATGTTATCGACTATTTATTGCAGAACTATTGTGACAATATTATAAATGCAGCCATGGTTCAAAGAGCTCAGATAATAATATCATCCTTTACATAAAAAGACAAGAGCCCTTTCAGATATTGCCGCAAACTACTGTATTAAAATATTAAAACATTTATTGATCTCATTTCCCATATGAAGTATGCATGAAATACATATTTGCAGGCATAATATGTATGGGAAGTAAGTACGTTACAGGCGAGGCCGGAATTACTTACTTAAAGTCCAAAATCCCTAGGTAATTATTACCAAGCCGGTACTTCGGGGGTTTCGTGAAAGAAAAAAGTGAGAAACAGTCAATGCCTGGTGGTAGAAATCAGTAGATATGGTGCGACCTCAGGGTCACAAACACAATATCTATGTGTCCGCCCACCAAATTTCTGTCAACATGATGAAAAGTAAATTAGTTCAATCTCCCCGATTTGCTGCGCAAGTTTCACTTGAGACTGTTCAGAAAGTTCATGGAATCATACCGTCAATTGCTTAACCCACTGTCAAAGCGAATATGTTGAGTCACCTTCAAGGAGCATACCTTTTTTTTGGTAATAATCTCAATCAATACACTACGAGTATCCGTAAAATCTATACAATAGTCGCGAAAGTAATCGTTTGCATCACCATACATACGTAAAGGGCACATTTTTATATTAAATTAAACCAATGTAAGTATTTCCATAATAATATAGGAAGATTTCTATTGACCTCAGTTTAAGGTTATTTACATGGTGATGGAAACTATGGAACTATCGTCGTATAAATCTTACACAGGCTACAAATCACTAATATACCTACATATACGTTTAAGCCATATTTACTACATTTACAGTGTTTCCCTAAAATGCTAAATCTGTAACAAGGCAGCCGTCTGACTTAAGTGTTTTTTCCCTTACATTTTCAATTTACATCATCTTTATTAATTTACTTAACTACAAGTGATACGTCAATTCATTAGGTTTTCAATCAATGCTAATAAACGTAAAGACATGTCCATAGGGGACATGTCAACTGTACGCCGGCGGCAAGTTTTACAAGCAGGAAGGTTTTTATTCAATATCTGATCATTGAGTAGGCCATTCCCGTTGCTAACCGGTATGAGTGTGGGTGTTTGAGTTGGGTAAACGATGAATATATATCCGCATTTAATATGTTAACATTGGTATATAATACCGCTGAAAGGAAAACACCCGCAACACATTTGAATAATATGAGCATTTTTAGCTGCCACACGATCTTCAGGTGAAGTATAAACCTGCAAATTGAATTTATAATTGAGGCTCAGCCTCAATGTAGCGAGAATATAAGTAGATTGAAGTGTAAAAATTGCTTTCCGCCTCAGCCAATTCATATACGAGTAGTATAAATAGAAGGCGTTGAACGTTGGTTTGTAGAGGTACTACTACACGAGTCAAACGTAATCGTAATATTTCACCTACGGTTCTTTTATTTTCATCAGATCACTACATTGTGTCCCAAAAAGGATCATAATATAGGCAATCTGATGCTTTATAGCTTAAGAGTCCAAATATATGTACATCAAGTGTGTTAATTTCTGATTCGGTCTTTAGGTAGGGTTTGCTCTACACATTATCGCGTATCTCTCAGTTAATTGGGATACGCTGTACGTATACGGTGCGGTTTACCACGCGGACTATGTTATACTGCGTTCAATTAGATGACGTGACGATGTCACTGACAAGGGTTATTTAATAGAACTGTATTAGAAAACATATCATTTCAGAAAAGTGAAATTTACTATTTTGATTCAGATGTATTTTGTACTATCCTGTTATTCTTGGTGCACAGTGACATGTCTACGGAAATGCGCATGACTTTAAAGTGGTGTTATTGCGCTGTAATGCATTTAACTATTATTGTTCAAGAAATGAACAGGATCAGTATTATACACTTGATGTAAACGCAATGATGCTGGCTATACTGCAAGGGTAAACCCAAAGCACAGATCATTGCCTCTCTCTCTCTCTATATATATATATATATGAGTTTACGGAAGCAAGTCACTTATCGAAGCAAGTACGTCATGCCGGGATCAAGTTTGACTCACATGGTCCTAATCACAACCAGGGCTACGGTTTTAAGGGGTCTATGATATAATGCGAGACAATCCATATAGACGTCATCAGCTTCGCCGGTGCCTTAATCCATACAATCGATCGCGAGATATCGTGACCGCCGAGAATCCAGTAATCATCGCACAGACTAATGATCAAAATACTGCACCACAATACCATTACGAAATCACAATAGCGACAAATTCATCTCCCGTGTAAGATATAATAGCTCTTGGGTACTAACTGAACTTTCTTTTTAAACTTAGCACCAGGCGGACCGAGATAGTTGAACTAGTTGAGGCTACGCTCTCACCAGATCTGCCCTTATACTCGAGATTAACCGACTTATCGGTTTCTAGATATACAACCCTACTTTAATAACTAGATATGGACATTATAGGCATCGAGTTCCTGCCCTTAAAGCAATCAAATATAAAATGAGTCCACCGAATCCCAGCCAGATAACCAGTGGTATAATGAATCCCGGGTACCGATGCGTTTGACTTGGAGCGAAGATCTGCAACAGAACAATACAGGAGGTGGGAGGACTCAAGTGTAACGTGAGATCTTGTTTGCCTTCCACCAACCGTCGGTTTATCAAAATGTCGAAAGTGAAGTAGCTGGTGAATTGATATCACTGTTGACGTTCACGCTATTGAATTAACCGATGTTTCTGTGAATATGTACAGCCAGGATGTATGCTTATAACAACGTATTCACAGTAAGAGTATTAAATAAAAGTAATTACAATGGAACTTAATTTTGATAATAATAAATGTGTCTTTAAGTCGTAATAGTTATAATGAATCAGCATCGTGCTGTTACTCTCCTGTGCTTATCATTACTGAAATAGTAACACAAACAATGTAGTGAAGGACATTACTATACGCACACAAATATTAGGATATAAAAACAATTCTCCAATATACAAAGTCTCAATAATCAAATATAAATGTAATTGGTTACGTGCCATATTGAGTGTAGGTATTTAGCACACAACGTTCAACGCTTCATACCATGGAAGTAACAGTCTGTTACTTCAATGTTCATACTAAATACCAAGTTAAAATCCTCATATTGCTATCAGACATTATACAGGGACACATTATGTATCAAGTTACGTTGCGTTTAAACATTTCAAGAATGTTCATTTTGAATTAATTCAATTGTGTTTGATAATAATCAATGTGTCTTTAAGTCGTAATAGTTATATATAATAAACATTAGTACATCGGCTCTCTCTCTATCTCTACTTGGGATTTTACTCAATACGGGTTGCCCCTTGGCTGCACCCCCTACTGTGACAAGAAGCAAGTTGATACATACTGACCAAATCAGGTCATACGACGGTAAAACAACCCATTCTACATTTCGCGCCTTTACCCCTGTTCCCCCGCAAACTGTCCATTATGCTGTCTAACTGCGTGGACAAAAATACAAGTCAACCGACTTGCAAATCGCAATGAAATATACATCAACAACGTTACAAGTATATTTCAATTGAACTCTTACGCATGCAAAAATCGCGAGTCGTTTAACTTCTCGCTGGATTCGACCCACAAACTGTTGCTTCTAATTCAAATGCTTATGCCACTGTGCTAGTAGATGTGTTTCAAGATCAGCCAAGTGAACGCCGTGAACCATAAAGAAGGAATATTCTAGACTATGAGCACACCTGCTTCACAATTCAGCAAGCGTGCTAGCAGCTGTGAATCGCGCTGGTATTTCTGACCAATATAACTTGTGACACGGCCATAATTGCGTCAAGCAATGGTATATACTTGATTACATATACAAGGAGCTAAGTAGTCTTCATCAGCCCGTCGTGTTGTGGTTAACAAGTAAGAAGTCCTCAAGTACTCTGACCAGTTTATTAAACAGAGAGGTCCACTGTTTTATAATGCAGCACTTGTATGAAACGTTGATTGAATCGCGTTATATATGTAACAGGCCAGGGTAACCATAAGGTACTCCAGTATGTCACTGTATAATGTTACCATGAATTTGATAGGTACCTGCGCAACCAAGAGATTCAAATGAGGGGGCATGATTAGGAAAGCTTGTCAATCGGAGTCTTTAGAATCAGTAATTCTTTGATAGAAAATGTGCACTCGGTCAATGTAATTGGGAGGCATGGTTAGGGCAAGACAATAAGTTCTGTAGGCTATATGATTGTAGTAAATTATTGGAATTCTTAATTATGATAATGGGAAAGTACTGCGCTGTGTTTTTACCGTGTACTATATTACCACGGAACTGTATTACTATAGTAATATAATACCAAAAGAACACCATCACTGATTGATGTTCTTTTACCGCGAAATAATGACAACCCATGTTTAATGGTCATTCGAAACTGGTTTCTTTAAGACACTAGGGACTTTTAGTAAGGCATAGTTACAACAAATTCCACGAAAGAACTACTGACAGATCAAAATTGATTTCATTAAATCTATCCATTGCGTCTTGACCATATTAATTTCTATTAGCGGGTAAGAGGGACCGTTACAACGGTCAAACACACGCGAGGCTTAGCCAACACAAAGAGGTCAATTGCCTACTCTGAAAGTTTCATCTTTATACCTGTTTGTAAACCTCTCTTACTTTAATCATAGTTGATACGATGTGTTATATCTTCTTCCTGGTACCTTATATTACAGGTCTTGTACTTGAACACCACCACGTAAGCCGGAGACTAATAAAATATTTAACGACGATATCAGGGATGAGTTTCTCGATACCAAGTAGGCTCACTTCCGAAGTCGTTTGTGTCACATAAACTTGTATAATACCCCTACTTCACACGTAATTCGAAGTATTCTTTTAGTCAAAGGATGGGTTTTACCCAAAGGCCCTATGTAAATGAGACACCTTTTGAGACTATTATATTTACATTCTTCTGCACACGGGCTCTATAAGACGAAGTGAGGTAAATGCCCTCGGATTCTTTTGTTAATATGGATAGCAAGGCGTATCACAGGGGAGTTTGCCAGAATGGTATAACCAGAAATGAAACCGTAAGGATCCCAATGAGGAACTACCATATGCATACGTTATCGCAATCGTCAACGTGTGTAATGAACGTGCACTAACCTATCATTTAAAGAGGGTTTGATGACGTGAAAACGCTTAAGGATTAAATGGGCACTAAGAGATGTGTTGGAGGCTGCGCCCTCAATTATGATAAAAACTGGGATTAGTATAATTTAATAATTGTATTACATGTATGAACTTACATCTATAAGGATTAAGAAAAATCAGCCCTCTTTGTACAAGAAAACGTCGATTCAAAAATGCTCGTACAGCCGGGACGAGCATTTTACGTCCGGCAATATCCCCCTGCAGTACGCGTGATACATAACGCGAACCATATTTGCATAGAGGGCTTTTTTCAATAAATAGCGATGATATTGTTTTAATCAAGTTTTGCTGTGTTTTTGTTAGTAGAACAATTTTTAATATTCATCTTGAATTCTGAAGTAAATTTTTAAACATTTAAAATGTTCAACACCACTTAATGTCCCTTAAACACCATCCGTGTTCACCAAACCACTCGATATTTATAATACCTCAATTAATCATTATATCCTATGAAATGCATTGATAATTGTACGGCAATTACTATTTTATATTCCAGCATCCTGCTTATCAAATGCTTTAACCTTATAATAGAGATTCGTATGTTTAAGTTACTCCTTTGAAATCGGCGACAAAAACAATGTGGTCATGTGTACATGTAACACCTGGATTGATTTTTAATCAGACGAGAGCCCTAACTCTCACAAAGGGAGATAAACATATTAAGGGAAGACATCAAAACTCGACCGCCCGTTGACCGCCGGTTACGTTCGGTTCCGCCCGGTTCTTGCAGGTCAAATGTTTTACTGGTATATGAATATTCACGCATGCAACACTGAACAACCGCCGGTTGACTTAGTGCTGTAACCGGACCAATTTACACTATCAATCTGTTACTTTGCGGTCATAATAGCTCTCTCTATATTCGTTCTATAAAAAACAAACATTCATAGACATTCGGTATTGATTTTAAAAAGTTAATTGAACTATAAACAGATTGAAAAAGCCAACCCCAGCGAAAATCAATAGCTGTATTGTACTGGTTGTCAGCTGAGACTTGAGATCCCATTACTTCAAGATTTTATTGCTCACGCGTGTGACGAGGCACTATCAACCGGTCGTGTTCACCAGAGTGTAACTATTTGACCTCATTATGTGTGTATATTTTAACAGACGACACGTTTGTAAGAACCGGGCGGAACCGGCCGTAACCGGCGGTTGCCGGGCGGTCGAGTTTTGACGTGGTCCCTAACATACAATCTAGAAATGTCCCTTAGAAGACAAGTACTTATTCAACGAGCAATTCCTGCATCGTGTGGTTCAGATGATTATTAGTTTAATAGAATAGAGTCGAGACAAAATGCCTAGATGAATTAAGAGGTATCTTGTTTTTTTTTTGTTTTTTAATGCCATTACATACAAAGTGTACATAATCACCAATGACCATAAGAATATTTTGATGTAAGCTTAAACGATATTAATTAATTATCACGCCCGAAGTTGACAAATACATTACATTGTAGCAATAATAAATAATGATGCAGGTTGCAAGGACTTTATTTGAAAAGAGCGCCAACAATATTTGTTACTCAGCATCGATGCTTACACACATTTGTATTCTTCTATGCATCTTATCATTCCTACTGTATTAACAACAGTTTGTATCTGGCACACCAATGGTTACTAAAAATCCTTACCAAGCACAACATGAAATCAGAATCCGAAACCATTTAACCTACATTGAAATTCACATAAAACACTCCGGTACAACACACAGGACTTGAATATGGCCGTCTGTCTCACTCATTCAAGACCGCAATGACGACGAACAGGAAACAGATGAGGACCAAAAGTTGAGTCGACGGAAAACACTCAACACTTAAAGTAGGTACACAAGTACTGGCTTTGTAAATGAATTATATAAGTCTGGTTTTGATTTTACGCAAGAACTCATGATAGTTTGGTGACTTTACATTACGCCACAGTTTCCGCTAATCACTTTCACGAGGCGAGATTTACATCGGGTCGTGACAACGATCAACTTGAGCGCATATGTCAAATGTCCACTAGTCTTGATATTTAATTAATGGATGGGATTCGACATAATCTGTGTTGAAGAAAAGAGAAAAGAGATACCGATGGAAAAGTGATCACATACTATGACCTGGCTGTTAGCGATAACATCCGTGTGACACATTTCTATACCGTCTTAGATACAAGCTGATACGTGCCACGATTTACTTCTTTACTTTCACATGCCTATACAAATGCAACAGGCAAGTATAGAGGACTCGGCCCATTGTTTTTTATTCGATTCACTTAAGCGTAGATCCGGAAGGGCATTGATTATTAAAGCATCTGGAGATTGTCAAGAATAGTTTGCAAAGTGTTGCTATTCCTATTGCACGTAAAATGGTCCGTGCAGTGTGGGCATATGTTTCAGACATTATCAAACGCTCAGCAGATTTTAACAAGATTAATAGACATTTTGCAAATAATGGTACGCTAACACTTTCACGCGGCTATTGGTTTTACTATATACAAAACAAATTGTTCAGAAACCTTCCGCAACTTTCAAGGTCTATCCAAAGGATTACTAAATCGATTCTAGGCATGTTTGTTCTTATTTCAATGCATTTCACAATGGTGATTCTAAATATGGTAATGAAATTCAACAATTTTGACATTTTTGAAACATTTTGTGAAATTTTGGAATGTCGTCTGCATATGCCTGCCGCGTGGAAAGTGTTACGGAAATATCGGGGCTTCCAATATATTAGTTCACTTCTAGTCACTTTTTAAAACACAACGCAATAAAGAGTTAATTCGCGTGAATCCTCATCAAACGTTTGCGTGATCGCTATGGAAATGCCGGTACCGCCCTTGAGTGGTTTTCCTCTTACCTAAGTGGATGTGTCCAGTCAGTCAACATTGAAGGGGTTTTGTCTGATGATATACTTCTGACAGAGGGAGTCCCACAGGGTTCTGTATTGGGACCACACCTCTTCACTATGTACACTGCTCCTTTGGGTGACATCATTGAAGCTCATGGTATAAATGATATGACTAACGCTGATGATATCCAGCTCTACTTAGTACTTAATTGATCTGAAAGATCAACAGCTATTCGCAAGCTGGAGCAATGTGTTCATGATGTCAAAGCCTGGTCGATACACAATAAACTAATGCTGAATGACTCTAAGACAGAAGTTATATTTGTAAGTTCCACATTTGTGAAAACTCTGACCTTCCCTAAAATTAAAATAGGTGAATCTGACATAGAAATCACCAGTGCAGCTAGAAATATTGGTGTTATTATTGACAAGTCCATGAAAATGAAAGGTCATGTCTCGAACATTGTTCGCGCGGCTTCTTTTGCCATTTACAAGCTCGGAAAGCTCATCAAATATCTTGATCGCGAGTCAACTGAGCGACATGTCCACGCCTTTGTGTCATCTAGACTTGACAGCTGCAATAGTCTTTTGTATGGTCTACCTGAATACCAAATTACAGAGTTACAACGAGTCCAAAATTCTGCTGTCCGACTCATGTCAAGGCGTAACCATATGAAGCCGATTCTTTGTGAGCTTTACTGGCTCCCTGTTCAGCAACGCTTACAATACAATATTGCTCTGCTCACATTCAAGGCATTAAACAATATGGCACCAGCATATATCACAGAACTCCTAACTAAATACACTCCCGGGAGAACCCTTCGCTCTTCTACTCAAATTTTCTTCGCATCCCGTCTACAGGAACCACAAAATTTTACAGTAACAGAACCTTTGCGATCATAGCATCAAAGATTTGAAACAGTTTACCATCATATATTCTCTCAATGTCATCTCTTGGCAAATGTCAAGACTCATATCTTTAAGTCCATACATAGTGTCTGATTGTTTAGTATATTGTCAACTACTGTGCAGGCCCTCTGTATTTTTGATACGCAGTTCCTGTATTTCTCTCTTATTTTATTTTTTGTATTTTATGGATTGTACTTTTCTCTTTGTATTTAAGCGCTTTGAGAACTTGTTGGAAGGCGCTATATAAGTATTTTGTATTATTATTTGTTTGCATTATAGCCCATGTGACTGTTCCAATACGGGATTAGGGAATTGATGGTGATTTGTAAAGGTCAGGCGTGGGTTGTACAAAAACAATTATTGAAATAACCAGTCCAAGTGAAAGATTTTTTACAAGATCTCCATTACTTCCTTTGTTTGCTTAGAATATTGAAGTGACGAGGTTTATATTAAAACCAAGGTGCGTACTGTAAGTGTAAAGGTCTAATCTCCCTCAGTTGAATCAAAGTGGATGCTGTTTTTAATATCAATCAATGTCTGGAACTGACAATGACACTGACTTAATGCAGTGCATAGGAGATGTGAGCGAAGCGTACAAAGACCAACCATACATACGCGTGGGTTTATGTTGCGCCGGAATATTAAGTGCAATGGCCAAATGATGTTGTCAAGACAAAATGACAAAATAAATATAACTCGGTCATTTTGCTTGTGTTGCCATAGTTACTTTATAAAATTAAAATAAAATAAAAGTATTTATTAAAAAATAGAGCAACAACAGTGTTTTGAATTTACCTCTTTCTGTGTTAAGGAATAAGGTTAGGTTATAGCGTTGTAACAATTACTCTTTTTTCACATCGTCCTTGACGATTGTGTTTTAATGCATTATCTTAGAACGCTTGTCAATATAATTTGATAAAGACGTACGGCTACACTTTTTATCAACAAGATTCTATTTTTTTTAAAAGTAGTCAGTATCTGTAGCGTTCATCATGGTCGATTTTCTACGGATACAATTATGGCAAAATTGAATAAGGCAAATTCTCTTTATGTATGCCTTGAAATTGAAAAATAAAAGTCGTGAAACTGACGAGGGTCCATAATTATAAACACCGTGTCTATGTTTGTTTGAAATACGTTAGGATTTTGTTTTTGCTAAATAGCCCTGATATTCATATTAACGGGTCTTGGGGTTAGTTATTTGTTGTTATTCTTACAGCTACATATTTAGCTTTTTTTAAATAAATTGTTAATTTAAAAATAGGACGTTACTTACAGACATTACAGACCTTTTGTAAAAAAGGTAGAATCCAAGTTTGACAAAAACATACTACTTTTGAAACTCATAAAATGATTACTCATATTTGGTACAAAGCTAAATTTAAATGATATGAAGGTAATCTGCTGTGTCCTCTTTTAATTTCATCTTCATCTTTTTTTTTTAAGCAGTATTTGAAAGGTGTGAGGAAATTGTTCAGCTTGAGTGATACCAAACATTGTTCGGCAATTTCGAAGTTTGGTGTTGGTTATCAATTGAAAATTGAAATGCACAAAATGTGTTCCTCATTACTTTGTAGGTATTAGATTGGACTGCTTGTTGTATAATGGTTGGGTACTATCGAATTGGTCAATCAAAGAAGTAATTAAATGAACAACTTCATGTTTTTCTTGGTATATTAGGATTAACATCTTCCAAATATAACGCAACTGAAAATAGTTATGACCGACACTTTGGCCTCTGCTTAAAATTACACTAATATTTGTTCTACCATGATGTTGCGTGCGTGCGAAAATCCCGAAAATTCACCATAAGCGTAATTATTTGTATAAATATGTCAGTAGCTCATCTGAACTGATACGTACATACGGCCATTATTAGTATATACTTAATTCGTAACTGGATCACATATTGTTAGTGGTATACATGTACCAGGAACATATGCAATAGTAATTTTTGGAAACTGTTCATTAAATATAGTATAATTATCGTTATTATAGATTTTTTTTTCTTCTCGTTCAGTCAGTATCACATCAATTTAATGCAAATATTGCTTTTGGGCAAATTCACCGAAACATATAGAACAAGTGTGTTATATTCGTTGAGATCTGATCACGTTTCAATACACCGGCGTATCAGGACAATAGAATCAGAAGTAAAGCTTGATTTCCCAAAGCTTCAAGTTGTCCCAGATATTTTGGTTGTGAATATGTATGACTGTGTACACTGTGCAGGCAAACATTCTAATACTTTGATACACGTTCCTAATAGGCTTCTTCTATTTGGGCTTGTCCCCTTTTTGATCGAGATGTTGGTTGACAGAAGGGATGACAGACGAAATGACGTTGAATGTCGAGAACGTTGGAAATGTTAACGATGATATAACGTCCGTGGATCGTGTGTAATATTATTTAGGCGTTATTATGATTGCAAAATTTTGATTTTACATCCAACACCGTGTTATTACAGAACATATGTATGCATCGATAATAACATAGGCTTCGGAGTAGGGTTTGCAAAACAATGTACCATCGTGCATTTAAAATGTCTATATACATGTTACCTACATATTCAGTTTATTTCCGTTATTCTGGGTTAAACGTGTTTGGACGTACGTCATAAATAATATTATTATTGGAAATATTTTACTTTCAATATCTCTGACAAGGTATTTTACATTTAATATTCTAACGTCAGCTGTCAAGAATGTCATTCTAATATAACTCCATATGAACCGAAATGAAAGCAAATATGTTACACATGTATGGTTAAATTGACAGTATGGAATATTCCTTTAGGATGATGTTGCGTAATGATATTTTATGGCAAATTCCATTCCATCTCCTTCCATCCATTTATAGGTGTGACGTCATTGTTGAGCAAGTCAAGCAAGTCAAGTGTCTTATATAATACGATCCGGCAGATTGCACATGAAGCTGTCTCTTTTTGGGTGGAAGAAGTAATTAGAGAAATGAAAGTGTCTTACTGGCAGGTGTTCTTGAAGACAGAGGCAGGAAAAGAGGGTTGAAGATACCGGTGTTAAACGGGTTCTCCATTCTGCTCAGGGCTATATCCATAACCTATCGACATTATGAACATTTTGAATTTCTAGGAGATCAAATTTTGTCCTGGTCATATTCAGAAGTGTAACGAATTCCTTTTTTATAGAGAAAAATATTTATGTATACTAATTCGATATCAATGATGTGAATATCTTGAGGCAAACCACTTTTTTTTATTAAGGACAAGGTATTTTACATTAAATATTGAAACGTCAAATTGGAATTTGATATCAATACATAAACCGAAATGAATGCAAATCTGTAATATACTTGAACTAGGTAAAGTAACATTATACAGAAACAGTGATATATCTTTCTATGGCGCTATTGTATATAGTAACAAATAATTTGGAATGCTTGTCAGCTTAATTGAAGCAATTTGAATTCTGGATCCCCCAGTATGGCGGTCATATTGGAATTGGCCAATATGGCTGTCCCAGAAGGCTCAGTTGGCATCCATCATACATCATAAGAGTATGGTATGAGCAACATATGAGTCCAATTTGGTGCTTTTAGAAGAAAATGAACCAAACCTCCCCTGTGATGCCCTTATGGCCCTCAACTATTGCCACATGTGTCGACTTTGGGCTAATCATGGCTAATTTTAAATCTAAAATCTGACTATATCGTAACTTCTCTCGAAATTTGAACTTTTGATTTGACTAAATCTGTAACAGCACTAGTTTTTAAGCAAATTGCAGTTCGAACATTTAATTTCTTAACACAAGAAGTTAAAGAACATTAAAATGTCTCGTGTTGGGCTCTAAAGTTCAAACCAAGAATTACATTCATCCAACAACGTTGACCGCATGCTGGGGACCTTGAGTGTGGCAGCGGTGGAATTGGTAGCAACCGCTGCAGTCGTGATTTTAGGATGCTTGACCAAGTGGCGCTAGAGTATTGCCACATAAGGTAATTTAAAGTTCACATTGGGCTCCCTTTTAAAACTAAAATCTGTTGTAGCCATACTGAATCGTGCATTTTCTCGACACTTAAACTTTATATTTTACAAAATTTGAAACAGCAGTAGTTTTTAAAACAAACGACGTTCAAAGAATGATTTTATAACATAACAAATGATAAACCTAACATTTTGAAGCCCAACATTTATATCTATAAATATTGCACAGTACTTTAAATAAACTTCCTAACAAGCCATTAAAACCAAACTGAGAATTGCACGGCATGAACATGACTACCATTATTACTAAGACTGTAATACAATATGAACATGTAATTTACTGTGCTGTATGTGGACGATGATAATGATTCTTGAATTGAAGAAGAAGGCAACACAGATAATATCACTCATTCACTAGTGACATATTGAGATATAATGCTTTGGATAGAAAACACGCACTGACGCTTTTTAATATCGAAGAAAACGATTTTAAATGTGTTGAAATTGTCTGATAAGCATTTGAATATATCACAGGCGAATGCGACTTGCTTGCGGTTGTCTGTGTTATTGTTTATGGCACATATATTAGCATATTCATTACATGATAAAGTAACGATGCTGAACCTTTTTTAACATCAAAATTAACCGAAATTTGGTCAAAGACCCCATTGATGCACAATACAATCACCTTAAATCACACAATTTATGCATCATTTCTTGTTCTCACGCTGCAATCACTATGATGCAATTTGTATAATTCAATAAGGAACACGTCATTCTTATCTCTCTGGTTGAAATACCGTAGGCAAACATGCGTTAATAATTAAACGTAATGTGATAAATGTCGCGTGTCATTATGTCATTCTCTTTTTTAATCATTGTATACTATCTGGTGTTTATATCTACCGAAAAGCACACGCACTTAGAAGTAGAGATAGGCAGCCTAGACTTACATATACTTCTTTTAGAGTGGGTTAGTTGTTGTAAAAATTAATGAAATATGTTTTGAACTATGTAGCTTCGAAGTGTGACCAATTAAATAACGGGTAAGTAAATAAAGCTCATACACAAATGGATATGTCGATACCATATCGCCCGCTGTAAATATAAGAAACCCGTTGACATTGAGTAATTTGCGGTATGAAACTTTAAAAAAATCCTAACATACTGAAATCTGATGTCATGGTTACTATTCAGTTGCAGGGCAACATAAATAGAATTAGGCCCCTGCCATCAATGTGTATGTCTCTACGTTGCTCTATGTCACTTTTTTTCCGAAAATTCAAATCGCTTTATGAAATTAGCTTGTTTACTGCACTAACAGTCACACTAAAAGTACAAGGCATTTATTGGGCGGCAAATAACACGGTTCTATATTACTATATCGTCAAAAAGCCTTCATTTACACTGACCATTGGTTTCCAGTATGAAAGAGATTTATTGGTCAATCGATAACGTGTCTACGCATTTAGCCATACAGCCGCGAGTGAAGAGCTCAGGCAACTACGTGCCATTTGTGTTTACTTGTATTTCTGATTATTTTGATTTGCAGTGAACCAATTGATTGGCCCATCAGAGCTCTCTGTTCAGAGTTACCCCTTTAATTTGTAATCACTCAATTCACTTACTTTGTTAATGTATGTTGGGCTATTGTTCACATTTGCTCTTTATGTACAAAAAAATGGCGTCTCGCGTTCATCTTGCAATGATATTTTTTCTTATCGTCTGTTAAAATGAGGTCGCATAATTTGTGAGAAACACGCACAAACGTGTGAGTGGATTTGAGAATTAATGTATATATATAATAGCGTAGAATAATGATTGATTGTTTTAAGTTAGATGATGAAGTTACATCTTATTCACCAAGAGCGGAGAACTCTTGTGTTTCAATCATTAGTAAGTGACATGACATTAGAAACACCACTGGTTTCTGCGTGCTGAAATCCTACTGAAACTAGCTCCATGGAACCGTCTTCTCATTATTACTTTAGAAGCTGAGTAACACACGTATGCAATCAGTGCACTGTTTGATTGAGCCCCAGGATAGCTATTAAAATTGAGGGCACCGGGCATCTCCTGGGTAAAATGGCTCCGATCAGTTAAATACCCTCGACAACGGCCTCTCTTTTGTGCGCGTGTATTACGTTTTACATTGTAAGACACCGTGATATTGTTTAGACAACTGAATATGCTGGATGAAGAATATACCCCAATATTTTACTGTGGATAGGTATGCCAGGGAAAAGACAACAGCATGTGTTGAGGAGGGGGCAATTGATTATGTATCCTCCTATTAAATATAAAAAATCCCCAACATCTTAAATTGAAGAAAAAAAATGCTTCAAAATTATGCTTTATGTTGAGATACTCAACATAAAAGACATCCGTGATCAAGGTCTTTTGACCGAAACGTCGGATATTTTATAATAAATATTGTGCATCTTTAAAACAACACTTGACTACTGTTGTAGTTTTTTATTCTCATCCTTTTCTGGAACTGCTTGACAATCAGTTAACTATTAAAGTACACTTATAAAGCATGTTAACGTTCTTGATCATCGACTTCTCGATATAGGTATCAAAAGGGCTGTCAATTAACTTATAAATTTAGAGGACTTTTAAGCCACTAAGACAAGCACGTTTGTGTATTAACCGTTAACCGCCAATTATTTCCTATATCGGGTTCACTACGCTCTCCATCAAATTGCTACAAGATGCTCCACGGATGTTTCGAAACTCTTGGCTACGCACTGAAATCAAAGTTCCTACTAAATTCGTCGGCCATTTACGTTAATGTTCTTTATCATTTACTGCCAGGCAGAATGGCGAGTTCCTATTTTGTCTGGAATGGAAACATTAATGTACCTAAAATGACGCCGACGCGTACTTGAGGCTATGGAACACTTGTGAAAACATTACCACACTATCAAATCCAGACCATTTGCCCACAGAAATATACTTTTCCTCAAAATCCTGTCGCCTCCTTCAAAATAGATGAACATACAGGTATTAGTTGATAATAAACAATCAAACATGTTATTGAATTTTGATATCAGCGTTACTATACGGGTCATTCTTCGGTCAATTTTACATTTCAAGTTTCTAGAAACTCGGTTTTAAATTTCAAATTTGTCTGGCTTTGAATATAGCTCTGTAACATTAATACATGTTTGGCACAATCTTTACGGATCTTTTTTTTTTCTTCTTCTTTTTTTCTGTTAATAGGTTGGTCACACGTTCGAGTCATCTCCGTCACGAAAATGTGAAGGAGATGACGGATATATGACGGAAATGACCGTCTTAAGTGTATGCCGGGCCGGTATAGCTTCGCCGGAAAATATGTCTAGCGGTCTACTTCAGGGGTATCATTAGTGATCACTTCTCTTCTTTTACCCTAATCCTAAAAATCCATTGAATATACATTTTCAATTGATTCTATAGCGTTCGGAGATGACACTGAATAAACATACCGCACATACAATATTTCGAAAAAAGCCTGATTTGTGATGTATTTCTATCTTATTAGCGCGCACAAACCTCACATGTGTTAAAGTTGATGTGCGGCTAAATTCAAACGGTTAAAGCAGTTTTTCTATTCTCTTTTTAAAAACTTATATGGCGCTGCATTGTCTGTGACGGAGATGACGCACAACGTCGGGACAGAAATTTTCCGACAAAAACTGGTAAATTAAGCTCCAATAGGCCTATAAGTATAATGCCATAATTATAATTGGATGAATGAAATCCCGCCACCAAATTAAACTGCTCACAAAAAGTATCGAAACACTTAGAAATGATCCAATATATAACGGCTCGAAAAGGTATGCATTAATCGAAGCAAATAACCAAGTGCATAATTTTGTTCTGCGTATTTTGACACCTCGATCGATGAGATACGATGTTGCGGAGCGGAGTTATTGTCATTTCAATGGTCGTGGGTCCAGTTTCAAAAGTGACAATCATCCTATAGAAAGATGTTTGCATTACTGTTTAGAATGAACAGATTCATGTTTTGCCGCTTTTTGGGGTGCCTTTTCTCGAAGTATATGGGTGGTATTGATTATAAAATCAGATTTTTTGTTGGTTATTTTAAATGCCCCTTAAATGTTTTGATGGTTTCTAGAAGGTGTAATTTCCAATCCGAAGTTCAAAGGTTTAAATACACTTTCGAGAACCCAATTTTGGTTAAAATACACTTTCGAGAACCCAATTTTCTACTTACCTCCCGTGTATTGTAAATAGGCGCAAGCCTACAGGTATAACAAGGGATGAAGGATGCCCCGTCCCCCACCACCACCCCCACCCCACCTCCTGGTTACGCCACTGAACGGGTCGAAGCAGAATGGGAAATGTTCTCGAAATTGTTTCATCCTCATCCTGACGTTTATGATCATCAGTTAAATATTTTATGAATGTTAGACCAGTTAGACATTATTGTGCATATAAAAGTTCTCCTCTTGGTTCCGTCCATCCCGGTCCCGGTCCGGGGTCTATATAATTATTCGAGGGCCAGGGTTGACAACATCGAATAAGGGCAGATCCCCGTGAATCAAAGGTAGTTTCATTTTCAGTAGTCATCGTGTTTTATCCAGTTTAGTCAACGATATCTGACGACGGGTGCGTCGTCATGGTCCGTCAGAATCCACCAATGGTGCGTCCAAAAATTGACTGAGGGTGCGTATTTGGATGGCAATGGTCCGTCGTTTTTTTGACACAGGGTGCGACATGGTACATGAGAAGTTGACGCACCTCGGTAAAGTGACGCACTACTCCCGGGGGTCGTATAGTGCGTCTTACAACTGATAGGTGTATTACGTTCATGAAAAGAAATACACAAAACAATGTAGTTAAGTGTGACGAAATTACCAGATAAAGGATATCAAAGTGTCGGGACATGACATGTGACGTTTACCGAAGAATGACCCATACATGTGTAGGGTATTGTAAGGTCATACTGGGGGTAATACGGTGGACCTATGTTAACTATTTCACAACTTTTACCATGTCATGTCATTTGTCCAATTCGGGGAGTTTATTTCTCAGAACATTTAGGGTAGCAACCGAATGTGCACATCAAATTAATACATACCATGGTAGTATCAGCAAATTCCCATCGCTTTATGAACGAAAACATTAGCGTTTCACTACAGCCCTGTATGTAACACACTCAAAGTGCAAGGCACTCATTTGGCGGCAACAGAATCAGGAACGCGCTTCAATATTACTATATCGTCAAAATGCCTGGATTCACACTAGTTAATGGTTTCTAGTAGGCAAGAAAGTCATTGGTCAATCAATAACGTTTCCACGCATTAGCCCTACAGCTGCGAGTAAAAAGCGCGGGCAACAACGTCTCATGTCGTCTCACTTTTATCTTACAAGTTTATTATTTTCTATCGTCTACAAAGCACGACGATTGCTAACATTAGGTCGCATAATTTGTGAGACACAAACAGACAAAATTAAAGTGGATATTCAAACAAAAAATAAAGCAGATTAGTGATTGATTGTTTCAAGATAGATGATGAAGTTACATCTTATTAACCAGGGGCGGAGATGTCTTGTATTTCAATCATTAGTAATCCTCCGACTTGACATCCGAAATATCACCGGGTTCACATCCAGACACAGCTTCTTCTTTATTTTTCATGAATGTTTAGTAGAGAAGAAATCATCTTGTCCGGATACACGATGACAGTCTAATAAATGATCCTATTTTCTCTCTAAAATTGAAAA
The DNA here is from genome assembly GCA_035610835.1 of Ophiura sarsii. Classification (NCBI taxonomy): domain Eukaryota; kingdom Metazoa; phylum Echinodermata; class Ophiuroidea; order Amphilepidida; family Ophiuridae; genus Ophiura; species Ophiura sarsii. The sequence continues at coordinate 27,956,906 of CM069455.1, forward strand.
ATCATAACCGCCGGCTTATAAAATCGAGACATGTGAATAAAAACCTTTCTTTAGATTAGTCCCTCTTAAGTCCCCCAAGACGACCTGTATCAACGAGACTATTTTGTTTCACGTACTGCATGGCAAGTCACGATATTCACGACTCGCTACATTTTAACATACTAAAGGTCGATCATTAAATGTTATACCTGGATGCTGCCTCGATGTATGATGCGCGTTGCACGGCGATATTAGAGTGAAATAACAACATTTTGAATTGAATAATGAACATGACACACTAGCGCTAATCTACGTTTAGAAGTCACCGATGTAATCATCGATTTTCAAATAGCATGTTTTCGTATACGTCCATAGAATTATTCAGCTACATGTAGTATCATTGTTTATGCTGCTACGAGCTGAATTGTCTACCTGACTTCAACTTATGCTATCAAGCACTATTGTATAGTTTACGCTACTTATATTTTAGTAAACCAAATTAAATAATCATGTTTTAGATAAACACGAGTGGATTTAAGAAGTAAATGAGTTGAAGGCTGTCGTCCCGTTGGTTATGTATAAGGATAATGATATCATCCTTGTATTTTGAGATAACTGTTCCCATCCATTGGAATTGATAATTTTAGCCCTAAAATGTTCAGTTCAGTTATGATAATGAGTTTTCTTGAGTTTCTACACACACGTTGTCCCATATTTTAGAGAGCAGGGAACTTCAAGTGATATTGCCAATACCCACTGACGATTCCAGTTCTTTCGTATACACTCGTCCAAAGAAGTTCCTTGCCACTTATATAGTAAAGTCCAAATATTTCAAATTAATATTTAATAGAATATATATAATTGTATATCAAAATAAGCAGAAAGTAATCCTCTAACAGCTTAACATGGAATTTAGACATGATCACTCATGCATGGCAGATCCCATTCACTTCACAATGGCAAGGTCTGTGGAAGAAGATTGCAAAAAATTGGATAATCCCTCCATTCAAATGTTAATGTGAATGATTGAACACAATATGAACCTTACCATTGCTTAATGAATGTGCTCAGCCATGCATGAATGCGTAAATCTTAATTTCACACAGACATGATAGAGAATTATTGTCTACTTATTTTGACATGCACTTTTTTAATTTATATTAAATATTTATGTGAAATATTTGAACTCCAATATGAACTCCAATCTTTGGACGAGTGTACAACGATGATGTATTTCTGAATGACTCAATATAGTGCTTGACTGGTGATTGCACAACATCGATAGTTTATGAGATTGTTCATCTGTTCATAACTGACGATTTTGCAAGGCAGCCTTCCAAGTCATTTTATATTTTTAGCAACGCAATATTATGTGTAACATGACATACGGTATAGTGATTGAAGGACATTCTTAATAAATAGATTGATTTCCCTTCAACATCAAGCTTCACTGTACGCGTAATTAACGGCACTATACCAGTCTAGTCCGCAATGTAGGTCATAATAACGTATCTTGCAAACTGTAGATGGTTTAAGTACACATAACACAACACGTTTCTGTCCAGGTACTTTATATTAGCTAATGCTGTTAAAGAAATGATGTTTTAATTAAGTAAAAGACCCAAAATCAAAGAAGAAAAAGTTGTAGCATGTTATTTTCTATGGGAAACCATTGTACGCTATAGAAAGCATTCACTACGTAACATAAGTGTTTTCACTATCATACGCACTCTATAAGCTGCAAGTCCATGAATCCCGGGGGGGGGGGGGCGTTCTCACATTGATATGGTATACGTATATGTGCCTGCCTTTTGGGTGCTTTTTCGCCAAAATTGGTATAGCGATGGGGTGGTTTTCATCACAGACCAAAGCGCCCAATTGGCATAAAGTGGGTGTATTGTGAGGCATTTTTCGGAAAAAGCGCCCAATTTGTGCAAAATTGGGTGCTTTTCTTACAAAATTGGTATATTGATGGGTGGTAAATTAGCCAAAAAATAGGTATAGGGAAAGTCACATTTTCGAAGACCGGCAAGCACATCCATGTACGATTTTTGCGAAAGTACCCCCCCCCCCCCTCCCCTCCCCCGGGCCATAAATGTTCAGGGCGACTGTTGAGTACAACATACGACGGAATAAACCGTAATAACACTATATATATAAGCAGATTTAGCGTATATATATTGTATGATGTATGTTATTTTACGCAGTTGTGCCAAACTTTTATTTCATTAGGTGTGTTACTAATACACCATAACTAACCACTCATTTTATATGATATGGGTGTCAAATTAAAGGGCTCGAATTATCGGTACAGAATATTGGTTTCGAATTGTAGCTGACATAAAAACTGTAACATTTTGAAACAAGGATATTTCAATGATTTTAATGCAACTTACTAGATCAAATATTTCTAATCAATTCACTCTAAACCCAAATGGCATCTGCGTCTATATCCGCTCAACAATTATTTTTGAATTTATCATAATACCTTCAGGCCTGGACGAACTAGACATAACAGAGTCATGCTTCAACGCATGGCTGATTATTTGAAATAATAAAAGGTAACTGCGTGCCTCATCGTTTACGATAACGGGTTGGATATAACAAACACTATTATTATATAAAGTATGGTCAACATCCCGTGATTTTATCACAGTAGCAAAATGGTGATGAGATGTTATCTTGTACGGATGCAAATGCCAATGGTCCTCTCCAGTCCTCTCCGTGTGTTAGATATTCTTTGCAGAGCATTGGAGTACTTCAACGGGGCAAGTAAACGGAGGTGTAGGGGGGGGGGGGGGGGGGGTGTTGCAGTCAAACACCTATTGTAAGCATCCGTGACCAAGAACTCGCGTAATATGTGATGTGTTCGGGTAAGATCGAGTGTGTAACGCCGTGCGGTATAATAACCTCTAATGTCGACCATTTTCAAGAATAAAAGTGTACTTTTTTAATGTTGTCGATATTTTACTCGTTTAGGGGGTCAAATATGGGGAGGGAAATAAGCGAAATCTTCATTTTATGGAAATAGTTTGACTTCAAAGGAAACACGCGTGTGGGTGTCTGGGACATAATTACATAATGATATTTAACTGGCCCCCGGGCAGGTCAGACATTATACACACGCATCAGTAAAATATTACCTGCATGCCCAGTGTACAATATACAAAACGCCATCCAAACATTATTGCATATAAATTCGTAGTGTTGACAAAAGTAGCAACATTCTTTCATCCTTTATAATGTCCTCGCACAGGTGCACGCTAGAACAGTGCGCGTAGGCGGAATTCCAATCACACGTCCACTGTACAGGGTCCTTGTCTCAAGTCCTCGCTAAAAGTAATTACCCGGGTACGTCCACAAATTGACTACGTATTCTGATGACAAAGGTCCGTCGTTTTTTGACACAGGGTGCGTCATGGCACATGAGAAGTTGACGCACCTCAGTTGAAAAAGTGGTCCTAGTGGGAATCGAACCGTGGACTTCTACATTGAAAAGCATGTAAGTCAACCACTAGACTAGTGAGGGTTGAACTGGCCAAAATGTGATTTGAATCGCTCTTACTATTACGGAATAAAGCTACACTGCTAGATATTATTAGAACTGCGACACACATGGTCGTCAACCCCGGGTGGAAAGTAATGGGGGTATTTCCACTGATGCATATGCAGAGATGGAAATGTTCATACACCTTTCGACCTCAAGTTACCTAACGTCAGGTTGTACTCACTTTTATTGAAATAGAATACTGCAATAAATAAACCTGAGGTTGAGAAAAAAATCAATATAACAACCTTAGGTTGCATATAACTGATTCCGCTTTAACACTGTCATTTTGACTGCAAATTATGCATGGAAATGCTCATACACCTTTCGACCTCAGTTTACCTAACCTCAGGTCGAATTCATTTTTCACAACCTCAGGTCGAATTCATTGTCACAACAAAAAACACACCATTAAAACTATATTGATAATAAATTATAGGATAAAAACACCCAGGGGGTTGGTGATCGGGGAGGTAAGAACGAGGATGGATTCATTTTAAACTATAAATTGGATATGATACTAGCTAAACAGAACTTTGAATTAAAGTGGGCCATAGCAAGAAAGTCAAGTACCAATATGCGATTATCGGGGTTATGCAACCTGTGCATGGACGAGAAGGTGGAAATACTCTTAAGAAAAGAAAACACAATCAATCGCAAATCCGAACTCATGTCAACATGTCGCCATCGATACAAGCCACCGAACCGTGCTAAAAAGAAATAACTCGAGTATATTATTATTATGTTGGGCAGTTGGCTGATGATCGCCGTTTGTATAATACGTGCGTGAAACCTCGGGTCCCACAACCATGAACTACTAACGTATTTCGATATTTATAAGTAATATATACGTATGATCTATACGTACTAGTTTTGCAGTGCGACCTAAGAAGAATTGTGCAAGGGTAGCGTACCTTTCTTTTAGTTTAACATACAGGCACTAACTGTTGCCAAATAAGAATGGTGTTGATATACATGCGCCCGGTTATTTAAGAAACATGAGCTGCAAATCAGGGGCTATAACAGAAGGATGGCATAATTGTCATGCAGGTGATATGTTTCAAGAGAGGATTTATTTCCTTTGATGATCTCCGGACATCGATATACATGCCTTTTAAGGCATGTAAAGAGTTCACCTAAGGAAATCCCGCTGCCTGAAGGATCTGATAGTATTGCCAACAATGTGTTGACGGCAATGTTGTGTTAAAAGTAATGTCCGTCCATTTCTAGAGCATTGCTGAATAAACATCCACGACTTCCACACCTGTTTGCCTTAAGGGTTGCATGGTACTTCCAGACTCCCAAATCATTAATAACCACGACTTCTTATAAGCATCAGCGTGACACGTTTTGATCACATGACTAATATCCAGCGATGTCCACTGGTTAACATTATATTGCTGATAATGGTGATAAGACTGTTTAATCAAGTGTTTTAAGAAATCCCAGAAGCAGATTGACATTTATTGACTTTACATACGTCGAACAGGCTGTTATTTCCTTGACTCTTTTCTATTTTTAGAAAAATCAAAATAAATGTCTATGAATAAACTTAACCTTGCTTAATGTGTTTAATAAGGACAATTTCATTTACGTTATGGTGCTAAGGATCAACAATGAAATTACACGGTTAATGGCGTGCTTCAAAAATGACGCGACCTTTACGTTATTTGATTAGATATCTTTCCTGCTATTTATATGATATTCAATGGCATTGAGTGTGATACAAGGATAATTGAACTTGTATAATTGCACTCCGTCTTCAATTCGTGCATTATTTTGTCCAGCTCGTGCAATGTATTCATGTACACACGGAAGGCATTTAAATAAAAGAAAATCAATTATCCCGAACTGACATAAATCGCAGCGAGATTGACACGCCGATCTTAAAAATGTACCCACGCTCAAATTGTATGGGCCGCTCAATTGTTTGAATATTGTTTGCATCCGGGTATCTTTGGGTCACGATATTTAATACTCAACTTATATAACTGTATTGTTTGGGAACCCCTTATAAATAATATTTATATTTGATAACAACTGTCTGATGTAAACGACAACTTGAAAAAGAGCTTAGAGAGAATTATAAGCAATGCAGAAAATCAGGTAGCAAATGCTTTTGGTAAAAAAAAAGCTTATATTAGTTTCGTCTAAGCGATGAAACATCAACAGGTGACTATTGATATTGCCATTCACACAAAGTCAGACCGAATAAAAAGCTACAATTGAAACAACAAGTGTCACAAAACTAAAGCGACATTTAATAATGTTCCATTGTTTACCTCATGTGCTCTGGCTGTCATGGATGGCCATGCGAAATATACGAATCATTCCACGAACTTCTTTTAATGCTTTTCACGAGGCTATTGGGTTTACCAGATACAAAACAGAATTTTCAGAAACATTTCCCAAATTTCAAGGTCAGTCTCAAGGTTTGCAGAACCAATACTAGGCAAGTTTGAACTTATTGTGATGCATTTCTCATGGTAATTCTAAATATGGAGATAATATTCAATAAATTTGACATGTGTTGAACATTTTTGTGACAATTGTGAGTATACTATTTGGATCCGTATGAGAACCTTATCTTATCATTTTTGTGACATTTTGGAATGTCGTCTGCAGACGCCTGCCGCGTGGAAAGTATTAATATATTGAGGCATACACATACTCTTTCCAAGATAAATTTGAATACAGATGAGAGAATTAACAGCTTTAAATAAGTCTTCAGCCAAATCTGGTTTAAATGTAGTTGAATCATATACATGTCTAGCAATTTCCACTGTGTCATGTTCAGCATCGTCTTTGCGGATTTCTTGTTTAATCGATCCTATTTATCGAGCTAAAATACAGCTTAATATAATAAATACTTGATTGTATACATACTATTCTATGTTATATCGTCTCTCGATAAGCAAGGCTACAGAAGTAAAGTACGACATAGAATGGGGGAAACAAATTTAGAACAAGATAATTGTGCGATATGCTGGTATTCGTCAACCACTCTTAATTGTATAATATGCTATTTCTGGTCAACATTAACAAGTTTGAAGCGTACAAACACCGACTAATGGGTCTGTTCCGCAGACATCGTTAATGGTCAACCTTGTCCCTAATATAAGCACAATTAGGAAACTTAGGACAGTACTCCAGCTCATGTCCCTCTCGTCGAGTTTGTGTCCTCTTGATGAGATGGAAACAAAAACACCACAGCGGTAATAAATGTCGACAGTAGCACGTGTTACCATTGCCTCTTATATGATAGTATAAATGATGAGAGGAACAGCCAAGGTCATCGCCACAGCATCTGAACTAATAAGGGCAACTCCTCTAAAGATGTTCAAGGCATATACGTGATTTCACTCGCGACATTATGTTAATCTGCTCTTTGTCGGTCATAAATTCTCCAATTCCCAGATTATGCAGACCAGTAGTCATGCATTAACACACTGTTTCGATGTAAACTCCACTCTTGACCTTGCTTAGTCAACAATTACAGCAAACAAAATTTGGTATATAATGCAAACTAATTGATTGTGGTCGAAAAATACGCCCTTAAACCCTTAGGTCCACTCTTACCAGCCAAATCCTTTGGGAATATCTCAAGGTTGAAATTTCTCCATCTTAACTCTATTCCATCTGTCATCAAATGAACAGGTGTATGCCCAGCCAGGGTGGACCTCTGCCTTTAATACTTGTTTTCATTCATATGGATGCTTATCTAAGTGTACGACCCACTGTCTATAGAATCTGACCTAGGAAAAGTTATAAACATAACAATTTCCTTCGTTTCCTTGAGATAGATACAACCTGCAATATACTATGACGCATCCAGGTCATTTGTGATTCCAAGCAAAATGCACGTAGTCGCTGGCGCTTGGCCTTGTCAAATTATGCCATCTTTTCTGATGAGATGCACTGAAGACATCCTTTAACATACCTATTTGATGTTAAGGTACACAAATAAACACGAGTCGTACGAGAGTGACAGCGACAAGTTTAAGCTTTGCTGCGGGAGTCAGGCATCATTTAGCGGCATATTCGGGATACTAATGAACCCTACGCTGCCAGTGTAACGGTCATTCTTGCCCGACCACTGGCATATTCAAGGACACACGTAGACTGTATCCTCTTGTTAAAGGGATACAAAAACAATACACCACTTGTGACAAATAAATGGTGACAGAAGCAAAGTGTGTTCATCCGGCATAGTATAATGATGAAAGGCCATGAGTAGGGCTTGCCACGGAGATACATTGTAATACCGTATGTAAAATATTGTTTTAAAATATATATAATTAAAGTACAAAATACCTTGGGAGCAAACGTATTACGACGAAAGGTAATGATTAATGCAATAATAGGCTATTTTATTTGAAATCAACACACTCCTATGACAGACATTACCTTAATCTTCCACGCAGTGAGTGTTGGTTTCAAATCAAATGAGGTTAGTTGAAGGGTGACTCCATTTGAAATCTACACTCCCTGTTTGAAGGATTAAGATAATGTCGGCCATCATGTCCATATAGGGGGTGCATGGATCTCATGATGAATAAGTGGATAATGTTGCTATAAATGTGCTCAGATGTTATTTTCATACATTAAAAATGCAAAATAAAGACAACACAATGTCTTATTTCGTGAATTCAGCAGAGCAAATATACAATCGGGCTTTTGTAATGATCGGATTAAAGTGTGCACCGTTATTCAATAGTGAAATTTAAAAGCGCTTATTGAAGAAATGTCACAAATCTGGTTCGGTTTTTTAACACGTACACTTTTATCTAAATGGGCGTACAACATGTTTCCCTCAACCAATTTTAACCAACTAAAAATCTTTTGACTCACACAGTATGCAATAGACACAACTGACCAACTGTATACATCAAGGAATGAAATGGTAATCTGCATTAACATCCTACAATTTTAAATAGTTTACATCTACAAATTGCAAGGTGTAACAACCAACAGGTGAGACATACCGGAAGCTTTTATCATCTTATCTACTCAACTGCATTTTAAAATGATCCAAACAGCTATAAAAAACCTCATCATTGAATGCCACTTTGCTATAAATAAATGTATTATACGATTATCGTTAGACTCTATAGTTTGATCAGTTCCAAGTTGGCGAAGCCTCCTTACAGCAGCGAATTTAATACCGAATGATGTACGCACGATAACAACAAGTGTACTGTGCATAATATGCGTCACACGTGCGTCAGACACAAAACACATGTCTGAGGCTATAACCGCGCGAGCATTTGGATTACTTTTGCGCGCGGAGAGATAAAAACCGAATAGTTCTCCCCAATTTGGAGCTGATCAAACTATACCCTACACGAATAAAATCGCAGACGTAAGACCATATGATGAAGAGTCGACTACTAATGGGGTGTATTCTCGTACTAAACACGGGTTTAGCTTTAAATCATTTTAAAATAAACTCGGGTCTAAATTAAACGCGGGTTCGTCTTTTAAACGACGTGTTTAACAAAACCCGATGGTTAAATCTCGTCCCCAGAGTGGACGTGCGTTCACTGTATACAGGTATTCAATTTATTGTGGCCTACATGGGTTATAGATATCGCCGGAATTCCTCAAATACACTGTGTATTTTTAAGACTTCACAAGACTTCACACTCAACATGCAGCGGTCACGGTTGAGTAATCATTCAAGGCGTACGATTGGTGCACGAGTTTAGTTAAACGCCCGGTAAACTACCCCATACCCATGTTTAAATTTAACATGTTTAACAAATTTCTAGAATTGCGTTTAGTTAAACGATGTGTTTATTAAAGTCAAAGTAAAACGCGTGTTTAGCTTAAAACCGCGTTTAAATACGAACGAAAATACGGCCCATTGATAAGAATGTTCATAATATCATTTCAAGCGTCATATGATGTAGATGTCTGTGGAATTATTGACATTGATGGATTTCAGACATAAAATTAATAACAAAGTATAGTATATATTACGAAGTATTTGGAGTAAAACCGTTGTAGGGAATCCAACAATAATAAATACCGCATTTTCTTCCGGGTGTATAAAGGAGATTTATTAAAATATATTGTATGAAATATTACACTTTATCGCGCGTATTATATGTCGTGTAAGCGCCATAGCTGTATGTCAAAGCTGAAAGATTTTGAAGAAAAATTCAAATACCTGCGATATTCAACGAGTGACAGTTTGTAGCAGACACGTAAAATAGGCAGAGTTTCTACTATATTTTAAAGTTAAAATCATAATCATGATAATAACAAATGTGTTCAGGTCGTATACGTATGTATGATGCTAATAGAAACCTATTTAGCTCTATGCAATTTGGTTGTTACTGTAGATGTCTGTGGAATTATTGACATTGATGGATTTCAGACATTAAATGAATAACAAAGTATAGTATATATTACGAAGTATTTGGAGTTAAACCGTATGTTGTAGGGAATCCAACAATAATAAAATAACACATTTTCTTCCGGGTGTATAAAGGAGATTTATTAAAATATATTGTATGAAATCTTACACTTTATCGCGCGTATTATATGTCGTGTAAGCGCCATAGCTGTATGTCAACCTGATTCCTATACTTTGGCAAGTGTTTATTATTACTCTTGATATGCGATGATTTATTTACTATACTGTCAGCGCCAAAAAATAATGATAATAAACACTCAACCCGAGAGACACGCGTTTAAGGCTCTTAATTTACTCATCTTTTCACTAGCTGTACAAGTCACCTTCTATCACTTGAGTAATACCTTCCACGCGGCTATTGGTTTTACCACATATAAAACAGATTTGTCAGTAACCTTTTCCAATTTTCAGGGCCTATCTCAATAATTACTGTAGCAGTACTAGGCATGCTTGTACTTATTATAATGCATTTCTCATGGTGATTCCAAATATGATAATGAAAATCAATAATTGTGGCATTTTTGAAATATATCGTGAACGTTTGGAATGTCGTCTGCAGAAGCCGCACGTCACTTTAAATGGGTGCGTCACAGTGTACATCATTTTTACGAACAACAAAATACGAACTTTATAATTTAAATATATGCCATACTATACCACTGTGCTTTAGTGACTACAGCAACGGTTGACTGCGTCTGCCATCAGAAGCTATGGAACACAATGAGAGGCATGGGTTTCCCCAACCATGTTGTGAAACTCATAAGCAAGCTCTATGAACACCATGAGTCTGCAGTCAGGACCAGCAGAGGCAACACAGACTGGTTCCAAAATAGGCAAAGGCGTCAGACAGGGCTGCATTTTGTCTCCACAACTTTTCATTTCAACATCTATGCTGAACAAATAATGCGTGATGCCATCACAGAGCTCCGGGAGTCATCATTATAGGCGGTCGGCGGATAACCAACCTAAGGTACGCGGATGACACAACCCTCATCTGTAAAAGCAAAGCAGAGTTGTTGGAACTACTGAAATCAGTGAAGATCACGAGTGAGGACAGGGGACTGAGGCTGAACACCAAAAAGACAAAGATCATGGTAATTGATGGAAGTCAGAATGATGACGATGTTTTCTCTCTGGAAGACGAGGTGATAGAACAAGTGAAAAGCTTAGAATTTCTGGGCTCCACCATCAACAACAAAGGTGATTGCTCACAGGAGATTAAACGAAGACTTGCAATTGCTCGTGGCACTGTTCAGTCAATGACCAAGCTCTGGAAAAGCAAACTCTCCTCATCATTAAAAATACGCCTGCTTCGATCCACAGCCTTTGCAATTGCAACTTACGGCTCCGAATCATGGACAATGAGATTGGCAGACAAAAAGAAGCTAGAATGCTTTTGAGATGTGGTGTTACCGCAGGATCCTTAGAATAGCATGGACAGAGAGGAAGACCAACGCATGGGTCCTGGAGAAACTTGATGTAAAACAATCACTACGGGCCGAAGTCATCTCCAGAAAGCTGTCATATTTCGGTCACATCACCAGACACCAATGATTGCAAAAAGACATAACCCAGGGCATGGTAGAGAGGAGAAGAAGGAGAGGAAGACCTACAGCTAGTTGGCTAGATGACATCAAGCAAGTTACAGAAAAATCCATAGCAGAGGCTACCAGAGCTGCTGCCGACCGTAGACTATGGCGTCTCATCATTCGGACCACACCAGCATTTATATATGCCACGTGACCAAAGAAGAAGATACCACCAACCGCATGTTCTAAAATGCCTGAAATCACTCGATCGCCGTGCAAGTGTGCAAGAGTTTGGCAAACAGACAAAACAAGGAACCGGCAGTAGACCGAGAACCTTTCATTTTGAGAGTATTGTCACATATAATATAGGGGATCAGCATTGCGCTATACCACGGAAGCGCAGAACAGTCTAACCACAGCAGAGGAAGGAGGACAGGCCCGTTCATTAGGATCATGTACGAAAAAAATAATCGCCAACGGGGATGCGTCATATGGTCCGTCAGAATCAACCAATGGTGCGTCACAAAATTGACTGAGGGTGCGTATATTGTATGACAAAGGTCCGTCACTTTTTTGACACAGGGTGCGTCATGGTACATGAGAAGTTGACGCACCTCGGTAAAGTGAGCGCGCATTTTTTGTCTAGACCCACCCTCTCAAAAGAATATTGCTCCGCCAACACAGCCTCTCAGTCTCTCCTCCCTTTATCATATTTTACGGCGCTGAATCTGTCGATTGTTTTTAGAACGCTTACTCTCTTGTTTGAGACGGAGCACTTCACACTCCCTCTGATCAGTAGCTGACCATCAAAATCTTGAACATGTACCGTAACGCCCGCACACGTTTAAAACAAATAACATTGATAGCATGCCCTGCTGATTCCGACTGAGAGAGAGTTCATCGATCTATTGCTCGTACGTCCGTACATACAGACAACATTTGTTCCTAAATCCATGATTTATAAGCCCAATCGGACTAGGATTCAAGCCCAAAGTGCTCTTAATGCGATATATCTATTCGTTGGGCCAATTTTGTTGTAACATAATCATGATAATATCCCAATGCAACCTTCAATACTGCTGCATCTTTACCCTTCCTTCTATAGACTGGTTTAATTGGTCCAATAGGATTTGGCATTGTGCTTATAATTATTATACTCGCCATTCCTCAACATCAGATATCGTAGCGGGAAGATTATAAAAGATTCAATGCTTTTAAATTAGCTGCCAAATTGCCGGAGCGACCGTGAAAGAGTTAGTGACAGGCTTACAGGGGGAAACGGATACTATTTCAATACTCGGGTTAAATTCGTCATTGTCAATATCGGTAGGAAATGAAATAAAAAAATACAAATATGTCAAATGAAAAGTGAATACGACAGGTGTTTGCTATCGTACCGATACATCACATTCTGACTCATTTCACATACGGTCAAGATATTAGATTTTCGATTGTACAAATATCTGGTTACCAAGGTGAACAACCAACAACACACAAAAAAATCCCCAAAAATAATGATAACCAGTACAATTGGACGTTATATAATTTGTTATTTTTGCTGGCGTATGCACTAGTATTCGACAAAGGCACGGATGTTTGGTAATTTCCCTTATTATACCTTCATTTAAATCTCATTGGAAGAAAGCAGTTGTACTATTCAAATTTTGAAAAGCAAATGTCTAATGTCAACAGGAGAATTTCAATTAAAATGTGACTCTGAGAATTTGGTACGCATCACATTTTCATTGGCAAGGCCTATACTCCCTGTCATAGTTCCTTAGATATACATTCGCGTTTTTTCACGGGAGCTTATTTTGTTATTGTTTGCGAGGCGCGGCGTCAAAATGCTTGACAGGCGCGAACAACTATTCATCTCGAAGGCATATTCATGAAAAGCGTGACTAAGGTCACGCGCCGTCAATCACGGCGTGTGACGATTTTACGATTGACCAATTAGGATGCGCGATTATTTTTTTAAAGGGACCGGTACGCACTTCCGGGTTTACGCACATTCTCACCTACGCATTGCAATTCGCACCTACGCACATACGTACGCAACTCGCACATACGCATGATTTGATGGAATCATGTCCAAGGCATTATGACAGGGAGTATAGTACAGTAATTTCCTGTAAGAGAATAATAGATTTAAACTTATTTCTTTTCCAGAATTTTATTTCAGGAGATCACATTACCGTCGTAGGTTACAAAAGTGGATAATCCCTTGATATTCCAGATCATACTAATCATGCTAATTGTGCTGTACGATCCCACTTGGTATCCTACTCGGTCAAACATTTATTTGGCGGGATGTATATTCTGCCGTAGTAGTGAAAACGCGTATGGAAATCGAGATCTAAAATCGCACAGAAAGCAGCGGCGGACGACACAATTCCGTTGAATATAATTTCAAATTTAATCTCATATGTGTTGTCTGTCATGTCGATCGTTTCTATACCTGACATTTCGACTTGTGAATGTCACTACGTGTAGATCTTGATGGAGCCGTAGCAGCAACAAAAGTAATTTATTTCACATTTTCCATTGCAATATTACATTATTGCTATAGTGGTGACGTGGGACAAATATTATGTTGTATTATGTATTTGTATCAAAATAATGACAGTGAAGTAGCATTCGTTTAATGACAAGCCCATGGCTGTTTCAAGCATTGAGGTGCTTAGTGAAAAGCTAGGGTCGGACAAAGACAGGTTGCAATCGAAACATGATCAAGGGTGAACATTATCATATTATCAGTCTAATAATCGCTCTTTAACCGACATATTTAAATATGGCGGTCAGTAAAAAATCTAAGGTTTTAAACTGTATTATAACGTATAATTAATGTTGTAACGGCTTTTATATTAGGAAGGCTAACATTGACTTTGAAGCGTTTTCTTTATATTTACACACTAGTTAACAGTGTCAAATGAACCGACAGTACCATTATCGACCGACAATGACCGACAGCCTCAAATATTGGGGAGGTAGGATTGAAACCCCACTGTCACACGCCTCCAACCCCGCCCCCTCTAGCTACATTTATGATAACAGACGACTATCTGAGCTTTGGACGATCGGCATAATATGATTGCATCATCACACTCTCCGCAGATCTTTTACACGCAGTCTACAGCGTAATCACGCTAGCAGACACTGTTTAGGAAATCGTAATACCCACGTCCTTAGTCGCTATAAATATAAATAAGCCGGGATCAGTGTTTCTCATTATAGCCATATTTGTTTCCAATTGAAGAGAGTCTCTTCTCTGGCTTATTGTGGTATATTGGCAATCACTGTATGGGGATAAACAATAGGTTATAAGTCACAGCGATGAACCTGGTTCGTATTAGATGCATGAATTACTAATGATTCTATTACCGATGTTGTGTGCTGTAGCGTAAATGACGTGTCCTGATCGGTTTGTTCAGATTTGTGCATTGGTGTATAAAAAACTACCTGTGGTAAATGCAGTGTGTTATGGTATAAGGGGCTGTCATTTTCTTCGGTAGGGAGGAGGTCCCAAATATCCGGGTGGTGGGGGTTCATAGTTTTTTACACGGGGTCAAGAAATTAATACAATTGTAATAGGGGGTCAACAAACGTTAGTTAATAAACTTGAATTTGACTGCATATTTTCTACGTTTGTCTACCCTCCTTTTTCCTTCCACATCAACTGTTTTCTCAATGTTCCGAATAACCATAACTAGATAGGGTCACAGGTCACTAATAGGTATATCAAATAAGGTGGGATCGTTTCAAAAAATCCTTAAAATCGTGATACGTGTCTCTATTTTAAATAGAAGTTGTCAAAAAAACATAACATTTTTGGTATCATATTAAAGACAATTTATCCAGCTACCGAATAAAAAAAGAATTAAAGCCACATGTTTAGCAACAGTGAAGTTATCAATCTAAACGTCGAGTGAGTCAAGGGTGGGAGCGGTGGTAGAGATATTAATGGCCAATGCCTTTAAAATGAATATATCTCATATACAATGAATGCTGTTAAATTATAATCATTTCTGTCAAACAGTACATGTAAAGATGGTAATTTGTTTGAACATTCCTAAGTGCCTTCTTGTATTTAAGTTAAAGAACACGTGGATTCCTGTTACACTTAATGCATTGTGCCATCTATCAAGAGTGGCATAGGCAACGAGCACACAGGACAAGTAAGACTTCACTTAATATGTCGGCGATCACGATAAGCTACTATTTGGTCGTTATAGTGGAAAGTAAATATACAAGTAAGTATACCAAGTCCTTTGCAAACATGTGGCAGACGTATATGGTTGCTTATGTGTTTGAAGATATAAAAAGATTTCTTTATAATGTGGTCAAAGTAATATCAATCGCAAACATTGTTACTTGCAACTATATCATCGTACTTCAAACTTGTCTCAGACTAGTTTGTTTTATCCGAAACTGTGCTATTACGCCTGCTATTATGTAGATGTATGCGCGCGCATCTTATCATGCTTATATTACACCGTGATAACCAATCAGTATGCAATACACAAAGGTGTTTCTTGCTATCAGACTTTGTAGGTATACCCGAGTGACACCCAATTCATCATCGCATTGTAAAACACCTCGTTCCACTGTTACTTATACATTAATTACATCATCCGGATAAATTCTTTTGTAAATCAAAACCATTTGTATAATTGAGCGTGATCCAAAACGATTCTAGGAATATCACCTATCCATATCAATCACAAAATCGCTTTAGATAATACACCGAGATATAAAGTCTATAAACGGTTTGTATTTCGCCACTTTCTATATCATAAATGTATGGATTATAATAACATGGCTGTTAAATTTAAAAGTGCTTCAACACGTTAGAATCGTGATACTGTAATGATAGCATATTTGAAAGGGAAATATTAGATGAATCAGCATGCAATTAATCCATCTACTTGAAGTATTAAAAGAATATCATCAAACACGTAGTATGTTATACTACCTGAAACAGTACAGAGTACGCTGACGTCAGAGAAACCATCCATCATCAACGTAGGTTGCCCTATTTTTGGAGCACCCATCTTTACCACTCAACGTAGGTTTCCCTATTTTGGAGCACCCATGTGTAGGTTTTCCTATTTTGGAGCACCCATTTAATTTGACTCTATGAGTGTCTAATTCATTTATCAAATTAACGGCAGTATCGGTAATGCAGTAAGCAACTAATTCATGACAGATAATTAATATGATAATAAGTATGGCATAACGATACAATCTAATCAAGCTACTATTGATCTGCCGTTTACAATTACACGTTAAATGGCACATTATAATCCTTGCATCGCAATACGCATATTAGCCATGTAGTTTGTAAATAATTAATCGTGATTCAATAATTTATCGTGATTGTATGTAGTAGGATCGCTTCTCAGCGTCTTCAATATTGATGGATGGCTGCCTCGTGTGGCTGCGACTGAAACAACAACAATGTATTACGATAAGTGCATTATTTCTTTTTGTAGGATACAATTATATATTGTGCAGACTGTTTACGTTTGCTGTTTGATGTTACCTATCCACAAATAGTATTTGGAGTAAGGTGCAAAATTGTTTCTTTTCAGCATTCATGGACATTACACGTGCATTTGTTCATAAACGGATCAATAGATACACTGCTGCATCTTCGTGAGTATTTTGCATATAGGGGCTGTTTTTACAGGTATTATCGCATGCTAATATCCTGTGTCTTCTAATAATTACATTTCAACACTAGCATATGTTAGCAAGCAGCTAATACATACATCACACAACAAGAAAATGAACAGTGACGAATACCTCTCATTTCCTACAAAATGAATACATTCTTTCTTCTCATTGGAATTCAATCTCGATAATGCTTAATAATGCATTTACAACCCAGGCTAAAATAACGATCGTAAAAGCCGCGGGCACAATGTAAAGCGATAGCGTGTTCTAGAATTTTTTTGTAATCGAAAATTAATGAGGCATCTAAGATTCATGAACGCTTGTTCTAGTGTGGTCGGGGTGTCAGAGTTCTGTCATAATGTTGATCACGGTGGTGATAATAGGGCCCCTTAAAATGCGCGCCTAATATACCTTACACGTTTTATGAATATATATAAATGATACGGTAGTATTATCACATATAGTATACATACAGTTACGCTTATGAAGCTAATGCTATTGATTTTTGATCTTGCTTTTATAAGGTTGTTAAGGCCAAGGGTATACTATCTTGATATTTACTCCTCCAGTTCCAAATTATCCACTTTATATTTAATCACTTCATAACATTGTAATCAAGTTTAAGTGAAGTAAATATTGAAGCCCAAATCTAACGTTTCATTTATGAGATAGCTTCACTTTGTGCTTCGAAAACTGAACACTTTCCACGCGGCAGGCATCCGCAGACAACATTCCAAAATGTCACAAACTGTTTCAACAATTTTAAAATTATCGAAATGCATCACCATATTTGGAATCACCATGAGAAATACATTATAATAAGTGCAAACATCCATAATATTGGTTCAGTGAGATAAGACTTGAAAAGTTGGGAACGGTTTTGAAAAATCTGTTTTGTATATGGTATCAATATTAGTGGCATGGAAAGTGTTAATTACTACCTCCACACCCAGGAAATGTCTATGAACATGTACATCATACAAAGGTAAGATTGGGAATGGAACTCCATAAACTTAGCCAGGTACAGTGTGCAAGATTTGGATTCACTGTGAATTGGCTTCAACATAATATGGTTACAAAATACCACATTTGTGGCGGTGGATTGGTCAAATCAAACATTTAACGTGTTAAAAGTATTAAGCCACCGGAAAAACATAATTGATGTATCTTCCACTAGACATGCTAGATAGCGACGTCACTGCGTCATATTTTTAATACCCTTCATTTGTCGGTGTGAGGGTGTGAGGGTGTGAGTGTAAGTGTGTGGTTGTTGTTGTTTTTGTTTTTGGATTTTTCAGTGAATGGAACAATAACCGTACCGCAAAAATTGGAACGCAAGATCAATATCGAGAAAAGCCGTCCCGGTGATGTACGAAAAAAGTGTCTGTGCGAAAATGTTATACTACAAATTATAGTAATAATCTGTCGTCGGATATTTAAAAAAAATATGTAGCATTCAAATCTACGATTATAATCGAAATGAGCTTACCCGTCTATTACCTCTGTTACAAAGTCGTGCATTTCAAAATTACCACACCCGCCTATTAGTTACTATTACACATGTCAATGCTTATAAATATTGGATATACTGGACATTTGACGAAACAAGTCTGCTACATTGTTCTCCTTCCTCCCATCCTTTCTGTCTTCCAAATTCTAAAATGTGTGTTTAAACCCTTTAAATTGAGTACTACATCAAACAACTTTCAACTCAAGTTAAAAGCACTTTATCTTTAATATCGACGACTAAAAGATAACAAGCACTTGGGGTGGTTGGCTTCCCAAGTGCTTGGCTTCGATTTGAAGGCGAGCGTGAGCAACTCGTCGCTAACTCATCAAACGATGCAAGACACGACGGTAATCGGAGGACACCGTACAATTCGGGTACCTAGTCACGCTTCATTCTAAAGGACATGTACTCCCGTGTGTAATAGGGCGCGAACAAACACCATGTCAATGGAATAAAGAATGACCATTGGATGCCAACAACTTCCTGTGTGTAGTCCTTCGATGATGGACTCTGTATATCAAATTGCTTATACTCTATACTATTAACAGATAACATTTCTCAACATAATGATTGTCCCTCTAAAAGCAATTGGGACTTATGTGAAAAAGGGACAATGATTCTTGTAAATAGTGTTTATAGTGTTTTAACTGGTTTACTAACAACATACTTTCTAGAATAATTCTATTTGAATTGTCTGTGCGACACTACAACCTACTTGATTTCCTAGCACCCACAATCGGTGTTAAAGGACGATCAATGATAAAGATACTTACTTGTCAATTCACCACAGACACTATTCCTTATTTATTTTGTCAGTAGCTAGTTAACTTAAATGATGAACATAGAGATAGACCTCTTGCCATTCTTTAACTGAATCATCCCTAAATTGGGATAAAGAAAACGCACTGGGAAAACAAGTGCTAATGTTGTCAATCGGGGAACACTAACGTGGACCACCTATCAATAATTATTCTGTTGGACACTTCGACTGTTGACGGAATTCATTATTCCGGTACCACTTGCACTATCTGCAATCATTCAGTATACGGCACACTTTGAAGAAGCCATCGCGAATGTCATACGTACCCATTTCGTTCCATCTCGACATTGTCGAAACTTTCTTCTAAAAGTCAACTTACGTGGCACTCAATACATCTTCAATGTATATCGGGATAGATAATGTACGGTAGAATATTCCTTTACTTACACCGTGGCCTCTACATCAAAGGTAACTGGTATCAACTTGTTTTAGATCATTATTTATTGAAGAATCACACAAGCTATAGATAATAACGGTTGCATCGTACGGTTTCAGCATAATATGATACAGTGGAATTTAACCTAATTTAGGATTGGCTACTAAGATAAGACACATAAGGAATACAATGCCGAGTAAAGCCGCACCAGTACACATGGCTCACACGTATAAGTGACTTGCCCCGTACGGTGTTATTGCATCATGAGCATGCATTGGGTCTGAAATTTGCTGGTCACTGGGGGTGTATTAAATAAGGAGCGTATCAACATAACAAGGGGGCACAGCACTAAATATACCGCCCATTGAATTACATGTAAAATAGAGCTAAACAAGTCGCGATTTTGGGTTCTTAGTAACTCTTTTTGGAATGTCTCGAATGCTTCATTCTAACAAACAAGTATTAAAATTTCATAAATTCGTCAAGAACAGATACCCATTCCAATAAGATTTTACGATATGATCATTTAAAGGGCGCCACCCCTATTTTCAGCCCGGACTCTCGCCTTCTGACCGCCTCCGAGCATGTGTGTTCATCCACGTGATACATTTTCGGTACAATCGAAAATCTTTATTTTGCAATATCCTGAGCAAAGAACAAGAGATTATCTGTCATTTTAATTATAAAATGCTACCCTCACGCAAAACTTATTCCCAAAGGACCCCATTTATCACAACCTCGGTTTTTGTTTTTGCCGGAACTTACTACCATTACACAAAACGAGGAGTGATTTAGTGCTGTGCGCCCATAATGAATACATGGATGACTTAGGCCACACTGCAAAACAAGTACGCATGGCTCACATGTATATAAGTGACTTGTACAGTACGTTAGGCTTAGCGATAGTCGCCAGAGTTAAATTTTATTACCATAAAGTAAATAAACCCCAATCAATTAGAACTGATACCAATGCAAATATATATCCATAACAATAGCAAAATATTTGCGTTGGTTTTGGTTTAATTGTATGGGATATTGTTAGATGTAGTTCATACACTTCCTCCTAACCAGCCTAAGAGATGCTTACATTATCAAAATACGTTGCATTATCATACGGTACTAGTTAGTACACCACTGTGTTATTGCATCCTGAGCATGCATTGGGCCTGAAGTTTGCTGGTCACTTTGGTGTATTAAATTAGAAGCGTTTCGGCCAATATTTCGGGGGACAAACTGCCTAGAATTATAGCTCTATGCTGATATCTGCAAATTCAGAAGGTGTGTACATTAAACACTGCCTCGGATGGACACTGGATTGGGATAGTCAGAGATGGGGTTAAACAGAGGATAGTCAGATATTGGGGTAAACAGAGGATCTATATATCAGGAAGCTGCCTCAAATGGACACTGGATTGGGGGTAGTAGGAGATTGGGGTAAACAGAGGATATATATATATATCTAGGTCATTGTACGTATGGGGATGGACAGTATAACTTTGTTGACTATCGTATACTTATTACGTACAAGCTACTTATACGCATGATGCATAAGTACTGGTTTTGCACAGCAACCTTAGATACCAATAGTATTTGAATATGATCAGATACTGGTAGTTCATGAAACCATTATAGTGAATAATTTAACATGTTTGGAATTTCTTTTTGACTTGGTCAACTCAAGCATAATAATACACATGGGGAAAAGAAAACCCATCACTATGTAGTTTGCCTTCATAAAGATTAAGAAGCCTTTCAACGTAATTTAATTCTAATATAATGGACAGTTTGATATGATCACTAGTGTAAACATCTACATGTATTTGTTACTAAGTAACTTAAATGCAGGTCCAGTCTAGTTATTTCCCTTCAAAAATACATATCAAAAGTCAATTCAATGTTATTTTTATTAGGATTAAGTCATATTGAGGTTCGCATTATTTTTCGCTAATAAGGGCGATTTTGCGCTAAAACTTTTTTTTAAAGGGGGAAAGGGCCGCCTCCTTCGTTAATTTGAAAAATATCCGGGAGCAAACCATTTGTTTTATTTGCCTAATATGTTTTGCGACTCTCTTAAATATTGTAACAATCAAGTGACAGAGTATAGGCTTCACGGAATGACTTTTAAATCGATTATTTGCATTTGGAGTCTAGTTTGCCGAAATGGTTAATAATCACAGACATATTATTAAGGTTATTATACTGCTTAAAAGAGATATGTATGTATTTCGTATTTAGCAGAGACTGTTCAAACATCTATCTTATTCAAAGCACATACATTATGTATTGGAATTAGCAAGCAATAACTTATTATGCAATTATAATTCCAGGACACGTATTTGAGCATTACTGAATATTCCGCTGTTTTATTTATTGTCGTGTCTCGTCAGTAATTTTGAAATGATAATCACACATAGACTGTACATAATACACGATATCGTTATAATCACGCTAATGTCATTGGGTGACTTGTTTTATAGAAATGTATTTTGTCAAATGTGGTAAGAGTATTAGTTCTTTGTCGTTACAAATTTGTTTCACTGTTAGCTTTAACACTTTCAACGCGGCAGGCGTCTGCAGATGACAGATCCAAAATGTCACAACATGTTTCAAATATGTCAAATGTATTGAATTACATCACCATAGTTGGACTCACCATGACAAGTGCATGTAAACAAGTACAAACATTATACTGGTATTGGTTCGGTAATTTTTGAGATTAATTTTGAAAGTTGGGAAGGTTTCTGACAAATCTGTTTTGTATATGGTAAAACTAACAGCAGCGTGGAAATTGTTACAATTCGCTACAGTCAATGACACATTTAGGAGATGTTACCCCATCCCGTCAACGCAAAAGGTACCATACATGTATACTGTACAAACATCTCTTATCATGCACGTTCAGTGTGAATGTTGGGTACTAAAAATGGTATTGTGATGTATGGTTTGTTGTTTCTGTACTTCGACGACAAATGGACCCAAGAAAAATAAATCTAACTTTTCTGGTGAACTCACATTTAGTAGCTGCCAACGGATAATGTTATGTTTAAAAATAGCTCAAGCATGCCCATTGAATGATAGATTTGTGTCGAAAAACAAGTAACCATTGATAACACCGCAAAGCATGTGCCAATGTCGATCGTTTGCATCTTATCATCAACGATGACCCGAATACTCGTCCTTCTTCACCACTCATTCACGAAGCGTGTCATTGTAATGAAGCGAATAGATGTGTTTTCCAGACACTCTTCCTCCACATCATTATCACCAAGCATCTCAGAGCATAACCAGACCAATATTTTTTTCTAGCACACGGGCTAATCCACTTAAGAAAATTGAAGTTCTCTGGCACGAATCCTTACGTGATCATCTCGTGTACTACTCTGCATATGTACAAATGTTCCCCAAAGTTTCCCTCAGGGTAATTTCGGACTAGTGTTTGCACACATTTTTAAATCCATTATGCTTCTATATATTATCTGATTTACTCCATTTTGAAACGCACCCAATTCAGTGCAACATTTGGTGTCTGAATATGTTTTCAAAATGATCACTATTCTTACTCCTTTATCAAGTATTTCAGTATTTAAATGTCATTATTGATATTGGCATCAGTGTTTAATATTGAGCATACCAAACGTAGAAAACCGAGTTTTGGGAATGTCACAATGTGCCAGTGGTCATGTTAGATTGATCTCCTACGTTGAATGAGTACATTCAAAAGTGCAATGTATAGTGTGACTTGCATTTCGTTCATTGTATCAAATGTTTATGAGTAGACCTACTACATATTTCTTTGCACCAGTACCTGTTAATAGGATTGTGCACACACGTGTATATATATCCCAAAAGTACAACCACTAACATCTATGCTATAAATTGAGTCATACAAGCCTTTACATTTATATTGACTTACAACTAATTATGATGTGTTTAATGCAGCCAAATGAGCCATTTTAAACAAATATTAAAATAAGTATACAATTGTGGTTTAATTCCGTATACATTCATTTTATTTTATTTTTCATTTCATTTCATTTCATTTCATTTCATTTCATTTCATTTCATTTCATTTCATTTCATTTCATTTCATTTCATTTCATTTCATTTCATTTTATTTTATTTTATTATTTTTATTTTATTTTATTTTATTTTATTTTATTTTATTTTATTTTATTTTATTTTATTTTATTTTACTTTTTATTTTTTTTTAATTTTTTTTTAATTTATTTAGTTATTCATTTATTTTAATGTATCCGTTTATTTGTTTAGGATATTGCTTACCGTCCTTTTCAGGACTACACATGTACATTTCATGAAAGGATTATCCTATTCACGGTACGGGTTAATTATATTACGAGTTTGCCACAAGAACAGATGTTTTTTGCATAATGCTAGAATTGTGCTGGTTCACCAATCAAAAGTTGATGACAGGCTTCGATGAATTCCAAGAAACAATCCATAGCAGAAGGTGGGCTTGTGTGTATGTAAATGATGCTGTCAGCTGCCGCTAATGTAATGCAAATCTTTTGTTTATTTCAGCAATTTAAGTGCAAAAAATGAAAAGAAAGTGCCAAAGTAGGTTTAGTTTCATGTTTGAATGGAGGAATTCCATTCAATATTACCAAAGTTATGATTGTTGGATTTTTACTGAAAAATATAACATATTCTCACTTCTAGTAAAAGATAATGTAACTTGCCTAGGGTAATAGACCACTACACATGTGGTATCTACATTGTTAAATACATTGGTAAATTAGTGCATTGTAAGTTCATATTCAAGTTCATGTATGCTTTGTAAAATAATTTACGGAAGTTAATTATATGAAAAGAGATTTCCTTACAACTTAATAATTTAATATTTGTACGTAGAAGCTATAGTTTTTGAGGTAAGAGTATATGTATTACCTTGTCCGTTACTTATTTGATGACTGTATAGCATTCATCGAAAAACTCAATTTCTAATCGTTTGTCATAGAGATTGAAATCAAGGCACATTTTGTGTCCCTATTATGTAAATGAGCATCAAGGAGATCCCCAGTCTTCCAGGATCCATGCATAATTGGCTCCAAACAAACATAGATTGTATAGACTTTGATTATACGGAATTGAACGCGTCCAATGATAAATACACATCAATAATATTCATGGATACATCTCTCACCTGAATGGAGCGAATATAAACGTCCCCAGTCTGTTTATGATATGCTTAATGAAAACAATATGAATAGTAAATCTTACTGATATTTGCATGATCAAACAATGGTAATTAAAATTTCATGAGAGGCATTAAAATATTTTATTTCACCTTTAATGACCCATCGTAATCATATAACATCGAAGTGAAAATGACTATAGCATTATGCATTGATTTGTATTTGTTTTTTTGTTGAATTTGTTTTTTTGTTTTCTTGTTATTATTAGTTTTTTATTTGTTGTTAATACTGCCCTTGAAATCATATAACATCGATTTGAGTTATGTTTTATTTTGTTTTCTCAGTTGGTAAATTGTGTGTACCTTAAAACTAGCAGTTCAATTTTTGTGGGGTTTGGACCATACTGTGGCATTCTCTCTCTGCTTTTTATCGATGTACAATGTATATCAACATTGAAATTTGCTGACACGCGACTCATTTCGCTCGATCACGTCACAAATGGTTTAGTATTGATTTATTTGATTTTATTCGGTTAATTCTTTATTTCATTTTGGTGTTGTATTTAGTTTCTTTTGGGTGGGTGGAGTCTTCTTGTAGTTTTAAGAAAGGCTCCCTTTTTTCTCATTGTGTCCTTTTTTCTTTCTTCTTTGTTTTCTTGATTCCCTATTTGACAGTGTTTTCAAATAGAGAATCGTGTTTTAAAGGTAAGTAATAGTGTATTATTTGAAAACCACATTCTGATTGATTCCAATCGGCACGGTACAAACTGATTCACGTCGAATTCACCCGACTCATATCAGTAGTGTATTTCCTTGTGCCAGATATAATGACATGAACTGTTTACATTAATTATATATCACACTTGTAATGTGTATTATTTATAACTCTAGTCTCAAAAATTATATTCTCCGTCGAAAAATCCGCCGTCGCCATAGGATATTATCACCAATAAAGTATTGGTTATTTTCGTCTTGCACGGACTTCATCTGAACAGTCTCTGATTAAAGACAATAGCGGAAGCCTTTCTTAAACAAGTCTCAAATTGGTGTAAAATGTCTCATTTCTGAACGCCATCTTGACTTACCTTTTAAAAAAAATAAGCCGCCACTTGATCTTAATTCACTGTTTCATGTCAATATTTTTTAAAGAATGTCAATAGACGTTTCTAGACACGGCAATGCTAATTCATTCAAAACTATTATGACAATGTTAGGAGATACAGCCATAAACTGTCAGTCCCTAACTGCAGCTAAAATATGCTATGAAGGCAGGGAGAGTATATAAAATCAATGATAACGTATTTGTAGGGTTCATATATGTTTACAAGGCTACTTTTACTATTGATGAAAGAGTAATGTGTATATCGAATGTCTTTTAATAAACCCCTTGTTACCTTTAACATTCAAATTCAGAACTGTTGGTATAACCAGTTATATATTATTTAGTATTTGCCCATAACCGGGTACATTAATGAAGCATAATGACAATCTTACACATTTTTTCTTTTCTTTTCAAAAATACATATTTGTGCTTCAATGGCTAGACATTATAGTGTTAAACATGTTAAATGTGAATAATACGGACAATTAACATAGTATTACAATGGATGACAATAGCTTTACATTGAATGGACTGCACATATCTGCATCAAACTTGTGTATAACGAACAATGATGGTTTATGACCCTGTCTTGGATCGATACGAGGCTTAAAATAGAATACATTAAATGTGGATGTTATGTCTTCTTTCATTTAAAATACAAATTATGTTATAATAATAGTTTGTTTGCATATGAAATCCGAAGAACATTCATGATGCAATTTGCTTGAAGCATAATTTGCGGTATTTGACACCCTTAGTCATTCGTGCACGTATTCATAGCCGAGAGGATGATGCACGTATTAATTACATAAACAACTGCTTTATCTTTTAAAAGGCACTCATGCATATAATTATTAGCTGTGGTGAGATATCAGATGAACTACGCGATGCTTATTTATAATTAAGCATACCGCATAGAGGGGATTTCTAAAAAATAACATTATTATCATCTGCCCAAAGGACTCTATTTGGTATTCGGTGCCTAAATATTTATCCTATAGGACAAAGCACAGCTGTGGTCTGTTTTTCAGAAATAGTTTTGCATACAGCTCAGCTTCGTCTGGGTAGCATATATCTTTACTTTTAAGCATCATATAAAGGTGTCTTTAGAAACAATATTATTCTGTTCTTAGTAATGTTGCATAAATACCAAGAGTTTACACAAAGTGAAGCTATTTGCACTTTTGACACAAATTAAGGACGAAGAGACATACAAATACTACCTCTTTGATCTAGT
Source organism: Ophiura sarsii (assembly GCA_035610835.1). Classification (NCBI taxonomy): domain Eukaryota; kingdom Metazoa; phylum Echinodermata; class Ophiuroidea; order Amphilepidida; family Ophiuridae; genus Ophiura; species Ophiura sarsii. The sequence goes on from CM069455.1 coordinate 27,984,255, forward strand.
CAATAAAATTCACGTTTTGAACAAAATATACTAAATAGGGTATTTACTGGATACTGTAATATGCATCCAAAGATAACTCTAAATTATTTGTAACAAATGTAATTTTTTATTATTATTTCGATAGCACATTTCACACCACGTACCAAATCTCATTTTAGAAATGTCTCATTTGACATTTCACGTAATCTTTTTAATAATTTGCACTTAACAGAGACATTCAAACTATCAGCTCTTTATAACTCATGGAAGCATTTTTTTTGAACATAATTATATAAAAAGTATATATCGTATGTCGCTGTTGCATGACAATTAGTCAGTCGAGTCTCCGTGGCAATTGCATTTAATAATTAAAATAATAATAAACATTCAAGATAAGAGCTTTAATATTATCAGCATTTAGTATTTAAAAATGGTCAGTTCTGAATTTAAATGGTGAAGGTAAAAGGGGTTCATTAAAAGACATTCAATAGACAAGTTACCCGTTCATCAATAGTAAAAGTAGCCTTGTAAAAATACATGAACCACTACAAATACGTTAGCATTGATTTTATAATACTCTCTGCCTTTATGCATATTGTTGCTGTATTTGGGGACGGTTTCTGTCTGTATTTGCTCACATTGTCATGATCGTTTTGAATGAATTATCACTGCCTTGTCTAGACGAGTTAATTGACATACTTAATAAAACATTGACATGGAACAGTAAATTAAGATCAAGTGGCGGCTATCTTTATAAAAAGTAAGTCAAGATGGCGTTCATAAATGAGAAATTTTACACCAATTTTGAGACTTCTGTGCGCCATGTCCGCACGTGTATCTGTAAGGATGCCATCCGCTATTGTCTTTGATCAGTGACTGTTAAAATGAAGTCCGCGCAAGAAGAAAATGTCCGTACATATCCCTGTTGCACTTAATCTCAATGTCCATAGTTTGAACATAACAAATGAAACAAATCTGTATCCCGACGATTGCCAGACAATCACTATTTAAAATCCACATTGAATGTGACAAGCGCCGTCGGGCCACTGAACCCCAGCACTACATCGCACATGAGGATTGAGTAGAATGAAACCATTCGGTCATTCTTTACTCAGATGAACACCATTTAAACTATCGTGAAATTGCTGATACATAGTATCGATACGGTATAGATAACTTTCTTATATTATTTCATTGACAATAGTTCTCAAAAGTTCTCTTCATAATTTTAAAGTTCATGTAGACTTAATTTTGAACGTGCTTTGAGAAGAAAATGAGAGATTCCTTTTAAAGACATTTGGTAGACACATTACCCTTTCATCAATAGTAAAGGTAGCCTTGTAGAAATATATAAATCATTACAAATACGTTAGCATTGATTTTATAATACTCTCCCTGCCTTCATAGCATATTTTCGCTGCAATTGGGGACAGTTTCTGTCTGTATCTGCTCACATTGTTTTGATCGTTTTGAATGAATTATCAAATTCGAATTAAAACATTTGAAATAGATTGTGAATAATTACTCCGACTCCCTTTTAATTGAATAAAGGAGAGAATGACTTAAATGATTGCAAGAATTATAAAACATGCAAGAATGATTTCAAGAACTACATTATTTTTGTTCACTTGACCGCATGCGATCTCTGTCAAATTATGGATAATATAAATGAAACATGATCTGTATCCCGAGCTTTTCCGTCTTGGAATCACTATATTTTAACAATCCACATTGTGGCGCTTTCCGGCCACTGAACCCCAACACTTCATCACTCACGAGGATTGAGTCGAATGGAATCATTTAAGACATTTCAATTCCAGTCATTTTTCATTAAATTGACCATACTCTCCCGTTCGACCACATTGTCATCGCAAATACGATTTCGAAAAGCGCTTCTCGGGTAACGTGTGTGTAGACAATGTATGGTGTTAAAATGGTTGATAGCGTGCCAATATAAAAAATGTACTGTTTTGAGAGTGGCAATAATGTGTTATTTATTATAAGCACACATACATTTTGGAGGTGAAAACAGTTATTTAAAAAGGTATACATTTGTGATAATGTGTTTCTGTATTTCTGGCATGTATTATCAGTATTGTGATTGATAGACCGAAGGGGTAAACTGTGAAATGGGTCAAGATTATAAACAATACGCATTTTACTTAAAGTTAAACCATTCCGATCCAGCTAAAAGGGTTTGTTTCTATGTACCTTATGTCTTAAATGTCTCTCCACACTTGTAGATATAAGAGCTTAGTTCCAAAAGGCGCTAACTTACTTTTTTGAAAAATTTGAGAAAGGTGCAGAACATGGAAGAGAGTTACAAAATACATCTTTTAAACTTTGTTCTACATCTGTAGCATGTTCGGGTCTAAAAGTATGGCCCTCGGTAATTTCCGGAAATGTCTGGAAATTTGAATATAATTCACTATTTTGTAAGCCAAAATGCTGGAAATATGGTTCTTTAATTATAGTAAAACATTGATAGGAATTTCCTTAATGAAATGCAATGAAGAAAACGTAAAATGTATGGATTATTGTTTTGAAAATTGCACACGAACAAAATTGGTGTTAATTAAAAAAATGTCCCAAATTGTCCACATTTTCAGTTTTCTCACAAAATATCAAATATTCATAATTAAAAAAGTTGAAAAGGTATTTGAATGCGGTTTTCTGTTTTCAATGTGATTTGATATTGTCTTTTAGGTGTTCATTATTTGGAAATAAAGATTGCTTGGTAAAGTGGTTTTTGAAAATTGGTCGAAACATTTTTGTTCCAAAAGGCGCTAACTCCACTGATTTCCGAAAATAAAGAAAGACATAGGAAATACAGTGAAAATTTAAAAATAAAAAAAAAACAATTTTTAAGCTTCCACGTATGGATCTTTCATATGGTAGAAAATTAGCATAATCGAATAAGTGCAACTTACTCATTTAAAAAAACGTTGCTTTTCTACTATTTCACTTTTAGTGAGTTAGCGCCTTTTGGAACTAAGTTCTTCAATATGTTTGTGTATGTACATCCACCGTATATTTGTTAGATGCCGTTGAGGTGGATTTTAGAGTGACTGTAAATCAAAAACACGAGAGCACTCAGTGTAATTAAAGTGTAAAAGATGAGAGGTTGTTGTGTATCTCCACTAAGTGTTGTCCATTCGAAATACTGGCGTCAAACCCCCCCCCCCCCCGCCCCCCCCCCCCCCCCCCCCCCCCCCCCCCCGATATCATAGCTTGGAATATGATTGGAATAGACTAACAATTGTTAAGTTTTCATTTGTGTTATTGTGTAAATATTAGCGGTATGTGGAATTCTCCGGGGAATTATTTTTTCTTCAATTCAGGCAAGTACAACTATTATAACAATAGACGTTTTGTGTTCAATCTATTATATTCAAAGCATTATTTGCATATGTTTACATGTTAAACAGAGAGTATAATTATTTTTAAATGGATATCTCTAAACCAAAGGATCGTGGAAATAGTTATATTTCATTAATGCCCGTCCAGAGGTTTCTAATGAAAAGTGTATTATGAAACATGGTCATTCTTGCAATTTAGACCAGGCGAAGACTGTCAAAGAATACTTTCAAATTAAACCGTCTAAGGATAAAATAACCTGTCCGAAGAATACGTGAGTCACTGTGTTAGTTGACCATTTGACATGATGTACATGTACATTTACGAAAATCTGGCAACCATATATCAAATGTTAGACGAAATTACGTACGTCATAGAGTTTTCTCGAGGCATTTTATTCTACCGTGTAATAAATAAGACTTTTACCTCTTTATCGCTTTATAAATATAAGTAATTGGCACCATTGACCCTAGGCACCTAACGACACACCCACGAGATCAGACGATATTTAATCAGGGTAGATGAATAAGTAGCCTTTAACGATTTCAATAATGGTATTTGGCTCTCCCCCACGAATACGTGTTGATGAATCATTATGATAGCATGCCTTCTGATGACCAATAAAGGGATTTGCAATGTTTTCATTAACAAATTATAACAAATCATTGCAATGAATATTAAAGGTGGATCTGATCACTTTAGTATTTTTTTCCACATCAAAATATGTTTATATCAGAAGAAGCCCCATATTTTTCTCATTATTTCTGTAAAATATTTGGCGCAAGATTTGTTCCGTTTAGGAATTATAGGCCATACTGCATGCAGTGAATTACTGCCAAAGGTGGTTAACCCCCACCCCCCCCCCCCCCCCCCCCCACCCCCAGCTAGTGTGTGTACTATTCAAAGGGCACGTATCATGTCACCTTATGCTTCTGAAATAAGAACCATTGGAGTTATGCAACTCCAACTTTGGAATACGAATATTTTAAGGATAGAAAACATCAAGTTGAAAATCGGGCCAGCAATCGGAACACCTACCTTTAAAAAAATAGTAAGATTGTGCTTGAGAAACATGCGTTTTGTTTGAGAATACAGCCTACATTTATGATTGTGTAAAGATACAAACACGAAGAAAAAAATACGCATTATAAAATGCATTATCACAATTGTTAAAATGCGTTGCAACTACATAAGGCCTAAAACCACACCATTTTTCTCGTTTGAGCTTCTTTGCTGTTATAATTGCATCGGTATTATTCATAAGTGCGCTATAACTCGTGGAATATATAATATAGTTTTTATAATAGCATTTACAATGGCATTAACATTTTAATTGTTCTGAATTTTTATATGAAAACCTATGATTTATTTCCATTTAATGTCAATTTTGTACAACAGTGCCTTCTCGTAGCGACGCATTGAGTCAGCACACTGTTTTTTTAAGAAAAACATGTACATGTATTATAGGTCATATCATGGATCCAATCAATAGATGTATTAGTTTAAAGGTTGATGAACTGTTAATATTATTTAATTATACGCTATATATAATGGCCGCCTATGTCGCTACAACAAAACAAAAACACCATCATATCTGTCTTAACATATGAAAAACAAAAGAGCATCCGTTTAGTGTCAAGGTCATTTTGCCGCATGAGAGGTTCCACGGGATAACCATACGGATACAGAGGAAAATGTAATTCTCCATAGTGTCATTTACTACTACTAAATAAATAAATAAATAAATAAATAAATAAATAAAAATATAAATACATAAATTAAATGGAAACATCAAATACCAAAACATTATCTTTGGTATATTTCTCAATCAAAATCTGATTGGCATGAAAGTCATACGTCATTTAAAAAAGGTTAATGACCTGTTGATACTATTGGAAAAGAATGCTATAAAACTCGTCTTCTGTCACTACAACAAATGAAATATCAAACCCTATAGTATCAATATTGATCATCCGTTGGACGTCAATGTAAGGTTCCGGGTTATTTTGCCGCGTGAAAGGCTCCATAATGAAACTGATATGGTTTTACATAAACATTAATTTCCAGTTTTGGACACGGTGTCTGATGCATTATATTGCCCTAAGGGATATTTAAGGGGCCTAGACGCAAATTGTTAGTTGCCGCATTGAGGGGATTTCGATGCGTATACTTTGTACATCTATTATTCCTACCGCGACAAAGGAAGTAACTCCATGTTTGAATGAGCTTTTATGATGATACACCTAAAAATAACAATTATCTTTGATAAGGTAGGCTACGTAAGTCCTTTACAGATTTGAAAAAAGATAAATGAATAAGCACATACCTAACAGAAGAATGTGAATTTTTGAATGAAGGTTGTAAAGACGAATACAAAAGGAAGCAATGACGAAATTAGTAATCAACTATATTGATTTTTCACATTCTATTGTTTACAAACACAACAAAATTCACATTTTTGATTAGGTATGTGTTATTCATTTATATTTAATCCAAATAAGTAAAGGTTCCGTAGATACATCAAAGATAATTTGTTTTTTTTGCGTGATCTCTTAAAAGTATCAACATGGAGTTACTTCCTTTTGTTGCTGTAGGGCAGTTAAATAAATAGCTCTTCCTTTCAGAGAAGTGACGAAATAGTGTATTCCAGAGATTGACGTAGCACTGTACGCGTGAAAATTAGAATCGTTATTTTTAATTGCGTAGTAGGCAAAGTAAGAAAACATTTTTTAACATTCGGAGTATTTCAAAAACGGAAGGAGGAAAAGAAATCGCCCTTGTAAGCGATAAACTTTGCAAACCTTAAATCGTTTTAATTTCATGTAATCTGAGGAGTTGGTCACCACAAAACGTGTTTAAAATGCTTGTAATAAATAACAAAGCTGTTACAAACATCTCAAACTCTGAAACAAGTGATTAAAAAGGGTTATGACTGAAATTAAAAAAGATTAAAAAAACCCAATTGAAGCGGACGCGCGCCACCCCCCCCCCCCCCCCCCCTTAAACTTCTAAACAAAAAACCAAGAGGGAGGAGACACTAATATTACTTATGAACGCACCTAAATAACAGTACCTAATGTCCACTGGAGAAGACCGTATTTTTTGCTTCTATTGAAGGTATTTGTTTAACTTGCAACAACAGAAGGACAATCACAGAAAAAAAAAGAAAAAAAAACCCAGAGTAGACCGTAATGACAAATAAATACCACGTTACTTGTAGGCATGCGATGCTGCCCAGAATATCTGATAACATCAGAAACAGGCGATTGCAGCGCTTCGCTGTTTCACGCGGCTATTGGTTTTACCATATACCAACCAGATTTTGAAGACAACTTTTCCAACTTTAAAGGTTTATCTCATTGATTACTGAACCAATACTAGGCATGTTTGTACTTATTTCAATGCATTTCTCATCCAAATGTGGTAATGAAGTTCAATAAAGTTGACGAAACATTTTGTGACATTTTGGAATGTCGTTTGCAGATGTTCCCACGTGAAAAGTGTTAACAGGCAAAGGTATAATGCTCCAGTGTCAACAATGGCTAAACGGACCTCAAAACATGGGAGGAGAATATCAGGGCGATCTGGACTGGCTCACTAACACAGACATCCGCAAGCAAAATACCGGGATAACAATCTGACGATGATATCAAATCCGGATATAGTGATGCAGGACATGAGTGTTGAAAACCATTCTGATACGAGTACAGCATTTTCAACCTAAGGTAGTAAAATATCTTTACTAAATGACTGATTATTTGGCGCAACTGCTAGTGCAAATATTGCTGAAACATATTGTTACGTCGTATTCCGTCGTAGACTTCTGTGAAATTTAGTTGCCCTAAATTGTTAATGTGGAGTTTTACATGCATTTTTGCAAATGACATAGGGCGTAACCCCTAATCGTGTTAATTGCATGGAGAGAAACAATCAACATTGGTTATACAACGGATATTCTGCCCGCCTACGACAAAAGGATGTATGGGACACTTGAATGTTTTGAGATATGGTAAAATAACCATTTTTGAAGATATTTCCATATTTCTTCAAGCAATTACTTATCTTTTTTAAATATTAAAGTTATGTAATGTCTCTCTGATGCAGAAAATGTAAAAAGAATTAGGGAATTGATAGGTTTAAATGTTATTAAATTGTTTAAATTAACCAATATCATGTGTCCCATACTTCCTTTCGTACTTATAGGGGTGTTTCAGGTCCACAGTGATTTTTTAACGTGAATGCATATGTCTTCTGAAACTAAACAAACTAAAAGTGTATTTTGATTAAAGTGTCCCATACTTCCTTCTGTCGTGGGATAATTGTCATAACATATATAAAAAATGCTTTATGAAATAAAATATTTATATTTTTATATTAATATTAACAATGACATATTAACTGATTACTGAAACAATTGAATTGATAGCTATGGTCTTTTTATGCAACTTATGCAAATGTATGCATATGATACATAACAGCAGCTGGATAATATTGGTATAATTAAACAAACCATACCTATAATAGTACAGGTGGTATACCGTAAGGAATTAGCAGGTATATTCGACTCAGTGTAAAAATGTATGATCCATAAAATCTACCCCTTAAATTTAATAGCAATACAATTTTTTTTTTAAATAGCAGCGTGAGCTAGAATCTCATATTTTATTTAATTATATTATTTAACTTTCAGATTAGAAAGTATGATGGGAACTTTTCAAAAATAAATATATCGAAATGTATAGTTTTGAAAACGAGGTTGTCTGTTGTTTACCGTAGGGTTCCGTAAGATGGTTACATTATAATTAAGCACGTCCATATCACAAAAACACCCTCTGGCAGTGTACAAGGTGTAAATAGACATATCGCTAAATTATCAAGAGTATCCACTATTTAATCTACCAGCTATATTATTATAAAAACACTGTCTCTTAAAGCACTCGAAATTGGTTGAGTGTGCGTATTAACATGATTAAGAACTTAGTGTTTCTAAGCTGACGCAGGCAGTAATATACAATTTCATGTATATTTACTGTAACTAGTATATATGTTATACACGATAGAGCTAATAAATACAGCACGTTTGTTGTGTAATTAGGAAAATGTGGTTAGGGAAGGTACTACGACATGTAAAGATGAATTGGTGTGTTGATTTTTATGCCAGGCAAAGCTTTTATTTGGAGGACGGTTTGATAATAACTAAATTTTAGTAGACGAAGAACAACATTATAAAAAACAGTCAAAGCAAAGTGTCACCTGAAAATTGAATTTACCAAGTGCATATCGCGAAACAGACATCATAGAAGGACGTCCAACCTGTCTGTTTGTACATGTAGTCACGGGAAAGCTATTCACGTGATTGCGCCAAATCAGAAGATGACACCCCTTCCTTAGGTGACGGTCCTCAATATATCAAGGTGACCCCTTCCCCCGCATTGCCCTCCCTCGCAATTTTGTGAACGATTCATTTCGAGCTTTTTCGTATCTGCTAGATTTAGAAAATCTGATCAAAAGTCCTTTGGCGTTTGTCAATGCTATTTATTTGTTTCTTTAACTTACATACCATAGTGCAAGATAATTCTTGCTAGACCTGGACCCAGAATTCCTTTATTATCAGTGTGACATATAATATATAACAGAGCCATCGAAATACACAGTGATGTCACTAATGGCAGTGTGATGTAAAAGTATCAATGATCTTCTGAATATAATTTGAACATTAAACATTTTAAAGAGATGTGAAATGAAGACGTGTTTCAAATTGAAAAACACTAAACTGCTAAAGAAATTATAGAATCACGGTCCTGGTAAAGATCGGGGTTTTTTACATCAAAGTTTGACATCATTGGCAAACGCAAAACGGTACAGTAAAGTACAGACAAGTGAATGTCGGATTAATCCTTAACAATTTCCACGCGGCTATCAGTTTTACCATAAAAACATAGATTTGTCAGAAACCTTTTCCAACTTTAAAGGTAAATCTAAAAGATTACTAATAAAATACTGGGCATGTTTGTAATTTTAATACATTTCTCATGGTGATTCCAAATGTGGTAATAAAATGCAATACATTTGACATTTTTGAAATATTTCGTGAAGTTTTGGAATGCGTCTGCAGACGCCTGCCGCGTGGAAAGTATTAAAGTACTATAATCCTCAGGACTATGGTCACAATAATCTTAAAGTGATATGAGTGACTTACCTATCTTCAAAGCCTCGTCATCCTCATCCCGGGTCGATTGGGAATATACAAGTAGCGTGGTATGTAAACATAAACACCAAACAAGGAGTACAATTCTGTATACATCCATTATGGGGATGCTGCTGTTACCCATTCTTATCATAGTAGTGCACTGTGACAGTTACTAGATCACCTCACTAATAGAATCTTCAAACGTTTATTACCCCATACAGTAGTACATGATAATTTTTTCACTTTATTCATCTGGGGCTCAAGGTGGTCCAGCTAGCATAGCCACCGCTGACCAACTTACGATACAGTGCGATATTCCATTCTTAAGTAATTGACGATATCAAAATAGAAATCCGTACAAGTTATCCAACTCCGCCGCGTTTTTCCTTTTCTCGTATTTTCCGCAAAGCATGACCGCAAAACCAACACCAGAACAACTCACATGGTGATTCTGTTCCACGGATCAGCGTTTCTTTACCCCTGTATGACATGATCCATTTTTGTCCTGTAGAGCCGATAACAGTCCCGTGGGCAGGCGTAAATTTGCAGATATTCCTGTATAGTTCAAGAGATACACACAAAAAGAGAGAAAGTGAAGCACAAGTAACTAAAAGGCTGCATACATGCCGGTATTACGTAGTGGGGACTGCCTTACTTCATCTCCCGCTCATTATCAGCGGATAACTAAACACGGATGAGAGAAACAGTAGAGGTAAAAGCACGACCCCCTAGGAGCTCGATAATTAGTACACGCGTGTGGCGACGACGACCAAACCGCATACCGTTCGCGAGTAGTTTGGCTTAATACAGGGAGGCCATGCCGTATGCATACTAGAATGGGAAATAGATGATGTTGCGCGGTTAAGACAACACATGCACGCGAGTCCAATCAGGATTTATATGGGATGTTTGAATGTTACTGGTGCGGACTACAAAGCACGGGTGATTTAATATCGAGAATTTGATTAATCACGCTTAATTGAAACGTTATAATGGAATTTAAATTATCGGAGGATACATACGACTTAAGACTGATCCAACGGTTATATGGGATGATTGAATGTATTTGTTATAATGTCAGTCAACATGTTAAAGAAGCGATACATTTATTTGCAGGTTTCTGACTATTTTGAATTTATTGTAGCAGATGTTGTGTATTATAAGAATCATGTTTGTGGAATGAATGTGCTTTTGTAAGTAATTTGAATTCCATATTTACATCCAACATGCCAAGCAAAACCGATCCGACAGACAAAATATTTATTGTTAATTTGATGGGTTTTCTGTCGGTGTAAATGTAAGATTTCTAAAATAAAACGTAGAAATTCGATTTTTTATTTTCCCGTCTGCAAATACTGGTGTTTTTAATTCTTTTTAGATTTACAGATATGGGAATAGTGTATTTTAGATCCCAGCATCAAATCTGTGACGAAATAAAGTCCCGAATAAAGTGCACCATGTTATAGCTATGCTTTCTATGTTACCGTGTAGTTGACGCATACCTGGTGGGACCTTTTTCGTTGCAAGCTAACACCTTGTAGGAATGCCTACTCGTTGGAGAGAAAAATGCATGGACTGGAACACAACAACTACACAAACTATATTTCAAATAATGATTATCTGACAATTGCGGTGACAATTAATTTCTACGATTTAGTCAAATAGTGCCACTGTTGAAAACTTATATAACATGTAGTGGCAGGATATGACGTTCCGAAAGGATTATCAACTTGACAGGCGCAATGCTTGTGTTAAGATGTCTCATTTCATCAATAACAACATGCATTTAATATTCGCCCTCATTTAACATTTCTTTCTTGATTAATACTCCGTCCGGGACTAATGTAGCTTGAGCTTACCGCATTATCGTCTAAACAAGGTTATCGACCGGGTTAATATGGTAATATTATCATTGACTTCTCGTCCGGACGTCCTAAAGTATTAATACATAGCTTAAACATTGAATGAATTGAATCGCGATACTAATCAAATAACATGCATACTAATTGCCCTGTTTCAAACTGATTCAAATATAACCAAAAGAGACATACGATGTTTTAATATCGAGGGTTGTGAGTAAAAAGACGTAACTAAAAAGGACACTCTAAGACAAATGAGTTGTAATATTATGTTGTGCTCCATTAAATTGTGCGTGAAAAATAAGGCGGATATGGTCTTTAACTCTAATACTAATAGGACTGAATGTTTCCAGGTGTGTACATGTTCAAGATTCACATTCTGAACAAAGCTAAACAAATAATTTTGAGTAAAAAATGACCAAATCACTTGATGATGATAAAAAGACACTTATGAAGGGACAATTTTTTTTTTTTAACCTAATCTAATATTTTTGAAAATTTTGACCAAAAAGTGCCAAAAAACACTTTTTAACACTTTTTTGTCAAAATTTCAAAAAATATTGGATTAGGTTTTAAAAAAAGAAATCGTCCCTTTATTAGTGTCTTAACATCATCATCAAGTAATTTGGGCATTTTTAACTCAAAATTATTTTGTTAGCTTTGTTCAAAAAAATTGGGTCAAAAAAGTGATTTTTTTTGTTGATTTTCTCAAAATATCTACATTTTTGGTCAAAATTGATGCAAAATTTGGACTCTCTGATCCATTTCCTTTCCAAAAAAGTATACTTTTATATACATTTGAGTCATAGTTCAATAATTACAGCACTAACAAAATTCAACAAAAAACTTCCTTAAGTCCCCCCCCCCCCCCTTAAATAGGGGGGGGGGGGGTGAAAAGGGCGTTTTCCTGGCGGCACATACATCTTTCCACATCTTTCCAATGTCATTTCCCACGCCCCAAAACACAACGGATTGTTAATCATCAAAATTATGCAAGGGATTGCGTTTGGTATGCCATTACGCCATTGAAATTACCTTTTGTTTTGCCGTTCATATAGAAGAAAAGATGATTACTTGAAAATAAGAGATCAAAATCATTTCGAGCTTTCATTTGATTTGGTCCGATTTTATACATGTATATGCCTGTAGTATAAATACTAGGCCATTCAAAAAATATCAATCAACAATAAGAAGCATTTTTTTATTTATTTGATCAGCATTATAAATCAAGCACCAGCCAATATTAACACTGTTACGCATGTTTCTTAATGCATACCATAAACTTATCTTTCAAATTTCCCGGCCATTGTAACATTTTATTTCCTAACCAGTGCCCTGAGATCACGGTATTCACAGTGCTGAGATGTAATGATAAATGACCTACGTGTTCAAAATTTTCTGTGACAAAAGAGTAAGACTTACAGTTTAAGTTTATTTTACTGACACGTGTCACGGTTTAGAGATTTTTAATGGTTGCAGGTTTTTATTGAATGCCCCTTGTATATAAAAAAATGTACTATAAGATATACCGAGATATACCGTAGTGAAAATCCAGGCATTGATCAATCGCGGTTACTAATGTAGTAGGGCATGTCTGTAATCAGTTACGTGTAGAACGGGGCCCCGTTTCAATTGAGGGCGCTCTATATAGTGACGCACTGCCGTCATTTATTACACGGCGATTCATCAAGTGACGGAAGTCCGTCACCCGTCGGAGTACTAACAAAAAACACTTTTCAATAGAGAGCGGGCTTGGGAACGGGGCTGCGTTTCCAAGGGTACGGCCTCACGTCACAGTTATTTTGAAAATTAATAAAAAGCCGATTTTGCCGATTTTAAACGACGAAATAACTCTCTTATCACAGAGATAACCGTTACAAAGGCATCACTTCTGAATACTATAGAGCTTATATTTAATGTAAAAACTATCATACTTACCATGAAAATTCTATAAAATGGTGTAATCTCGTCTAGAAAATGGTGGTCTCATCGCAGATAACCGGTCAAAAAAGAGATCATTTTAGCTTGTGTCGTGTGATGTTGGGGTCAAAGGTTAAATTAAATCATCTAACTGGATGTCGCAAGGAGTTCGGGTACCTTATACTGCCCTCAACTCGATGGATAGTTACTTTTTATGCAGATAATTGGGGGTAAAAGGCGAAAATTTAATAATTGCGTAACTTGACGGGTGTACGTTACCTTGATTACGTACACCCGTCGTTTTAGAGCGCCCTCTATTGAAACGGGGCCCCGTTCTACAGCTGACTGGTAATAGTCTATTTGCCCCGGTGTGGATAATATGTACCTTAGCGTCCGTCCCGCTACACTCTTAGAAGGTCAGGATCAACACGAGCTTATGCAGGGTTCATTTAATGACGTCGCCGCTTACGGCGATAAGCGGCGAGTGTGCGGCGATAAGTGATTAATTATCGAGGTCACCAAAGGTCGTAAAGTCGATATCCGCTTTTTGCGGTGAATTGTGGGATTTTTTAATACGAAAATGGCGGTCGTCTTTGTTGTTTAACAACGCGAATTTTTCTAGTAATTTTACACTTTTCGTCCACCACATCACTTAATATTTGTAATACTATATTCGGTAGGAAAGTAACATATTTTGTCGAAGCGCTGGTGCAACAAACGAATCTGATGTGGTCGTCAGTTGTCAGAATAATGTTTTTTTAACTGCCGCGAAAACGAGTTTCTGTTCTTCACTGTGCCGTTCACTGTGTGTGTATGGTACCGGTTGTCGAATTCTGATCTTGATAGATTTTTATTCTCCATCGCGCTAGTTTGAGTTGCTGTTTTATGATTTGACTGATACGGTGATATTTTAATCATGTGAAAATCGCGTCCGTCCAATATTTTAAAAATGTAAGTAGTTCCCTACGCCTATAAAATTACAATTTTGTAAATGAATTTTGACTAGAGTAGAACTTTAACTTAGAAGAAGAGTCAGTCTATGATGATGGTCACAACTCAGATGATGGTGTCTACTAGTACTACTTTACTAATACTAGGCTAACTGGCCATTTTCAACCAACATGGCACCTAAGATTAAGAATTGTTGCATTTGTGGACGAAGTGAAAAGAATCGCTCATCTTTCCGAAAGAGTTCCACATACGAATCAGAATTTGAATGCTGTTTTGGTGTGGCAGCAGAGAACAGATCGGGATGGCTTTGTCCAACTTGTAAACATGTCGTGTCAACACAGTTCAGAAATAACAGAGAAAAAACATTTGAACACCTTCTCGACAGCAAAGGTAAAGTTGGCTACCATGGACGTTCAAAGCACGGTGGACTGGTTAGGACCGCTGGCGTTGAGGAAAGAATACCACTGACACCAACAAGCGTACACAACTCAACAGTGCCATCAACTCCATCGCCATTACATCAGCAACATGACCACTCCTACTACACGTCCAAATCATTCCAAATGACAAATGAAACGCCAATTAGGCCAAAACCACACGCAGGCGACAAACGTCCTATTGCAAGAAATATATTGCCCTTGGCAGTGGAATCAAGGACAAAAAAGAGAAGAAAACCTGACAACATCGGCCAACCATGGGCCAACCATTCACTTCTCGTTGGTCGAAAACTGCCGGACCATGTTATTCATGGAATTTTAGAATACTGCTCCAAAACTGATATAATGAATTTATTGACATGTAGAACGGAGACAACGTTATTATTAAATAACTTATCAGTGAAGTACGACCAGATAGTTGTTCAATCGAATAAACTGGCTCAAAAATACAATCACCTCAATGACATTTCCAAAACTGGTCCATTGACGCAACCGCAAAAGGATATGCTTAGTAAACTCATGAGGAATAAGCAAAATAATTTGAATCAAGACGGTCTACTAGTTGTCGGTCATCCAAGAGGAAAGCCTACTAAACTTCTTGAAGTTCCAAGCACCCAACAATCCAGTTCAAATGCCGCAAAATCAACAATTGTTCGAAGAACCAAGCTGATAGAACATCTGACAAATATTTTGGCTATGGTCAAAAGTTAACACTAACACAACAAAAGCGAACACCGACAACGACAAGGATGTCCACACTCAAGTGGTATCTCTTATAAAGAGAAACAAGGAATCCTTTTCAAAGGCAGCAAAAGAGGCTGGCCTCAAACTAATTGCCCGGTTTAATAAAGATACTGTGTTGGCATTGCGATCTGTGATGACTCAAACGGCTTGGCGGATGCTTCGGCGGACACTGCGCACAGAAATCGGCCAGGATGTGTTCATGACGGAAAGTCGACTGAAAGAAGAAATCCGTCAAATGGAATTCGAGTATGAATGCGGAACGTTTACAAATTGTGCAGGGGAGGATACATCGTTTGTAAGAGTTGAAGATATTGAAGAAGTAGTAAAGAAACTAGTAAATGACTTGAGAGATTCAAACTTCTTGGAACAATTACAAAATGTGTCACCAGAAACACTGTGGCTTCATGTGTCTGCTGACAAAGGAGGAAAAAGTACGAAGCTAATCATACAGCTTGTCAACGTCAACGAAAAAGGCAGGCACTCGATCAAACATTGCAAGATCCTCGGATTTTTTGAAGGCAAGGACAATCGAGCAAACATCGAAGGAATATTTGGAGATATTATAAAGAAACTTCAGAATGTGACTGAAAACATCGAGAATCTCCAACTGAAAAGGCCTGTGTTCTGTAGTGCAAGTCAGCCACAACAAAGAAAGCCAGCACCAGGTAAGCATGAATTCTTAAGCTTTTAAAATAGATTTATCGGAGGCCGAGGGAGAAAAATGCATTTATGGAAATTATTCAATAATAATAATACAGTCCACAATATAATAAAAACAATGTACGGCAATGCCTTTTATGCTCGACGTCCTGTATTATTCCAAAGTGTGACTGTAAATGTGTAACATTGAAGTATGGTTTATTCTGAACGGGGCGTTTAGCAAGATAAAGCCCAATGTACAATTATGGAAATGAAATGAAAAATATTAAACATTTTCCAAATTATTGCAAAATCTTGATCAATCAGCTGTAAATGTGTAACGTAATATGTAGTGGTACGGTTTATTATTATTCCGTACCGGGCGTATAAGCAAGATAAAGGCTTAAAGCCCAATGACTGTACAATGATGGAAATGAAATGGAAAATATTAAACATTTTCCAAAATTGTTGCAAAATCTTTATCAATAAGGCGAGTGTAATATAGAGCTTATGGCAATATCATGTTTGGCTTAATTGTTCGTGACATCAACAGAATCAACGTATAACATTTCCACAGCTTATTCCATTGGGGCACGAAACGTGATATTGCCAAGTTCAATTTTAGTTGCCTTACATACATGTACAGTACACACCAGGGGTTAAAATACTTTTTGGGCTATGAGGGCTATGTTGAGCAAATTCTGCTCAAAATCACCCCTTAGTACATTTTACCATAGGCCAACATTTTCTCAGGGGGCTATTTGTGAAAACCTTCGCCCCTGTCTATTTTGAGCCCTGGTACACACGACGAGTGACCTCTGTGCTGCACTGGTCCTGAACCGAACCGGACACAAATATAATGAACCAAAACACCTGTGACCTGCGTGCACTTAAATGTATGTAGTGGTGATTTTATATACAGCCTGTATAGGTGGGTATTTATTGATATCGAGAAATGTCTTGTTTTCATTTAAAATTTAATATTGAATTTTGTTATATTCTTTGACAGTTGATCTGAATTTCATCCCGCTGCAACCGATAAACATCAAGAATGAAACTGTCAGCCTGGAGTGTAAACACTGTAAGAAAGGTAATTTACATTAATAAATAATTAGGCCTTTGTTTGAAGAATGAACATAACATAAGTTTTACAGTAAAAATCTAATAAGCATTAGGCCAACAATTTTTGTTTGTTATGTTGTCCTCCACAACTTTCAGAGAGGAGGGGTGGGCGGCGGCGATTTTTAAAATAAAAAATAAATAAAAAATAAAATTGTCTTTTACCAGCGGAAGCTCAAAGTTCAGCCAACAAGAAGTTTAAATCACTCTAAAGAGTCGCACATATATGTTATAAACACTTAATTTAATATTCAATGCCATTTGAACTGTTTAAAAAAAAAACTGAAAAAAAAACTGAAAAAAGAAAAAAATCTCTGAAAAAAAAACCCCTGATTTTTTTTATAAAAAAATCTGAAAAAAAACAAATAAAATCTGAGCGGCCCTAAATCTTACGAGCGGGCGGTCGAGGACAACATATCAATTTTGTTGTTGTTGGCCTTATCATGATGCACAATTCTCTCAACAATTTGATGAACACAAAAAGGACATGACTGACTGACAAAAATGTGATTACTGATTTCTATTTATCATGACTGCCGAATTCAGCAACCCATTTCAGATTTTGGTTAAGTATTTTTTTGGAAAAATGAATGTGCAATTTTTGTTCCCCATATCTTTCATAATGTCACAATTCTGTCACAGAAATTTCTTGAGACACTTTTTCTTTAAAATGTTTCTCAAAATACTTAGTCAAAATCTGAAACAGGTTGCCAAATTCAGCAGTCATGATACACTGAAAATGGGATACCGGCTCGTCGGGTTAAAATGTTAATTTGTTTTTCTTCTTTCTTCCACAGATCCCATTTTCACCAAAGCAAAATTAACCGTGGGTGGCGACTGGATGTGGCTGGCAGCATTTCTAGGGACCAGTGGCCCCAACGGCAATTTTTTTTGTAACAACTGCCTTGTTGTTACCACCGACATGCCCAAAGGTAGACCCCATGCTCTAACAATACTCCCCAAATACAGAGACAAGACAAATCAAAGAAGCATGGTAATTCCTGACGACAATGATTTCCTACGCACTTTGGATGGCTGTGCTGCCAAAAACGCAGAATATGTTGCAGCCGGTCGCAACAAGGCACATGCTCAGAAATTTAATAACTGCATAAACAAGCCACTTCTTACTGGACCGGATGCAACTATTGACAAGACAAGCACTAGCCCATTGCACATAAGTCTTGGACTTGGTTTACAGGTTATGAACATAGTGGAGAACACGGCATTACAGATTGATCAAGAGATCAAAGATGAAAAGGGGGAGTATGCCCCATTCCGTGCAGTACTTAATAACCAGAAAGATATCCTGAAAAAGTGCCAAACTCTAAAAGCAAAAATTGAAATCACCAAGGACAAAATCATGCAGGCCAAGAAACGTAAGCAGGATATTGTCAAAGAGCGTGCACAATTTGTCAAGAAGAAAAGTAACGGCGCCTTCCAATACAACAGTGATCTTGCGAAAGGTGTGAGGACGGCATTTGACAATCTTGGCAACGCGGTAAAGGACCTTGAACAAGACATCGAGAAAACAAAGAAAACTCTTAAAACAAGGGAAAAGGATCTGAAAAAAAACCTTGAAGAACTAAACAAAATCAAAGGCCCCTTCAAAAGCAAATTGGATGAAGTTCTCAAATCGCTATCACTGAAGCGGGCTGCCTACCATAGCGGATCCCTAATAGGCCCAGATGTCAAGAAGCTTGTCTCATCCTGCAATATAACAAAATTTGCAGATATATTTCTTCCCATTGTTATTGAACAGAAAACGTACAGTTCTCACTTGCAGCGGCAGAAGATCACAACTCTTATCAAGAAATTTAGCCAATGCTACGAACTGTACAACAAAAACCGCACTCTATGTGCTCATGAGGTAGAAATACTGGCCATGAGATGTTGCAGCTATGGATGCTGGTTCCCGGTAAATTTGACGCGCAAATTCCACAACCTTGCTGTTGAAGTTCCGAGGCAGGCGCGGCGCCTCCTTACCGTTGGCATGATTACAGAACAGACCATTGAGAGCCTTCATCCGTATATCAACAAACTTGACAGGATGTTCTGCACTGTCCAAGATCCGCTTAAGAGAGGTAAACTGATATGCCGTCAGCAAAATATCTTCAGCAATCCTTCTCTTCCTCAACTGAAATAGTGCAGTTATTGTATTAACCCCAAACTATCAATGCCTGCCAGATATCAACTGATCAATATATAGTTTGTTTTTAGTATATTTGAATTAAAGGAGGGTCCCGCAAGCACAACATTGTGCATTACATGTTAGAAAATTTCTCAACACGACGTCATCGACACCGGAACTTTCGATTGCAGCGAATTTGAAAAATTACATGTGGAGTCGAGAGATGGCAGTTTTTGTGACTAGTATGATGTTTTGTTTATATACATTGTAGTGTCACAATTTCGGTTCTATAATTATTTTTCTAACAAATAATGCTCAATGCTGTGCTTGCGGGACCCCTCCTGTAAGTAATATGAGAATAGGCGACAAAGAACACCCAACCCTGTTCTACGCACAGGCAAATAGATCGCTAGTAATAGGGTCTGTTAGAAAAAGTAACTGGGAAATGCACCCATCTAAAACATAACCCTTTTACAATTGGTTAGATGTTATTTTAATTTTTTCAAAACAATTTCACCGGGTAATGCACCCATCTCAAACAAAACCCTTTTACGATTGGTTCGATGTATTTTTTATTTTTTCAAAACAATTTCAAATAATTTTGGGAAATGTTGGTGAATTTTCAGAATTTTCCAAAATATTTTTTACAAAATCAATTTTTTTTGTAATGAACAAAAACATTCATTTTGAAAATGAGTTGGTCAGTCTCGTAGAACAGGTTTTCTTGTCGCCTTACAAATTGTATTTTTTTAAATAAATATATATTTATATAGATATTATATTCAGCGTCAGAAATTTGAGGAGAATCTGTGAATCCATTCTCGCAAAGATTCCCACGGAAAATAGCGAGAATCCATGTTGATTCTCGTACATGTAGATATCTGTCTAAACATTATTTCGAGCATCCAAAGTTATTTCCATGTTCGTATTTTCATACAACAGATTGTTTCGAATATCAAGTTATTTTCATTTTTGTTTAATGATGATGAGACTCTATTTTATAATGTAAATATAATTGAAATGTGATCTTGAGAACTCTCAATATTTGTAAAAATAAAATGAGCCTGTCAATTTTATATTTTGTAAATAGATTTTATAAATTCATTGTTAAATAACTTGTGATGAAATTTGATTGGTGAACTGATCACTGACTACATCCCACCTGAAGTAGGCCTGCAAACATGAATCGTGCACGTACTGATGTCACATCAGATAGGATGACCTTTTTTAACCATTGTAAATAGATTATTTATAAATTCATTGTTAAATAACTTGTGATGAAATGTGATTGGTGAACTGATCACTACATTATCCCACCTGAAGTCCTGCAAACATGAATCGTGCACGTACTGATGTCACATCACATGGGATGACCTTTTTTAACCATTGTAAATAGATTATTTTAGGGGTCGTCCAAAATTATCACCATTTTCACTTACGTACAGAGCGTACATAACTTTTTACCCCCCTCGAGTTACGTACGCAATAATTGGCAAAATTTTATTTTATTTTGTACTGTAAAAAATCCCGCCTCTCAAGATCGCCATTTAAGTTACGTACAGTTGGGGTATATTTCAACCCCCTCCCCCCTCATCTCACGTACGCTTTGTACGTAACTGAAAATGGTGAAAATTATGGACGACCTCTTACATTGTATAAATTCATTGTTTAAATAACTTGTGATGAAATGTGATTGGTGAACTGATCACTACATTATCCCACCTGAAGTAGGCCAGCAAACATGAATCGTGCTCGTACTGATGTCATATCAGATAGGATGACGTTTAACCATTATTTTTGGCATCTGATCAGTTAATTTCCTACTGTGTGGTCCTTGGTAAAATAAAATGATATTAGGGTAAAGTCGCCTATTTTCGGTCACCGCCTATTTTCGGTCACTTGGCCAAATCGTGTAATTGCATCGGTTGTCGCCATTTTAAAAGCAATACCGCATACCGGCATCAAATATGCGGCAGTTTTTTACCTGTCAGTTTATAACGACGAGGTCATTTTCATTACACGATTTGGGCGAAGTGACTGAAAATAGGCGCTGACCGAAAATAGGCGACTTTACCCTATATAGATTTAATATTAGGTTTGATTCTATTCTTTATTTGGCTTCCTCTGGACAGTGACTTAACTTAACAGGCGCAGCTTAAGTAGGCGCGTGCGTCATGTGCTGCAATAAGTAGAATACACATTTGCGTCACTGTCTCGTGATGGCCAAATAGACTATAGAATTCCACGGGATTGGATTCAGCTCGTCAGTTTAAATTTACAAAATTAGGTTTGTCAAATTTACAAGGTTCACACACAAACTCTGGCATAGTAAAAGCACTTATTCCTTTTATCATGTGTTTTCACACTGTGCTTCAGTCGGTGAAATCAGAGCTTGAGTAAAACTGCACGCTCATTTATGCAGTATACAATAATAAAAGGAACTGGTTTAGACTTTGGCAGAGTTTTGTTACACAAAAGCTTCGACTTGAGATTTGGATATTAACAAAATGACATCGATAGGGACTTGGGTTTCTTCATATTTTTATTTATTGTGCATGTACATTACTTGTCAATATCTGCATCCGTTTCATGTTGTGTTATAATTAAAGAAATAAACTCTGAAGCAATCCTTCCTTACTATATAATGTTATACATGATGTTTTGATTTGATGTTTCAGTCTCATTTTTTTTAATGAAGAATGGGTTTAAGTGTTTGGACAAATAACCGGAAAATCAGGTCGAGGTCTAACTGGTCGAGTAATTTAGTCACACGATGAAGTCTAATTAATAATTGACCGAACACAAACGCAGCACTAAGATGATCGCTCCCGAAAATATCACTCTTATGGTTGTGCACGCTTCACGCAATGTATGCAATACGCTGCTTCAATGTGTTCGTTCAATTAAAAATCAGATTATAATAGTGACTCTACATGTATATTCAATGAGTTATTTGCCCAATTTTACCTCTAAACTGAACTCGCTACGTACGCTGCATGCAGCAGGTCATTTGAGGAGTGGTTAACTAGACTGAAAATATGCATGGTGTAATCCCATAGGGTGGAGCAGGGGAGGGGTTGAATCATCATCTATGATCAATCATGACAAATAATTGTTATCCAACCATACTTGGTGGTGACCGCAAAAGTGTTATGAATGCAGTGTGTCACAAGACCGCGCGGCCAACCTTTTGACAACGCAAAACACATGGATCGTGGTGCTTGGATCAACGATCGATTATTATGTATTTCGAAAGGCCGTTCTTCCATTTTGAACATAGGCTACATTTAGGGTTAGTTTGCCAATAAATTTTAGAATTTGCAATATTAAACAATGAACGTGGTTCAGAATAATAAATTGTAATCGGAACAAAATTGTTATCGGTCTGCTTGTTTGTGCATGATCCAAACGCTTACGTTTATCCATTGGTTAAACGCAGTAGTTTGATGCAATTGGCACACAACGCTGTCACCGCCCTAAAAGCGAAGTTGCACGGTACGCAAGAAAATGGTTTGAAATGATGAAGAATTATTTGTTCTGAAAATAATCAATGTTGGTCTAGGACTTTAGGTAGAACTTAGGACGGTTTACACTACATGTACAGCAGGTATATAGAAACCAACAATTGGATCATTTTGTTTGTCAGTTGTTGTGTTTTTTTGTTTTGTTTTGCGTACAAAATAATTGAGAGTGGGTCTATGAACACACAATACCCATGTTTACTCTCGTTCACTAGTAACAATAACATAACCCCCCCCCCCCCCCCCCCCCCCCCCGATCCATCATATTGACTGACAGTTTTAGTGTTTCTGGGTTGTATTGCGTTCGGTCACGAAACTGGCCCCACGGGTCTTCCACTACCAGTCCGCCGAATTCTGCGTCGATCAGCTTCGATTATTTGCAAAATATTGATAGACTTTGTGGTCAAATTTGTAATTTAAAATAAACACTTAGTTCAATTTTGAGCATATCTAAAGAAAGCTTATGTGATATAGATTTGGAAAAGTTTCAATTGTAACCGGGTTAACGCTCCCTTTATTCACAATAACATTTTAAATGGAAAGTGTCATCTACTTCGATTGATTTTTCGTCGATTTCGGGATGATCGAGCGCGTCCATGTTTCAGTGAAAAACGGCCCATTTCCGAGCAGGAAAAAGTTGGATTTATCACTGCTAGATCCCTTCATTGATGAAGCTTTTTGTTTCTACGCTTTATAATAAATATACCCTAAATCATTTATTAATCATGACCGATAAAAACAACTATTTGGCGAAAAAAGCTGCAAAATAGTCGATTCCGTGTAAAAGTTCTTTAATAAACTTTCCGAAACCTAGTCATAAAACGCGGGTTTTCATTTTCTCCTTTGCGTTTTTTAAAGAACATTTCCTTCAAAATGCCTGATGTTTCTATAAAGATATGTATCGGGACTACCTAATTTCTGTTAAAATCTATTGGTTTAACACCTTATAAGTGCACAATAATTGGTTACATTTACTAGTATTTTTGTAAATGATACTAAGATTCATTTGACAAAGTCGTCGCTAAAACAGCTGTAATTTGCTTATTTTTTGTCCGATTTTGATCCTGTTTTCGATAGTTTGTAGTTTAGAAACATGGCTGTCAATAAAGTCTACAATCCACCGGTATATCCTCATCCAGCAGGGGTCAAACGACTGTTTAGTGTGTCACCTAATATTGGTCACGTGACTCCGAGGGGACGCGTCTAGGTCTTAAAATAGAATTTATGTAGCGCCACCAGACGGCGAAACTCGGCAAGTCTAGTTCATAAAGACGCCGAAGGGCCTACACTGTAAAAATCGGTGACGTGTGACGCGTTTTGAAACTAAATATGTGAGATGTGACATGTTTAGAAACTGAACACAGTGTTTAGCTGGGAACCTAAGTGTTTAGCTGGTAAACACATAAATAAAGATTGAAATGATAAACATAGTGTTTAAAATAGGTGACGTGTGACGCGTTTAGAAAGTAAACATGTCACATGTGACCGAGAATGTGACGTGTTTAGAAACTGAATGCAGTTTTTAGCTGGGAAACAACGTGTTTAGCTGGATCGGAAGGCTAAACACGGTGTTTAGCTGGGAAACGCTACGTTAAAATAGGTGACGTGCGACGCGTTTAGAAAGTAAACATGTCACATGTGACCGAGAATGTGACGTGTTTAGAAACTGAATACAGTGTTTAGCTGGGAAACGCTACGTGTAACTCTAACGGATAATGAGTTTAATAGGTCTTAGCCTAAATAGGCCTACCAGTTCTTAAAACAAACAGGCCTATTTACAATTTTACATGTGCGTATGGGCATATAAAGCAGGAGCCTGGGGCCTAGCGCCCACAGCACAATGCAGCCCGTACCAATTACTCTATCCCAAACCCATGATCGTCTCACTCTCATATTAAAATATGTTTGTTTCGACTTGTTCATAAGGCCTATAGGCCTACCATAGCTGATAGTTTTAAAGAAACAAGTAACATCAGTGGCGTAGATCATTTCAACATTGGTTGGGGCAAAAGTTGTTGAGTGTAAATTCCATGGTGAAAACAGAAAAGTGAGTAGATTGTAAACACAATGTTTACTAAATTGTTAAACATTGTAGGCGTTCCATTTTCCCGCGACAGGTCACATGACACGTGATTTCTAATTTCCACTCGCATTATTTTGTTGCCAATTTATAATATTAACTATGATTATTCCCTGATTTAACATTGAAATAAAACTACATGGTTACGTTATATTCCCATTCATATTATTTTGGGAGTTTTAAGACCACGGTTTCAAATGAAAAGATGTAAAAACTATAAATATATTGAACAACTTCTAGAAACATCGTCATCAGTCGTCGATGGCTATTTTGAACATCTAGGCAATTACTATCGCTGCAGTTTATATGGATTTGTGAACTTTTTGATGATAGTTACGACGGATAAAATGACAAAAAATGAAATAGACGACCTCCTGAAACGATATTTTTTGATGTAGAAGATCATGATGGGATGTTATTGCGAAAAAAGTATGAAGCAGTTCCACAGGCAGCGCATCGACTCAGAATTCGACAGCTCTGCATATTCTATCGTGTGTTCATGCCTGAAGTAATATCCAAGTCCGTGTTATTTTCACAATGATTGATACGGCTTCGTTATTAATTCATGTTGATCACGCACTTACATCAAGTGGAGAATCAGGGCTCAACTTTATATTTTCATCATTTTATGGAATCATAATCCCGATCTTCATTCAATCAAAGTAAGAAATTTAAATAATTTAAACACTAAATGGTGTTCAATCTTGATAACTGAACACATGACATGTTTAGGACAATGTGTTTAGCCAAAAAGTGTTTAAGATTTTCAATCACATACCTAATCTTGAACATGTGACATGTTAAATGTGATTTGATTAGGCCTATTTAAAAAAATAAGAACAAATACAATGATATAATTATTATGAAGAAATGTTCTGCAATAAATAGTGTTAAAAAAAATATGAGGACTATTTTTTGTGTTTCTTGATTTGTTTTACATACTTTAACATATTGGGATTACAATAAGATATAGAAATCATTAATTAATATATCCATTTTGGAATTTTCAAACAATTTTGGGAACACAATCTCCCATTTCGGTGCCATTTTTTTTAAAACCGCCCATATGACATGATCATATTTCACGAAAAATGGTGTATGAATGAAAATCTATACACTTTTGGTTCAAATCACATTTAACATGTCACATGTTCAAGATTAGGTATGTGATTGAAAATCTTAAACACTTTTTGGCTAAACACATTGTCCTAAACATGTCATGTGTTCAGTTATCAAGATTGAACACCATTTAGTGTTTAATAAGTGTTACAGGTAATTAAACATGTCACAGTGTTTAGTTTCTATAGCAGTCAACACTGTGTTTAGAAACTAAACACTATAGTGTTTAGTTGACCTGAACACTATAGTGTTTAGTTTCTAAACATGGTGTTGACTGTTATAGAAACTAAACACTGTGACATGTTTAGAAAATAAATACTGTGACACGTTTCATAAGTGTTACAAAAAGGTGTTTATAATCTAAACGCTTGAATTTTACAGTGTATGGGAACGTAAGCTCGTGAAATACATGAGTAGATTTCCGGCTCACTTTGTTTTGATCCTTTAAGGATCATTTTCGGATCGTTTTGATCCGTTTTCGGATCGTTTTGATCCGTTTCCAGATAGATATCAACAAACGGATCAAATTCACCTTGATCAACTTTGATCTGATTTACGGATCAATTCGATGAAACAGTTCAT
Source organism: Ophiura sarsii (assembly GCA_035610835.1). Lineage (NCBI taxonomy): Eukaryota > Metazoa > Echinodermata > Ophiuroidea > Amphilepidida > Ophiuridae > Ophiura > Ophiura sarsii. Next base: position 28,010,880 of record CM069455.1, read on the forward strand.
TGGTCAATGAGTGACTGACGTCACTCTTTCGCAAACCGATAGACGACAAGCAGACGATCTTTTCAATTCGGTCGCCACAGTTGAAACAAGGGTGAAATACCGCGGTAAGTTATCCAGTCTTATCTGTAAAATGTTACATGATTTTGTCGGTAAAGTAGTTTTATTTTTTATGTTTGAACATGCTCTATTCTTGTGAACAAATTTCTTGTACCTGACCAGTGCCATCAGTACGATTTTCGGTCAAAATGCTCCCCACAAAATGTCACGATCACTGCGATGTACTAGGCCTACACGATGTAGTAAGCTTACTGCACTCGATATATAGTCTGCAGTGTGCACCCGGGGGTGGGGGCACTCAATCAATATTAGGTTTCACACCAGGCTCCATCAACAATACCCCCTTTTTTTTTGGCCCGGTGTCACCGAAAGACCCTTGCATGCATGCTTGTTTTTACAATCTGTCACCCGATGACCCCCTATGTTTTCACTTTTTCTTTGATTCAGTTTGATCCTGGAGTAGGATCATAAGCTACAGGTACATCCGATTAAGGATCATTATTTTGATCCGTTTCAGTATCATTTGACAGAAATATTTGATCCCATTTCGGATCAAACTTTTTGATCCTGCTTGTCGGATCACTTTGATCCGGAAAGGGTAAGCTCATATGTGATACCGCTTCTGGATCAAAATTGATCCTTTTCGTCTCATATTTGATCCTGACCTTCTAAGAGTGTATGTGTTCGTACACCCCGGCTACAACCCCAGGGTGTACATTTTGTGTACCTTAGCGTACGTCCCCGTTTATGTATGTACAACCCGGCTATGCCCCGGGGTGTACATTTGTGTACCCTAACGTACGGCCCCGCTACAATGATCGCCATTCCCCGGCCTATTTTGTTCAGTGATGTACATCCCCGCCCGGCTACACGCCCCGGATGCGAATTTATTAACCGTACACACTTACTGTATAAATGTATTGCTGTACAATGTACATTTACTCCGTCAAGGATCAAATGTTGTTTACGGTAACGAAGATCGCGCCCGGCTAGCGGTGGCACCGTGTTAAAAATAGGCTCAGTAGGACGAGGGTTAAACAGGGTTAATAATAGCACTAGATCAGCTGTGGCTGTTTATGTTAAAGTATATTTGCAAATAGTGTACAACATTATATGCCCCACCACGACAAAGGAAACCAACTAATACAAGAAGGTCAATAGTGATGTAAACATTGGATGTTAATGTAAAATCAGACTTAAATATCAAGCCCAAAAATATTAAAAATACAACAAAGGGTACATTTACAATAAACGAGACTGTGATAGTCTATCATGTCTATGGTGATTGATACCAATATTCTATGAAATATAAACTGTTCTTTGCGTGCGTAGTATATGATTGCCCCGTAGGCATAACATCATGTGATATATTCCAACGAATTTCAGATTATTTAGAATATGTCTCTTATGGTTTATGCTCTCACTGTGATAATCAGATCTTGAACATCTATTTAAAACTGTTTTTGAGTTCAAATAACAGATACCCATTCTATGTCGATGTGAATGGGCTCAGCTATTCCACGGTCTTAATGTATTCATGGTAGGTTTCTTTACTGCGAATACTTCCTGAAGATGTTTACACTGTGGAAGTCATGCTAGAAATGTGTGCATCGAAGGCGAATCCCATCTGCAACGATTAATATTTTCCACACGGCGATTAGTTTTACCATACAAAACAGATTTTTCAGTCCTTTCACAACTTTTAAGGATTACTCAAGGATTACTGGACAAAACTACTAGGCATGTTTGTAGTTATTTTAATGCATTTTATAGTGATTCCCAGTATGATGATGCAGTTGAGTACTTACGACATTTTTCAAACAATTTTTGAATCTTTGGAACTGTCGTCTGCTCGACTTCCGCGGGGAAAGTGTTAAGCACACATGTGGGCTATTTAGTCTACTAATGTATGTCATCGCATAAAGATATGGCAATAGACGATTATTGTTTGAACTCTTTTTTAAAATGAATATTCTGATTAATTGAGAGAAAACCTTACTCACAGGAAAAATGCTGATTCGCAGCAATAATTGCGATGAATTGTTAAACATGGTTATTACAGAAAGTAACATTTTGAAAGTTACCATTGCATTTTCCGTTGGATTGGTTTTTGACATACCTCTCGTTGACTAGGCCTATGCGTAATTGGTAAAACGATTTCAAGGTTTTCAAAAATGTGCAAACACGATTGTAGAGTAAGAATAGCTTTCTATGTACATATTTCTTTCCGGAAAAATATGTATGTATGTATTCGGTAATGACTAAAGGCTTATTAATTCAAGATACAACATCATTGTTTTCGTCATCGTCTTAGTTGTCGTCATCGTCATGGTCATCCTTCGTTATCATCATCGTTATCGTCATCGTTAGTGTCGTCGACGACCGTCGTCGTCTTCATCTTCCTCATCATCACCCCCATGATTGCAGATTAAAAAGATTCCTGTATGTTGAACTAAATATGTATATACGTACATTCTGAAGAACGTGTCATAAAAATTCCCGATATATACCCTTCGGCGCAAACAACAATAATGGTTTGTATGAACATGCATCATAATACTAAATCGATACTAGTCAAATTGACGGTGTGACGTAAGTAAGTGACGGACTTTGACGCACCCTCCGTCATTTTTTGACGGACCAAAGGCTGCCACTAACGTACCCTCCGTCAACAATTATTGGTAAACGACGCACCCACGACGCACCTTTCCCGAAGGTCGTATAGTGTGTCTTACAACTGATAGGTGTATAAAGCACTAACAATACATAAGCGTAAGGTTTGGACAAAACGTGGTCAAAATACCCTGTATGTCTGATTGGAATTCTTTAAAATATCTTAGTATAGTCTGTTCCAGAAACCCTATTTCCCCTAAAAGCGTACGTCAAATGTTTGATTTATGCGGCAATCCTCAGTTCAATCATTGTATGAAGAATGTGTCCAGGTGTGTAAATGATCAAGATTCGCACTCACCCCTACCCACTTCATTTGCATATTTACATGCGGACGTATACGTTTAACGGACGCACGTCATATGAGGTTAACCTCACCTCAGAACGGTGCAACTCTGTCATCTGTTCTATGAAAAGTGTTAGATCGAGAAACTAACAGTGTAAAAACGTTGTTTAACACTTTTTATCAACTGCTGTGTTTCAAGTATCCTGCTCAATCTAATGTTTAAATATATACGAAAAACATGTTTAAGCAGGGTACATTAAGAACCCCCATTGTTTAAAACTGTTAAACAACATTTTTGCTGTGCTGTAGAGAGATGCTCTATTGACTTTTGTGGACAAAATAGCGATGATTTTGGCACATTTAGATTGAGACCTCCCCATATTCTCAAGCACGTTGCTGAGCCCTGGGACATATTATTGTGTTCATATTGTGTTGCATATCAATTTCAATTTTGTCACCTTTCCAGTGATTTCAAATTCATAGCAATAACTTGTTTCAGAGCTCAGCCACGTGCTTGAAAATATTTGGAGGTGTTAATCTGATTGCTAAAAGTATCACTATTTTGTTTTCAAAAGTCAATAGAGCATATCTCTACAACACAGCAAATTTGTTTTTTAACAGTTTTTAACAACGGGATTCTTCAAGTACTCTGCTTAAACAAGTTTTGCGTATTTAGAAAATATTCGTCTAAACAAGGTACTACATTTGCACGTGAGTACTGCGTCAATCACTACAATGCGTTCACTGCACAGAGTTAACTAAATAAATTAACTCTTTCAACGCGCCTGTTAATGTTACATTACACAAAACAAGATTTTTCAGAACCTTTCTCAACTTTCAAGGTCTATCTCAAGGATACTGAATCAATACTAGGCATGTGTGTACTTATTTCAATGCATTTCTCATGGTGACTCCAAAAATGGTAATGAAATTCAATGTTTGTTTACATTTTTAAAACATTTTGTGACCTTTTAGAATGTCGACTGCAGACGCCTGCCGCATGGAAAGTGTTAAGTATAGTGAACAGTCCTCAAAAAACGGATCTTACCAGGATATAAATACGCTCATTACTTTAAAAATATAGTTCCAACTTAGAATTAATAAAATACAAAGTCATTGAATTATTTCCCCTCTACTGTAATTTGAGATATTGTTCACGAAGATCGGCTAACAACTAAGAACGCTTTACCGAAACGAATGAGACAAAGTGTAACTTTCATGTTTGCACTTGGGTTTTGAACACGCAAGAAAGTGGAAAGTGTAACAAGAATGTATGAATGAAATGTTAATGTAATGTTGAACCCGCCAATCCGAGGACCTTTGTCCCTACCAGCCGGCACTGTGAGAACAAAAAACCAATGTGAGGACCTTTTTGACGTCCTCCCTTTTTTATGCATCAAAACGTATAGGAGGAGGGTCCTCACCCCCTAAGGTATGTATGGTCAACTCTCATGAAAATCGTGCAAATGAGATTTCAGAAGTTGAAGAAGAAAAAATTGTCTCCAATTTTATTTATTACGCTTTTTTTAAGTGTAGACATGTACTGGATACTAGATTTAAAATTTTGGGAACAACACTCCTTGCATTTTAAAAATATATAACGTTGAATTCAAATTATTAAATCACTTTTTCCCCGATTTTGTTCGACGTTTATTACGTTATCTATTACCTATCAGCTCTAAATCAGAACGAGTTTACAAACTGTGATGCCCAAAACAAGAAATTGTATTTACGAAAGCATACTTCTATCAATTACAGCGAAAAAAATGCAATATAATTTTGTAAAATGCAAGTACTATGAATCGTTTTTAGGTCTTCACATTACTTCATGAACTTCATCTTTAAATCTAAAAAATGCACGGTTTTCCAAAATGAATATTTTTGTGCAAAGTATAAAATATATCTTTTATTGTATCTTTTTCCAATCGTCATAATGTGTTTTCCAAAGTAAGCCCCGAAACAATGATATTATGCTGCACTAATAACGCTGGCATTGGAACTCTGACTTTATTGGGTTTGGTAACGTAATAAACATATAAAAACACATGTAAACACATATATTCAACATCGAGCAAGGCAGTTCATTTTGTATGCAAACACATCTTATCGACATACATTGAAACCCATTTGACAATATAAACAGTAAAAAGCAGTAAACAATTGTAAATTACACAGAATGCAATTCCAACAACGAGGATGAATAACGTAATAAACATAGTCACGGTTGTTTAGTACATCATTTTCAAACGCTTATTTTTACATCACACCACATTTATTTTATCTTCAATCTTCTTTTACCAACGAAATAACAAACAAACATTACCACATATGCTTACCACATATAATCTAAGTAACTTGCGTTAAATGGTACACAACCATATTTATACCTCAAGTTCTAAACATCCACAATGATAATACATAACTAAGAACTATCTAATGAAATATAATTTTCTATGTATAAAGCCCTTTTCAGTGTATTCAACGATACCTTGTAAATGGTATTTGAGAATTTTAAGTTGCCGAAATCAACCGAAAGATTGTTCTATATATTGTTGACTCGCTCTTTTTATGTAGGGTAAATAGGGTGAATAACGTAATAAACATGGTCACTAAATCGACAGATGTAACATAGCACTGTGCAGGTATGTTTATTATACCATGGCATTATTACCTTCATGTAACTTATAATAGCACTAAATATTGAATTGCCTTGTAATCTCTTTAAATTAGTAAGATATTGATTTATTTTATTTTAAATGATGGTAGTAGATTTGTAATAAGACTGCAATCTGATGACCTTTTTGTCTCCACTATTGCATTTGGTTCTGCCCGGTATTACCATTAGTTGTTTGCACTGTGTCGCCATATTCCTGTTTAATAATGATAACAAAAACAAAACAAAATTGATGAAAGATATTGTAGCTGTTTCAGCTAGGTATACCATATTTATTCACCCAATTATACTTATTGGTTTATTACGTTATCCAATAGCCATAGAACTATACACTATTGAAGAATGCAAACAAATGAGATTGTGTCAGTATGTGATATAATATGTATGTACACTAAGTTAACATTCATAAACACATAATAAATGTTGAATCACTGTGAACAAGATGCAATTATCGTTATGAAATGATGAAAAGTTTATTACGTTATCCATTATAAGGTGGTTTCAGTCCTGAGATAGAATAGTCCACATATTAACATTATAACATTGGATACAATGTATGCAAACTCAAGTACATCAATCATGAAAGCTACGGAATTGACGCCAGCATTGACATGAGAATAGACAATGAGGTTGGTTACGTTATCCCGTTTATTACGTTATTGGCAACTGCAACAGTGTCTAATGCTGGCTTATAACGTATATACAAAGCAATCAATGTAGATGTTAACGATACCTACTGCATTTCTTCACATTATTAACCCCATTCTGATATCATAGGTCCATTTTCAATAAGCTTAAGAGATCTATAATGACTTCAACTGTCATTCGGCTTAATTTTCATATTACTTACAAGAAAAAAATGAGGAATTCTTACCATTCGTCGTGTTTTTTTTGCATTGTACTTTCAACGAGTATCCTCCATGCATGCCTGCGAAAAGGGCCTGCCACGTATCTTTGTTTAATACAGCCGTAGAGAGCAGCTGTCTCTCTTTCGATTTATTCGATAACGTATTAAACGTTTTTCGTACTCAAAGTACCATGTAGACGATCTGGAAAGAGCTAGCGGGTGTTCCAAGTAACCACATAGTCTATGTATATGTATCAAATTGGTTTTTAACCAAAAAGTGTGTTTTAATACATAGTTCGGGAGAAATCTGAACAACGTAATAAACATCCTTAACAAGGTCGCATGCTTTGCAGCATTTTGATTTCTTCTCAAGGTTAGACATGCTGCTATAGATTTTTGAAAATATTATTGTCCAACACCCATGTTCTTTTAGATTCAGAATATGTACATTTAAATGTTTAAATGTTAATTTTGAACAATTTTGATCCTCAATATGTCGCTGGTAACGAAATAAACATCATTATCTCGGACAACATATATGAAATTGAAACAGGTAAACATCGTAAAAGATGTGCATTTTTTTTCTAACCATGGAATATCGCTATATGTTCCCTACAAATTAGGACATACATGTATCTTGTAGAAAATGGTGCCCTATTTGTATTGTAATTAATAAAGACAAAATATACATTTATGCTGCGGACATGGAAATTTCGCTAATTTGGGGTATATGAGGGCATTTGTTTATGTGAAAACACGTTCAGAAGTATATCAAAGTATATAGATCAATAGAAAACATCAATATCTATCTAGAAAAGAAGTTTTTCAAGCAAGAAAACATTGCATAACTCAGAAATGGACCAAAGACATCAAAAAGTTCATTTTGCACTGTTTTCATGAGAGTTAACCGTATGGTTCTGTCCTCCCTTAGACGTCAATACACATACCATACAAAAGTCCCTATATGTATGGAGAAAAAAAATTAAATGTCCTCAGATTGTCTGTAATTTCTATACACTTTTTATACGTGTTTTAATACGGGTCCTCACATGGGTTGGTGCTCGACTATAGATGTATGGGCTGCATTAATCAATTGAAGCATCCGCAATCCTCATCTTCTATCCACCAGTGAGTTATTGCTATCAGTTAGGCAAATCTATATATTGCTATTCCCCGGACACTGAGATTGCAAAGAACCTAATGCTAAATAATAAACGGGCTTTGTTTTGGATGTGGACACATAACTCTGTTTAATATTCAGTCAATCTTCACTCTTATTGAAAAGGAGAGGACATTTCTTTACATAATATTTATGTGCTGGTAAGTGTCCTTTTTAGGACAATATTGGAATTTTAGACAATAAACGCGGCCATTTGTCATTGTTTATACAGTGCATACATGTATTAAATAAAGAAGGATGACTCTCGGTTGTGTTTTATCACAAAGTTGAGTGAGACATGTTTCCACTTACTTGTTGATTGCATATGGTAGTTATCCACTAATTACTGTAAATGTAACAGATTGTGGAATACAGGTCCTGCACAAAACGCGATGTCAATGTCAATTTCGTAACTACTTAAATCAAAAGATTCTAAGTAAAACAAAGGATTTTATTTAATAAATTGGTTGCTGTGCATTCGAATGTTTCAATCAATGTAATTTTTCACAATCAATCGTGTATGATCTTGTGACGTAGTCAATTGTCTTGATTTACTTAGCGATTGTTGTTTTCTTGCAATGAAACGAAGTTTACGGCGTTAGGTCAACTTCCATCATCCCTGGACAAAACGTGATGTCAATAAACCAAGCCCACTTATCGATGAACACGCTCAACGGAATACAAATTAATTGTTCAGTGCTAAAATATTCTATCTGCAATCGGAGTGAGTTGTTAATCGGACTGTGTTTCGCAATGGTATTGTATATTAACGAAATACAACGCAGCAGCTATTGTAAATATTGCCTTTTCTCATCACGTGAATTATAAGTGCAAACAAGTACCATCTCCTACAGCTGCCTTTTAATTTAAATAAATCAGCGGCATTGAATTACTATAGTATAATCATACATGGCAGCGATAGCAGAAAGAGTTTTGTGGCAGGGAACTCTATAAAATCCGAATCGAAACGACAGACCTTCTTATAAATACTTCCACCGCGGCCGACTTTTTCAATGTAAAGTGCACGTTCTGGATTGAGAGCTGTTGAATGGTATTGAATCGAGAGTGCCTAGCAAATCAAATGCAGTAATGAACCTAAATGACAGCCAAGCACACACGTGCAAAACTGACAGATTAGATAAGTACATATCATTTGACATTCTGTCCACATTGTTTGACCCAAATTAAATTGAGTAACATAATGAGTCATGGTGATTGAACTTACAATCATCCCGATGTATAACAGGGTGTCTCAACAACAACAAAAATGGTGCCTGTCTACACAGAGAAAACGATGTACAAAATATCGCTGTTCAATTTCGGTTGTACACTTTTTCAAACAACAGATGTGTAAAAGTTATACATCGTTGTTTAAAGAAGACAACATTTTTTTAAACAGGTGTTGTTTACAGTATAAAGAACGCCGTTCACATCAATACAAAGTGATCTTGAACAACGTTGTTTACTTGTGACGTCACAAGTCACGTGTCACAATGATTCGTTCGCGATATGCTGCAAATTAATGGCCGCCGTATTTCGTTCGGTAAACAAATTTCGATTTTAAATCATAATTTTAAAGATTTTGCTGACAAGATGGGGAAATACAATCAAGAAAATAATGAAATATGATGACCAAAGAACCGATATAGTTTGATGATAGACGGCGAAGATGGATATTTTTTGCAAAAATATCATTTTAATTTCGCGATTTTGCTCCACAGACAGAAGGCATCCGAATTCGACAGTTCTGCCGTTCTGTCTGTGTACTTCAACACAAGAAATTCAAGTCTTCAAATCGTGCTGGAATTTTAAACAACTACCAGTAAACAACCCTGTTTTTTTAACAACCATCATTTAAACAACCCTGCAGTTTTAAACAACCACCATTAAACAACCCTGGTTATTTAAACAGGCCAATTTCATCCATGAGGATTGAACAACTTTCTTTGAACAACCCAAGATGATTGAACAACTTTCTTTGAACAACCCAAGATGATTGAACAACTTTCTTTGAACAACCCAAGATGATTGAACAACTTTCTTTGAACAACCCATGAGGATTGAACAACTTTCTTTAAACAACCCTTGAAAATTGAACAACAATTTTTAAACAACACCAATGTGTAAAATCTGATTTTAAACATGTTGTTTAAAAAGTTAAACAACTAGGTGTTTAAAACTTTAAACAACCCCAGATGTTTAATATTTTGAGCAACAAGTTGCTCAGCTCACCCGTCAAACAGCAGTTGTTCAATTTTTTAAACATGTTGTTCACTTTTTTTTTTACTGTGTAAGCTACTGGTAATCGGGGGCGTAACTAAAGGGTCAGTGGAAGCATCCCATGACTGAAGGCTTGCCCTTCTGATGCTTCCCTACTAAAATGACAAACTCTATCTATATTTACAATATAATATTTGGTTATATCCCTGATCCCCCCCCCCCCCCCAATTGAACACCCTAGTTACGCTACTGCTTGTAATATGCGAGGGTCATTCAATAAATTCTACCTCCTCACTCATAACATCGCTAATATGAATGTCAGGCTCATGACATTTGTCATGATTATAGCTAGCTACACATTTGTAGTAAATGCTAATTGATACCTATTTAACTTTTGTCATGATGCAATCAAAGCCAGAGAGAGATTTTGGACTACGGACACGGAAAATTACCCCACAGATAAATACATGGTTTTTCGTTTTCTCTCCGTATTGTATGATTAGGTATAACCGCCCGATTTAAATACTAAACTCAGAAAACAATGGATGATTTCTGAATATAATGCTAAACTATCATGTATAAATCAGATTGTAGGCAATATTAACCTGTGTAGCTTGCAAATAGTATAATATCGACTCGAATATGTATTAACACGCCTTTAGCTACTAGAATACTGATATTCAGTCAAATGTTCGTTGTTACAAGCCAAACCACAGCCTCGAATGTTAAATCTTAACATGATAGTAACTGTATCAGTTTTCCTATGCAACATTTAGAATAGATAATCAGGTAGTCAGTGATAGAAAAATATATCTTCGAGAGACTTGAAATGTATCCATTTAGTCCTGTATAATGAAGATCTCTTAGTTCCTATGAAAAGCAAATATGACTCTTGCCGCAGTTATCTAGGGTAGGGTTAAAATTGATGGCTGTCCTGGTCTGGTTTTGGCTAATTATAGGGCATGTTCCGCCAAGAAATCAGTCACTTGCATTGTTTAAAGTCTGTTTAAGAGATATTTGTAACTTAGAACGATTGAAATTGACCAATAGGTACATTTTGTCTCTTAGAATTGGCCAAATGAATAGCACTTAGGAGACATTTGGCTGTTTTTTACCCGTTTCCGTCGCACTAAATGGCAGTTTGGTTTTTACTGCATATCTAGAAAAGTACAATGATTATTCAGACTAATCTACTACGATTTTGTAGCTGAGATTCGAAGCTTCAATTGTAGAATAGTTCATACGACTGGCTTGTACGAGGGGCGGTCAGTAAATAATGAAAGTGATCATGGTATGGGATGCATGAATGATTCTATTGAGGGGATAATGTGATCAATACAAAGTATGAACCTTTGACTTTCAAACAATAAAGTTTTGGATTTTTAAGTATGAACTATGACGTCATAGCATTGTCTCAAAGTAAATACACTTGGGACACTGCTAAATCAGTTATTTGGCGGGAAATTTGAATTGTTTTTATGGTAAGAAGATTGCATAACATGACATCAGAAGCAGGTAAATCACGATTTTTTTCCCGCATAAATATGATACAAAAGACAATAACTTTAATCCCTGTGTAATTTGGAATGTGTAGTATAAGAGGAAAAAGTAAGGAGAAGCAATTGAATAAAAGGTATACAAATATCAGTATTTCAAATAGCTAATTTTCATTAAAAAATGCCCAGTCAGTGAATCACTAATATTGCGGAAAAACAAACAATTTAGGAAAAATTCAAGCAATTAACCAGTTTGGAAGATTCCATATGATAGTTAACTAATTATCCGAACCTATTCGCATGAAACCTGCAGAAAAAATGCGCATGCGCAGACGGCAGATAATTTTGAAACGGGCCCAAAATGGCTAAAATCATGAAATTTACCAGATAAAAGCTTACTGTGCCTTCAAATTCTAGTCAGAAATAATGAAAAATGCTTAAATCAATGTGTAAACATATTGTGATAGTCAAAATGAAGATATACAGGAATGTATCATTCAAAGATGGCTGCCACAACCTCTCTTATTACTGTTATCTTTAGAGCTACTAGATATGTATTGTGTGTGTAATCGTCATATAATTTCAATGGTTTGAGGAAATTTTATGAACAGCTCCTTTTGAAATCCCCACTATTATTGCTTTACATCCCACAACAATTTATTAAATTATAATCCCTCCATTGTTTTTTATCCTTTGTTGTTTTCTAAGGTATATTATTGCGGATTTTGCTAAATAAAAGCGTATTTGAGATGGTCCCTTCTTGTTCGTATTAAGGCATTCAGATCTAAAAAGAGTGTCAAACATAGATAAGTGTGTATTCTAACTATGTGTCAAGTGTTATCTGTTTTTATGCTTGCATTGCCGAGTTATACGCAAATGTATCAACCCATATTCAACATTATACATATCCAGCCAAATAATTGACAGATTTCAGTCAGTGTCTGAAACCTATTGTGTTTATGTTAATGACGTTACATAACCAAAGGTATCTAACAATCCAAAAGTGTATTGTTTGAAAGACAAAGGTTCATACTTTGTATTGATCACATTATCGCCTCAATAGAATCACTCATGCATCCCATACCATGATCACTTTCATTATTTACTGACCGCCCCTCGTATAATAGCAAAGTTATAAGGTAGGAGGTAGAACTTATTGAAGGACCCTCATATAATTCAATTCATGCTGATAATATTTGCATTTGGTATTTACTAATGCATTAAAGATGTTAAAGCTCAAACAGAAACATGTGCTGTAATCACTCCCGATGTGTAATTGAAAAATTGACCACTATTGGACATGTTGGATAACTACATGTCCTGGCGCGCAAGTAGTTGCTGTTGAGTTTGAAAGGCAAGGAATCCTATCTGCTTTAAGAAGAAAAAAACTTGAACTTTCTTCTTCTTAACATAAGTATAATTGTATTTCTTTTTACAAAGACCTGTCTCGTAATCGGGTACATTTTCCACATGCAACTGTTTAATAGAGACACTTTATTTGCGATCCACTCCAACCAGATCATTTGGCTATCACTTGGTTACAAGTGTTGACGTCTCTGTTCTAACAATCGTAAAGAATATAATATAGAGGGGATATGTGTACTCAATATATCTTCACCATGATAAATTATTTATGTCAATATTCGGCTCCATTTGTGTATTATGTATTTCATCGGTGAAGATTTTGATTAAAGTTGATGCTAAAAGTTATGGGGCCCAACATAATGGGAAAGGTTTGTGGTAAATTAAAGAATGGTGTTCAAAATATGGCCTTGTTCTGTTCACTTTAGATGAAATTATAGTCATTTTTATGATGGTTAAACCTCTTTAAATGCAGCTCTGTATATATTAGCCGATACTCTAAAGTAACACCAACCTTACATTGCCGCGCATACGTACTCTCTAAATGTAAAAGAGTGAACTTCCACTCTAATGGAGTGAATAGTCACTCTTCAAAGGATTGCCTACAGTGATCACTCTAATAGAGTGAAAGTCACTCCTTGAAATAGTGAAACCATTTTCACTCCAAAAAACAGGAACGAGTGAATTCTTACCCTTCCATTGGAGTGAAAAAGAGTGAATATATAAGGAGTGAATTTTACTCATTTAGAGTGAACTTCATCACCCTCATTGAAAGTGAACACTAATGGAACATTTTAATTACTTAATCACATTCACATGAATAACTTGCAATTTCATGGAAAATTAGAATCACAAACAAAGAGTCATTATCCAAACTATACTTACCTTTTCTCGACCAAATAACTGCTGTCATTTGCCTATATTCATCATCACTTCCTTTAGGTATTGAAACGATATCATGTTAGTATATATTAACATGATATTTCTCTATGTAAAGTATCTAAATCTACTTTCTATGGTGTTTTTTATCGATGTTTTTACGCGTGTTATTAATGTAAATTATATTTAATCATGATTTGGACTTTAAAATGATTGCAGAATCAATTAACATTGTTATCATCATTAATTATCATTTCAATAATGTTTAAATTTGATAAAATCGAGAATATTTCGAGTTTTTGAATGTTTTTCTATTTGATTGTGTTCCGAATCTCAAATTGCATCTGGTACAACTGATCACTCGCACAGAGTGAAAAGACATTCGACACAGAGTGAATATCACTCTTTTCGAGTGACAATAATTTCACTCTGAACTCATCAACTGCACAGAGTGAAAAGTCACTCGACACCGAGTGAAAAACACTCTTTACGAGTGACAATAATTTCACACATAATTCATCAAAAGCACAGAGTGAAAAGTCATCCGACACCGAGTGAGAAATCACTCTTTACGAGTGACAATGACTTCACTCTGAACAACGAGGAACATTTTCACTCTTTTACATTTAGAGAGTATGTGCGCCTTGTTCATGTCCTAGAAATTTCATCTGCTATGAACAAACTATTGTTTATTTTGACTAGTGACAATGCTGTTTGTGTGTATATAGTTCTTCTTCATAAATTCATGTTGGGTGCATAATTTGATCTTCAGATTTCATACAAAACTCGATAAATCCAGACAAGTCAAAATCTACATAGTGAAACCCTTTAGATATTTACCTCAGTATATATTCATGAGCTCAGTATCACCGTTATAGCGCAATTGGCTATCTTGCTTGCGAACATTATCTCCAATATAGTGTTAGATTATTTTACAAAATGCAAGCACGTATAATTATTATGCAGGGATTTGCAATACTCATGAATACCCAAAACATAGCTCATGTTTTGAAAAGGTTACTGGAATTTCCAGAAAAGCTGTCGGGACAAAAAAATATTCAAGTTTTGGTTGTAGAAGAATACCTGTCGCGTTGTGGGAACTAGCAATATTTACAGAATAACACTGGCAGCAACAATTATAATCTTACATACTGGGGGTATTCATAATATTAAAACGTGTGCACAGAAAATGGGTCATAAACACATTGAACTTATGGACATGTAATGTACACAAATCACGCCACGGATTTATTCACACCATAGAGATCATTTTGGTAAAAACGTCTTGTTAAATTGCAATCTTTATATGTTTCAGTTAGACAAATGCACACAACAGTGATACGACTTGTGAAGTCCGTTTAAATAGATTTGAGAGCTACCAAGTCTGACCTACGCTTATCGGAAGATATTAAACAGCCATATTACATTATTTTATGATTGTGATGTGACCATCACTACAATTGCATCCCCTAAAGTACAATTGCTAGGCTGTATCGCCTTTTCTCACTCTTGAAACAGTGCTATAATATATATAGGTCTTATTTATGTAATACAATATCTTACTCGAAAATTCGTGTCAGAAAATCTGTGAATATTGATCAGCTTTCCAGGGAACGTATAGGTTAAGTAATTTTTCTATATGAACCGTGTATAGCAATAAGATTGGAACAATATAAAAAGGTTTTTTCCTAGCATCATAAGCCGTATTTAGTATATATTATTTAAACACAAGTGGTGTAGTTGGTCCCAGGGGAATCACCGCTTTTTGACTCCGTTATATAGGGATGAAGGGTTGAATGGTGTGCCACAGAGAGACGCAATCCAGATATCGCACTTTGGCACGCAGCATGGATTGTGCTATGTTAATTCCTTACAAATAATCGATGATATACAACGATTTGATAATGTTATGTTCACTTAACTATTAATATTATATCGACTTATTTTGACACTCCGTGCTTTCAGAATATTGCTTGACATATTTATCACGATTTTTACTGCATGGTTGGGTAACATTGGTTAAATGAAGAAGCTTATAGGCTCAATAATCATCAAGCCATGATAACGCCGGTTGACGTTTTGATTGCCAATATTGTTGGACAACGATAATTGATTTATTTTGTCTAGTCCTCACTTTATATAAGATGAACACTTTATTTATAAATCAATTGTAAGTCTTATTGCTAAAGTTGCTTTAGATTGATGCTCGTCGCATTTGGAATCGTTTAAAAGAAGTCTAAAAAATGACACGTACCTTTTAGGATGTAGGTTGTGTTGAATACAGATTTCTTCACGAAGGGAAATAAACTTGTCTAGATTGAATTATTGAAGGGTTTTGCTGTTGTTTAATAATGGTGCAGACTCCAGACTAGTTGAGATTTTAGTTGCATTCGAAGATTACCCCGTCCCAGTTACTTTTTCATTGTAAAAATCTTGATTCGGTTTATATTGACATGATTTGGCTTCTTGTCCGGAGCCCCTCCATACGTAAGATACTATAAAGGGTACAGGTATGTATTGATGGGTCGCTTTTTGGCAGGACATTCCTCAACATGGGTTCCGCTTTGGTTTAATTTGTGTTTTTATATAAGCGTGACCTATTTCGTATAAATGGCACAATAATTAAAACAGAATGACATTTCCAACTATCCAGCTGAAGAAATAATATTGATTTCTCATGGGAGTCAATACTAATAATATGGGCACAATAATAGTCAAATTGCCGTGTTGAGGTAAATTCTGTTATAGTATAATAAGAGTGTGGATGAGAGTTTCAAATAATCAAGCGGGAAAACGTGTAAATACTTTTTGAGTGCGGGGACTGGATAAGGGATGTTTTTTAAGACATCGGGAATAGTACAAACAATTACATTGCACATACACAGATAACAGTGCGAAGAATAGATGATTGAATAGTATTATCATGTTAGGGGACGAAACAAAAAGACTACGCCCGACCGACAAATTTGTTTCGAAGTTTCAACAACAACAAATCTTTTTCAGAAACTTTTTGGAAAAGTTTTACAATTGTTTTTGATTTTGCCATTGTTTTGAAATGTTTGATTTTTTTCCCATTTGAAATATATCAAATATTTCGAAAAATTGCTGAAAATTCATGAACATTTTTATTTCCCGAAATGTTTGCGAAAAAGAAAGAAGAAAAAAAGTACCCGACCGACCGACCCTGCATCAGAGGTCCACTTACCCGTAGATCAGGACGAGTTTTCGTCGCCTAGGGTACTTATTCTTTGGAGGGGGGACAAGTCTTTTACCTTTATGATTATTGACTGTCAGGTGTTTTATTGTGACGATGTGCCCAAGATCAGAGATTTAGTTAAACTTAGCGTACTATACGATGTTTTGAAATTATTATATTACCTATCTCTGACCACGAGGGTTATAATTTTACATTTAGGATGAATTGGGTTATAATTTTACATTTAGGATGAATTGTTGTACATGTAAACTATATAAACGAGTGATCTTTGAAGAGAAGTAAGAAATGAGGCTCCCTATTTAACTTGAAGGGACAGGGTAATATATCACGTAGCAACTACAGAGCGACATTGTTTTGCCCTATCTCTTCGATATTAAGTAGAGTATTGAATAAGACGAATCTGCTGCGACTCTGGAGATGTCTTTATAGTGAAAAAGTCACATATATTCACAATGGGAAATGGCATTAAAGGCTTTGGCTATTGAATTGACATGATAAATATATAAATAATATATAGACTCGGACAAACTGGCAAGAATTAAATTAACAAAGACCTTAAAAATACACAGCCTCGAACCCGGTCCCTCTCGCTATCGCGGCGATCGGTTACTCCACTAGGCTACAGGGACTGTGCTTACATGGATACCAGACGAACGAGCTATTATGTATACAAAGTCTTTTGTTGAAAGCCTCTAGCAGCCGAAATACATGAGTAAATATTAACAATTGATGATGGCCTATAAGCATGATTCTAGCAGAATCTATGACGAGCGAAACTTAATTAAATAAACGCGAGGATCAAGCAAATGATACCATAGCTCGTTCGTCTGGTATCCATGTAAGCACAGTCCCTGTAGCCTAGTGGAGTAACCGATCGCCGCGATAGCGAGAGGGACCGGGTTCGAGGCTGTGTATTTTTAAGGTCTTTGTTAATTTAATTCTTGCCAGTTTGTCCGAGTCTATATATTATTTATTCATTTCAATTACTCGGCTGGTATCATTTGCTTGATCCTCGTGTTTATTTAATTAAGTTTCGCTCGTCATAGATTCTGCTAGAATCATGCTTATAGGCCATCATCAATTGTTAATATTTACTCAATGATAAATATATGTGTATAATGTTGCAATAAACATGATGCACATCACCATTTCCAATATTGTATTGATACTGGCACTTTTTGGTGTAATATTTATATTCGGTTACATTTTTCCACCAAGTGAAACTGGTGTCCATAATAATCATCAAACAAGTTTATAAATCATGATTTGTACACTGTCTGAGCCACTTTAAGTAAACAATTGCATAACCTTTCCATTGACTTACGTGTAACACTATTCCAATCCAAAACTATAACAACCAAACAAATATGTAAATTCCATCGGGATGTTTAGATGAAGGATAACATTGTAGAAAGCTGAATTTGACTTCAGTATGCTGGGTTTACTCCTTATATTTTTAAATATCGTTTTATATGAAATACAAATTAGCATACTACTTATATTTGCATTTCCATTTGAAGATCATTGCAATATCCACCCTACGTAAGGTTGTTATAGAATTATTCACGCGCTAAATAAATAAGTTATCTTTGGAAATTAATGACTCGGTTTTAGTGAACATCCCTTCAATTCCCTTGTTACCTAAAACCCATCAATGATTCAAGGAGTTGGCTGCTTCAGTATAAGATAAGACATCAACATTGTCGAGGCAGTATGTTGTGTTTACCCCGTCAAATGCGCAGACGATGCACTGTTATTCTCATGTGTAAAAAAACGTTGTGTTAAAAGGTTTTTAAACGACCATGTGTGATTATTAAACAAGGTTGTGTAATCATATCCCATTGTGTTAATATATAGGTAGTGTAAAATGTAATTCGATTATATAGAATTGAATTACAGCAATAACGGCATTTTAAAACAATAGTTGTGTATAATTTGAAGCACGTGATAAGAATTAACCAATCACAAATTACCCTTGTTGTGACCAACATTACTGAAACGAAATGGCGGACGTGTCGGTGTTGCTTGGGCGAGTGGGGTTTTGGAAAGTTGGTTGATTGAAGTATTTGACGGTAAGTACAAATATGTTTCACTTGAAATATTTCAGTACAAAATACGAGGTAGTAAAAAAAGTATTCAGTGTGTGTGATTCTATCAGTTGTCGTTTATGATAAATTAGTTCAAAATCATAATAACTCAACTTAAGCTTATAAGCTTACACACTTTACAATTTACACTACACAGTTACACGACGGTATCATTTTGCACTAATTTTCAACAAAAAAAAAGCCAACTGATAGAATCCCACACACGGAATACTTTTTACTACTTCGTATCTTTTACTGAAATATTTCAAGTGAAACATATACTTAACGTCAAATACTTCAATCAACTCTCAAAAACCCCATGCGCAACTATTGTGTAGAAAAGAAACCAAATGCTGTGTAAACCAATAAAATGGCAACTCCACGACCCAATAGTAAAAATAAAAAACAATAGTAATGCACAACTATTGTTTAGAACTAATTGTGTGAACCATTTTACAACTTAATTGAGTAAATCAATGTAACACATTATTGTTTAGAAATACTACACAACTGTTGTGTAGATATTACACAACTAGGTTGTGTAAACTGTTTGCACAACAGTTGCTAGGTTCCTATAGTAAACAGCGGTTGTGTAAAATTTTACAAAATATGTGTACAATTTTACACAACCATAATAACAGTGTGCAGCTAAACAATCGCAACAATTTATCTAAATAGGTATATTTGTAATTCACACCCTGTAATCACCATCATCGGATGTACTGACATCACAATTGTACACAATTTTGCATAAAACATCCATTAATTTAGTCATGCTTATATTCAAATATTGCTAATAGACAACCTGTCCTTTCAAAACAGCTCGAACAATGTGTAGATATCAATGCAACTAGCCGAAGTACTAACTTGAGTACGAATATTGTTGAATGATCCCATACAATTAACACTTTTCAGGCGGCAGGCGGCTGCAGACGACATTCCAAAATTTCACAAAATGTTAAAAAATGTCAACATTATTGAATTTTATTACCATATTTGGAACCACCATGAGAAATGCATTGACATAAGTACAAACATGCCTAGTATTGGGTCAGTAATCATTGAGATAGACATTGAAAATTGTGAAAGGTTTCTGAAAAATATGTTTTGTGTATGGTAAAAATAATAGCCGCGTGGAAAGTGTAATAAGTACCCGGTTATTATGAATTTAACTACGTTTTTCATGAAGATTTTGACAATTATCCCAGGCGAACCTCGTTTACAGCTGGGAAAGTGTTATCTCTAGATTTTTTTCTTAAAACACATATCAGCGAGATTCTCCTGAGTGTTACCCATTTGGGACTTATTATTGTATACAGTGAAAGAGATTATTCACTTACTTAACTACCTAAGTTGTAATGAGGTATGAAAGTGCGAAGACCTTGTGAAAACACGCGGCTGCATTATCTCTGAATTATCGCCTCTTATTATATGTTGATACGGGCGCATATTACGAATTTGCTATTGTATCGGCAGGGGGATGGTACTCGCAGAAAGACGCGATGTGTAGAAATATATCTGCTTAATAATATCTTGTACATCCTTGTATACGCTGAGACATCTAAACATTCCAAAATAGTAGTCGATGTCATAAACCTGTGTATATATATTGTGTTACATTCTTGTTCAATGTATCTATTATTTTTTAAATTCTATTGAGTGTATCCATCATTTATTTTCTACCTGCATGTTCATGTATTTGTTCATCAATTCCTTTTTTTTTCAGGTACATGTGGGTTTTTTTATGTTGTTGTTTTTTTTTTTGGGGGGGGGGGGCTTATATTTAGGGATATTAAAGAACAGTTTGTGCCGCTATGGTAGCATTGCTACCGGGATCTAGCAGCCAATTTTTACTACGGACAACATGTAGGATTTTGTTGGGTCATAGGTCAATAGGTAATAGGTCAAAGTGAATGTTGTTGTTAAAGATGAACACATCAATAAACAACTTAAGCTATATAATACGAGGGTCAGCCAATATGTAATGAAAGTGATCTTGTGGTATGGGATGTATGAGTGATTATATTGAGGAATAGTGTGATCAATACAAAGTATGAACCTTTTGTCTTTAAAACAATACACTTTTGGATTTTAATACCTTTGGTTACGTAACGTCATTAGCATTAAACACAGGTGTCAACCACGGACTGAAATCCGTCAATATTTGGCTTGACATGTAATAGGTTAAAATGTGGGTAGATTGAAACGGCATAGAAACAGTGACACTTGGTACACAGTTAGAACACACATATCCTTGTTTGGCACCCTTTTTAAGATCTGAATTCCTTAATACGGACCAAGAGGGGCAATGTCTAACACACTTTTATTATCAAAATAAAAAACAACAAAGGAAACCAACAATGTGTAGGAATTATAGTCGAGTAAATTGTTGTGTGATGTAATGTAAAGCAATTATAGTGGGATTTGAAAAGGAGCCGATCATAAATGTTCTTCAACCTTTGAAATTATGTGACAATTACTTTAACAATATACATCTAGTAGCTCTAAAGATAATAACATAACAATAATAAACAGGCTCTTGTATAGCGCAGAAATACCAACAAAGGCCTCTAGGCGCTTTACAATAAATACAGATACAAGCCATAACAAGCAATAAAATACAACTACTCTTAAAAAGCCGACATAATAATGCACAACGATAATAAAAACAAAATATTAAAAATCAGTGGGCCGGCACTCAACAATAAGTATAGTACTAGTAATAGCAGTAATATGCGAGGTTGTGGCTGCCATCTTTGATTGATAGATCCATATCTCATTTTTATTATCAGTATAATTATGCAAATTGATTTCAGCATTATTTAATGTTTCTGATTATATTTTGAAGGCACAGTTAGCGTTTATCTGGTAAATTTCATGTTTTTAAGCCGTCTTTGGTCCAGTTCAAAATAATTTGCTGTATGCGCATGCGCATATTTTCTGTATGTTTCATATGAATAAGTTCAGATAATTAATAAGCTATCCTTATCAAATCATCCTAACTAGTTAACCTCTTCGATTTTTCTATATGTGTTGATTTTCCGCAAAAAAATAGTGATTCACTGAGTGGGCATGTTTCAATTAAAATGGGCTATTTAAAATACTTACTTTATTAAATATGTATACTTTAAATGTAACTGCTTCACCTTACCTTTTCTTTGTATACTACATATTTCAAATTACACAGAGATTAAAGGTTTTTTCTAAGGTATCATATGTATGGAAAACTAACCCCGGGATTTACCTGCTTTTGGAGTTATGCTATGACGTGCTTCACAAAACAATTCAGAGTTCCCGCAAAATAACTGATTTAGAAGTGTTCTTACTTTTTAAGCTATGCTGCTCTATGACTTCATAGTTCTTACTTCGAAATCCAAAAACGAATTGTTGGAAAGACAAAGGTTCGTACTTTATGAGGAATCACTCATGCGTCTCATAACAAGATCACTTTCATTACATATTTACCAACATTCGTATGTCTGACATACCATTACCCTTTGGGAGAAACCCCGGCAGACGATTGTTTTAGTCTCGCACATTCTCATTATGATTGACTAGATTTGGCGGTAATTAAACACACGTAAGGCACGTGTATCAAATACTGCTGATGGAATACAGATATTCTGGAGTTGATATGCGCGTTTATTTTAATATAAGCAGTTTCCGGTGGGTGCTTGAAGCTAAGAGTAAAACAGAGGTTGTTCATTTATCATCCCGCTACTCTGAAAATGTTCCCACCCCTCCATAAACGTTGGTGACTCTGCCGTTGATACTGTCACTAAAGCAAAAGATCTTGGTGTCATCATTGATCAGCATCTCACTTTAGTCCCTCATGTAATAACATCTGCCGTCTCGCTTCACACTCTATCAGAAACATTGGCCGTATCCGCAGATATCTGGACTGTAATAGCACTGAGAAACTCGTTCATGCATTTGTCTCTTCTCGTCTGGACTCAAATAACAGCATATTATATGGACTTCCAGCTTCTCAATTAAGCAAATTACAGCGCATCCAAAATGCCGCTGCCCGGTTGGTAACCTTGACAAAGAAGCGTGTACATATAAGCCCAGTGTTAAAGATCTTCACTGGTTGTCTGTGGAGAGCCGTGTTGTTTTTAAACTTATGCTTTTGACATACAAAGCACTAAATAACCAGGCTCCAAAGTACTTATGCGACCTTATTTCCAGCAAGGAACCCACACGCACTCTTAGGTCAAATGCATCTGTCATCTTACAACGGAGGAAAACTAACACTGTCACCTACGGCCAAAGATCATTCTCTCATGCATCTCCTGAACTCTGGAACCGGCTCCCATCTCATGTTAGAAATGCCACATCACTGCAGCAATTCAAGAGCTTGCTCAAGTCTCACCTCATTCAGCAAATGACTTTATAATGTTTTTGTATCTTTGTTCATATGTTGTACTTTTTTGTTCAGCGCACTGGGGTCTTGCGACGGATTGCGCTTAATAAACATGGTTTATTATTATTATTATTATAAAGAGCAATTCGTAAAAGGTGATAACTTTTTGAGGTCTGGGGGTAATGCATCATTGCTCTGTAATTGTATTGCCTTTTAGTTGTTCATCTCATAACTATAACATCTGTAATGATGCAAAGTAAATAACGGTGGATAAATAAAGAGACTTATCGTTAGAAATACAAATCTAAATCTAAATTCGTTGTGACCAATTTGATTGAAAATTCAGTCTAGGAACCATTTGTTTTTGTATAAAGACGTGTAGAAAGAAAATCCGCATATATCGAAGTAGACGTTTTAAAAATAATAACACATCTACTCAGATACTGAGATGACTCAGCCAAATAAGGTAGTATTTGTGAAGAAGGTAAACAAATTGACTCAAGACGATAAAAGCATAACAATAATAATGTACCATTGTAGGTAAGTAGTACTTGATTATAAGAACTGTTTGACACATTCCATAACGGGACAAGTTTCGGTTTTATAGGAAACCTTCCAATCAAGATGCTTCATTGGCGTTGAGACACTAGCCATCGTGTTTTTTAGGTTGTTTTGACAGATGAGACGAAATACTGGTAAATTATCATGTCACCATGCAGCTGGTCATTGCTACTATCAATTCTGTTCACTTAAATATGGCGATATACTGGGGGAGTCCAATCAATGATCCGATCATCCCCGTAGGTGACCACTTACGCTTGACTCTCTGCTCTGTGAACACTCGACTATCATAACAAAATCGTTCATTACACAAACATGTTATGCGATGTCTTTCAGACATCGAGGCAGATTGTTGGATTTAGCTTGACTTTATAAGCACTCTTAGCGCTCTGGGTAAACGTGTAAGTTCAAAAGCTTTGTCATGCAACATGTTTATTGAATATTATCATTAAAGTTCGTACATGGTTACTTTTAGTGATGTTTTAATATCCTATTAACAACATTTCTCATTGAGTTCCTGGTTTGCTTTCAATCTACAATTGATTGAGAACCAGTAAAAAGTTGGACCGACATCCTTGTAATAAGTGCTCCTACCTTTTACCGTAACTACTCACTAGGACGTACCTCACAAAAGATGTTAGGTGTGAAAAATGTTGTTTTATGAAAATATGTCTGACAACTTAAAATACGCCGAACAATATATTTTTGACATCGTGTTCAAATGCAACTTACTTCCAGAAAATCAACCAACTGACAAATCAGCGGCCATCTGTACGGCCTAATTAAACTCCATTTCAAATGTTCAAGACATGAACTACAACTGAAATCACCAGCGTTCTTTCGTTTGGTCTCGTCAGTACACTGGTGTCAAGTATAGTTTGAAAGTGAATGCGGATTGTTCCGGGTCGAAACATGTTACAAGCAGTTTTGTTATTAGTTACGCATGAAAAGGCCCGACGATCATATAGTTTTTACGAATATTACAAATGAACTAAATGAGGATTTCAGTAAAACTGTGCACCTAAAAAGCGCATCGAACGGCTACAAAAATAGTCCTGTAAAATAAATCAACAGAAAACATTTCAAATACTCGACATACTTTGAAACTCTATATCAACTCAACTTTTAAGGTGTTAGTCATGAATTTGGAAAAGAAGTGAATCTTTTCCTTTGCCTAAATACTCTGTCCGTTAAAAATCTGCACGTCCTTCACCCTCTTTTTTTCTATAAATCTTTTGTAACATTTGCTGTAGTAGAAAGTGACCCAGCAAGGACAATGTTATTTTGACAGATGCCTCATGTACGTAGCAGTGTCACCGAATATCATCTTCCGCGAGGACGGACCGAACACTCTAATTGATTATTATTATTATTATTATTATTATTAAGTTAATAATGAAGACCTGCTCAATATTGTCACAGCAACTATACTGCAAGTGACACACAATCAAAATATCATAGTAGGTTCTAATAAGATCGCTCGCCAATATAAACCTACTTATGGAAGGTGACGGTTTTGAAAGAAAAAAGACCTAATACATCAGTCATTTATGACCTACAATATTGGAAAAAAGTCTTGGAATGCTCACTCGTTAACAACGGTAAACTATCACCTCTCCCCTTCCCCTCGTACAATGTTGAGGAATGTTAATGTCTTCAGCAGTTGTTCAAGGTGTCCCAACATTGATCGATGGGTGTGGGGAAGGGAAAATTGTTGTCTAAAATGTCCTATTCACCGTTTAACAAAATAAACATAATTTGAAGATCAGCAAACAAATTCTGCACATAATGACCAAATCGTGTAAAGCGTTCCAAGGACTTTTGTCCAAGATTGTCTTGACAAATTGCAAAATAAATCATCTTAATTTCAACTTTCTTGCATAACTCAAAAACGGAATGTCATATGGACTTTATACAACACATGATGTTAGATTGAACGATAAGCGTTAAAGCTATAGTATTGCCTTAGAAAAACACAATGATTTATTTAGGGAACGGTCACTGTAAACAATCCCCTAGGGCAATTTGCATGTAGACCTTTATTGTGTTCTTAAACGCATGACATGGAGCTGCATGCATGTTGTTGAGATCACATTGGATTAAAACTTATTTTTCATCGATAGATAATCGTGTTACAATCGTAACATTAAAACAAAAATCAAAACATAAACACGCCGCAAGTGGGATTCGAACCCACTCCCTCAAAAAGCAATCATTAGAAGTCTAACGACTTATCAATTAGACCACGTCGCCTCAGCTCGAAAATAAATCGACTTGTTTTGTATTTAAAAGTAATACCGGAAATGAAAAGTCATTCATGACCTAGCTGTACACCATTATCTGTATAGGCATTGCCGTCACGTGACCATTGTAAAAAATTCCAAAAAGTCAATTGGATGATCAAAATCAAGCAATAACAAAATATTAAAGTAAACTTGGTAGACGACTCTGAAAAATAAATTGGAAATACGGAATTTATTGGTGAAATTGGATCCTTATTTTCCGAATAATTCTGCCTTTCTCCTGCTGGGATACTCTACCGTTTAACCTCTTGAATGTCTGACTTTGGCAGTTTACTTTTTCCAGTACTCTTGTTAGAAACAAGAAATATGATCAACTATTAACTAGTATTTATAAATAAAAAAATAACTTGCCTGTTTGTTGCATAATGTCATAAGAATAAAAAGTAAACAATGAAACATGCATTTTAAAGCGAATTGCTTCTTGATGAATGTTTATGATTAGATATTAATCAAGTTTGAATTGTATTAACCCGTATATTGCACAGCTAGACTTTGTTCAAACGATCGATCAAATTAAGATTGATGCCCAAACCATAAAATCTGACTTTTCATTAAAATCATCTAACGGCTATATTCTTTATCAATTTCTAATGCACTTAAAAATATAAAATGTAATAATATACCACAGAATGGCAACTTAATTATATTAAATTCACACAGTATCAGTCACTTTGAGAAAGAGGCGACTACAGTTTGCAGGGCACTGCGTACGCACTAAGGACCAGCCCACTTGACTCCTAAATATGGCCATTCTAACCGTGACAAGAAAAACACTACCTATCCTGGCATCATTGCAAAGGACATGAGTGTCCAACCTAAGTGATATTCCACAGCTCTTGATGAATACAGATACATATCACCAATGTGTGTCAGCTGCTTCCACTATTTCGTACAAGGACGACCGATGATGATGATAACGTGGACAAGGAACCCTCGTTCTCGTCCTACTGAGACTTGTTTGTCACACGGTTTGTTTGATGACAGAAACCACCCTACTATACAGGGCAACGTTGAGCCGATGGTCATTAGATGATTAAACTTAGACGAATGAAACTCAAGATGCAGACAGAAATATAGATGTCGAACTAACAGAAAGGTTATTCAGCTTCAAATCATGTCGCTGGTCATGTCATAAATAATATTGGTGAACACAACTGTCGTTCAGTCAAAGGTCGAGAGAGATCGATAAGCTCGGGCGTGGGCCTTTTTGCTGCCTCGTGGATTGGGAGGGGTTGCGATATTTCCGCAATTGCGAAACCCAAATGGGCGTACGTGATTGGCTGATTACAATTGTATTTAAATAATTATAAGCACGCTACATTCTCAGGTAAAAATCATCTGAATGAGATCGGGGAAATGTGTGGAATATAACACGTAAACATATTACGTAATAGAAGTATGAATGTATTAAAGGGGCACTTCTTGCTTCTCACAGGTTTACTTTGGAGTGTGATGCAGAGTATTCTTATATTGGTACCTTGGTATAGCTAGAGGTAATCTTTTAACATACATACTAAAACAAGTAGAAACATTCCATGCATGACGACATTATGACGTCAATCACATATTCTTTTAAATATAAGCCAACATTCAAATTTTCGCCAAAAAAGTTCCAAATGTCGAAATTTCACCATGGTTTTGCTTATAATTATATTAAGATATTTTTCGAAATGGCGATTTCTAAATATTGTAAGTAGGCAATCAACCCTCCCCCCCCCCCCCCCTCCCTCTTCCCTCAGACTTTGACGGATTATCCTACCCCAAGGTAAGGTGGCATCCTCGATGTTTTCGTCAACATAAACGCAAAGGATGTAAAAGAGATTACCTAGAGGCCCCAGGTCAATGTATGTTGCGTTTTGGTGCCACCGACGAAAATTCAAAATCTCTCCCTGGCTTTGACCATATCAGAAGAAAAGTGAAACAGATATCAATTATCATTTACTATGAATATGTAGCTGAGATTCAAAACTATTATTGTGGAATATTTCATAAGACTGGCTGATAAAAAGCAAATTTATGAGATAGGAGATAGAACTTATTGAACGTCAATCGTATATTTTAACATCTTTCCTGCCACCATCAAAAATAGTTATTTATAGGCTAGTTAAAATAGTACATCTCTTTAAACTTCATTATGTAATTTAGTTTGCAAGTGCAAGTGTAAAAATGCACCCAATACATGTATAATTACATGGTAGTTAACATGGGATTGAGATACACAATCCCATGTTAACTATCATGCCAGAATATATTCTGGTTGTCTTTGTTTTTACGTATACAGTACGTATTTTAAAATATTTTGACACCGCTGACATGATATTCATGAACAAGTATATATGACAAAACACTCAGGGGTTGATGGTCGTTGAGGTAAAAACAAGGATAGCTCAATCTTAAACAATAAATATTGGATATCCTATATTCCTAAACTAGTTCGTCAGTGTGTCTATACTACAACGAAATATGAGACCCGGAGTGTTCGCCCCATTTTCATTTGAAATGACTTAAGATTGAATGGACATACAATCCTCAAAATAAGTAACTGACCAGGTTATATATGTACTCATAACTCCAATACTATAGCTCCTACGTAAAAACATTGAATTTCAAAGTTATAAATAAATCTCTTTTCTTCAATTTGAGACATTCTGTTAATAATTGAAGATCGGTTAATAATTGAGAACACTACATTGATGAGGATAGAACAAAATGCAGTTTACATTTTCACACTTGTGTTTTTAACACACAGGGGTGTGTGACAGGTATGTGTATGGGCTGCATTTATTAATTGAAGCATCCCGAATCCTCATCTTACTATCAACCCGTGAGCTATCGCTACCAGTTAATCAATAATCTGCCTGTTGCGAGTCCGAGACTGCGTGTTGACGAACACAATGTTAAAATGAAAAACTGACTTTGGTTTTGTTTTGGGCACATAACTGAGTTAATATTCATTAAATCTTCACGTGTAATGCATTAAATTGAAGAAAAGTGATTTCCTTACAATTTTATAATGCAATATTTTTACGTAAGAGTTATGGTAGGAATAAATAAAGACGATCCTTGAAAGAAAAAAGAGTCAATGGTGTGCTATATGATTATATAATCCTGTATTAATTGGAAGTTACGGATTATTGAAGTATCCTCCATGGGAACATAACACGCTGTCGTTGACCGATGAATTTTAAATGTTCTAAATACCTCAGGCTTTTGTTGACCGACTTTCATTCCGATGGTGCTGTTATGAAATAATGAGTGTAACTAATATGAGAGATCATTATCGTGGATAAAAAGTTATCCATACAAGTATATCTACCACCTGCCCCATTCATATTGATATTGTAAGATCAAAATAATCTGTTTTGGCAAGCGAAATGCATATTTTGTCACCGATTTCTTACTATTTATTTGTATGTCTGTATTTTAAATATGTTATATCTAAAGCATCTTTGATCCGCGTCTGAATTTATCGCATTATTTACCACTTGGTAGTCATACAGGGTGAGTCAAAAAGACTGCAATAGTGGAAAGAAGCCATTTTGTTTTCAAAACCAAAATGAATTTTAAATGTCTTTAAACGTTGCAAGAATGATGTATTTAATCCTAACTTTGTGTGAAAAAATGAAGTCGATCACATTTTTCGTTTGTCTTTGGTGACCCTCTTTGCTGCACAACCAAATGTACCTGTTTGTCCACGAGCACAGGGGTTTTCATTTGAAATGGCACACATTGCATTTTCATATTTGAATATCCCGCCAACAACAAAATGGAAAATGTCAGTTTTTTTATTAAAATTTAGAACATTATACGCTTTCATAGCATGGGTATGATTATAATTGATTATGCTAACTTACATGTAAACAAGAAAGGATGCATCAAATTCCAATAACATCACAAATGAACTAAAGTTTCCAAATTTGAATGAGAGACACATTTTGCGATCTAATGCATATTTTGGGTATTTCGTGGACAAACGTGTGAAATGGGTGCACTGGTCAAAAGGTTCACCAAAGACAAACGAAAAATGCGATCGATTTCATTTTTTCACACAAAGTTAGGAATAAATACATCATTCTTGCAACGTTTAAAAAGTTTTAAAATTCATTTTGGTTTTGAAAACAAAATGGCTTATTTCCACTATTGCAGTCTTTTTGACTCACCCTGTATGAACTATTCGTGAAAGTCACAGGGAATATCTTAGAATATCACAACTCCGTGGAAGCGTTGACATATCTGTGATACATGTTTGTGGAGGTCGCGTGATAAATCCATCATAATCACGTGATGATAAAGTCGCAAATTTCAGGTGAAATAGTTGCCAAATGTACGTGAATAATTCGTGATAATCACGTAAAAATCACATATTGTAACAGTGATAGTAAAGTTAGACTAGCTGTGAGCTGACCGACTTTGATGATGCACGAACGAATCCACAATATACCTTATTTACTATATATTTCAGATGGCCTCAACATCTTACACAGCGGAAGTGTTAATATTGAGTGCTCTGAAACACAAGGCCTTATCTCCATTTTGACCATTTTGAGACACTATTGAAGATTTGTAAAAACATTGGGGAGATGGAGATGAGGCCTAGTGATACTGGCTATAATTTTGAAAGGGGTTATGTTATGGAGATAAGACTGTGTTACTGGAAAGAAAATTTATTTTTGAACATTTTGATACAAAAATCTCATTTTTGAACAAATGGAGATGAGGCCTTGTGTTTATGAGTCCAGACATTGTTTTCATATTTCCATAGGGTATATGAAAAGTGCAACAGGCAAATACATCGTCTGCCAGATAGTCTAAGTGGCAAGGCTGTATGCATAATTAGTTTATTTATTTGTTCTGTATTCCCTCTGTAATTCGTCCATACCAATGGAGATTCATTAAAATATCCCAGAAAACCTTGCAATATTTTTGCGTCAGCCATTGCCCAACCACATTGTAAAGGGCAAATATCTGATCCCGTCCGCAACTTGTGATCATGATTAGATCTATTCAACTTGTGTCCCAGGACCACAAGCTCAACTTGTGTCCCAGACCCACAAGTTCAACTTGTGTCTCAGGACCACAAGCTCAAAATAGGGTTAGGGTTAAAGTTAGGGTTGGTTAGGGTTAGGTTAGGATTAGGGTTAATGTTATGGTTAGGGTTAGTGTTAGTGTTAGTGTTAGTGTTAGTGTTAAGGTTAGTGTTAGTGTTAGGGTTAGGGTTAGGGTTTAGGTTTTTTGACATACATTTGTTCACGAATATCATTTCAGCGGTGTCAAAATATGAGCTTGTGGTCCTAGGACACAAGTTGCGCTTTATTCCTCCAAGACGTAATAAATCTAATTTGTGGTCCTGGGACACAATCTCAGATGGAATCAGATGTATGCATTGTAAAGTTGTCAAACCACGTACTTAAAGTACACGAACTCATTTGTAAAATTACTTGAACGAAATTAACGCATTAGGCCACTTGACATGATACATATAATGTAGGTATCGTGCGTTCTAACAAATAGTGTTAGCGTTGTTCAATGTTTGTTATACTCTACTAGATATTCGATGTTTCATTATTCTGTTTTTGTTGTTCAAAACGAGAACAGTGGTTAATCCAGTATCCTCTTTTTGTATAATGTAAACACTTTGTATTGGTATTAGTCTATTATTAATTATTATTAAAGTGTTCTGCCAATTCAACCTCCTTACTGCAGCGAATTAATACACAAGGAAGAATGAATGCAACTAGCGGACAGTACATCAACGCGTGACGCGATGTTCTAATAATACCGCTTGTATATGGAAAAATCACGCGGGAACACTTTGACTACTTACTGTTTAATTCTTATGACCCTTAAGAAATTCACCAAGTGTGAAAGAACAGGAATTTCCTCCCGCAGAATTAAACACAGGGTGCCTCGAACAAAATCGGATACTTTCATTTTGTGCAGAGTTTATTAATAAACCTCAGCGGAGGTGCCGAAGCATTTACACATAAGCATGATAGCCCTTGTACGTATGCAGTTGTGAAAGGAGCCATGTACCCCCTGAAGCCATATTACGGTCTCTATACACATACATGTACACGGAATGAAACGTGAAACTAGTATTGTGTGAAGAGATAAGTGCCCTATACCAACACATTGTTATTAGTTCACAAAAATCCTGGCAGCGGTTCCAAAGTTACGTCAAATCAAAGTCTAAACTCCAACTCATTTCTCGTAAATAAGCAAATATCTTATGTATTTTATTGTTTTTCGACCAGTAATATGGCTATGCTATCTAGTAGTGTTTTATTCCTGAAAATCCATAGTGTAGTAGTGTTTTATTCCTTAAACTCCATAACCATGACAATACCACAATTGTGATAAATCAAATAGTAATTTTAATTATGGTTTTAAAAAATACCTAAGTTGCATTATAATTAATAACAGTGTTTTTAGACTTCAAATGCGTTTTCTCGAAATTGTAATTTTCGATCAATAACAGGGTCATTTTTTTCTTGTTAGAAATTTTAAAGCCATTTTTATTTTCAAACATTCTCATTTTTTGGTTAAAAAATGATTGTTTTAAACATTTTTCGTTAAAAATACTGCAAATTTGATAAGTTTGGGACACAAATTTGAGAAAAAATGGCTATGCTATCCCAACATTTATCTGTATAAGCATGCTTCTAGTTAAAAAATCAAAGAAATATGTGTGCGTACCTCCAGGAGTATCCCAGAATAAAAAAAGCCGATAAAAGCCGAGCCTTGTAGGACTAAAAATAAAATAAAACGGGTTTTTGTATGGTAGACCATCTCCTTAATTACAGGGAGGACTATATGATTCCAGGTGGAATGTGTCTCTTTCTACACCGTCACAAGAGAGGTCGATTACTTCTAACCGCAGTTTCACCTTTTGATTCTTATATTATCTCTACCTCTACACTAGATGCTTGTAAAATAGAGCACCGCGGTATTATTGATATAATGCAAGTATAACAGATAGATTATACTAATAGGTCAAGTGGTATATCTGAATATCAAAACAAAGGTGTGCAGATTATTTGAGGATCTTACGGCTGTATAAGTATGCGGATTTACCTAATCCATACAGGTGTAGCACTTAAGAAACCTACACATCATAATAGTGTAACAATTTGAAACTATCATGCAAAAAGGACGTATATGGCGATAGGACGTATATGGCGATATTTCCTATTTTAAATATCGTTTGAAGAACGTTGTGTAAAAATGTAATCCATTTGGAATGCCTTTCCATAACATCAAAACACAGAATATTTGACAATTAGCATATTTTAGGTCTCTTCTTACTACAGTATTTTGCACACGTCCTTAAATATGTAATCTTTGTTAATCTCATACCTGACCCCTATAAGGAATTAGAGGTATTGTACCAGCATATCCACATAAATGTGACTAATTTAACTCTAGGGACACCAATTTTAAAGATTGAACGGACCTATTGATATAATGCGAAAGATTGATATCTTGGCTACATACGACCATGATCTCAGTACTCTAGGCCTTACTGTAAAAGCAGGAGTAAATGATAAAGACAGGTGTCTCAAAAAGGCGAACTAGCCCGACGCCGGGGTAGGTTCGCCCATAGGCCGGGGCAAGTTCGCCCTAGGGTATGATTTAGGCTACGCAAAATACCATAATATCCATACATATCGATTCGTTATTCTTCGTTATTTCATTCCATGAGGAAAATTGCAATTTTGAAATTATGCAAAAAGTTAACTATGTTAATCCATATTGGCGAACCTGCCCCATTATCATAGGGCGTATGTGCCCCGTATAGCGCAATAAGTGCATTGACCTATACCACGGATGTCCCACATACATTGATTGGTTGTTAACCGCATTAAATCCCACACCTACTCAATGATAATTTACATTAAAACCTTCTCTACGAATATCTTTTGAAAAAAATCAATATGAAAAATGGAAGAAGTTTCCCTTTTGTGACGCAAAACTTGTTTTGGATGATAAGTTAACAAACATATTACGGTGATGTGGGAAGCTTGCATCATACTACTTTATCTATTGTGTGTTTTTCAAATTTAACCAGTGGTTGCAAAGATGAGAATCACGTGGTGGGCGAACCTGCCCATAGGGCGTACACTCCCCGGTCTCCCCTATATTCATATATAGGTGGACTTTTTAAAATATTACGGACCCTAAGAAGAAGACGTGCATCAACTTCGGTAATCTTTTGAGCTGACAAAGAATTACCTAGGTTAAAGCTTGTCCTCTTCTTTTGTGCCTGTCATTGATTTTAACAAAGGATTGTATGAGTAACATTAACTGATGCGTGTATTTTAGAGAAATATGCAGTTTTTTCCTTTCAAAAAGACTTATTTGATTTCAACGAAAGATGTTATGGGTAACATTACTGATGCGTGTATTTTAGTGGAATACGGAGGTTTTTGTTCCTTTCTCCGTAGAATATTTGACTCCTTGTGTATTAGAGAGATTGGGTAAAACCCAGCCTACTACACTTGTGCTTCCATTGAAGATATTATTTACTCTACCCAAACAGGCATGGGTGTAGAGAGATAGGGTAAAATAAATGTTAACGATGTAATAATATGTCAGTGCGTGCACGCGGCTTACAACTTACCGATCTATTGACGACATAACAGATGCCGGCTTTAAGTATACAACGACTCTAAATGACACAAGAAAAGCCCTCGGATAAGTATTAACCTAATTCCCAATATTGCCTCATTTAGTGTTTGCATCAGCAATGATACCATTTATACTTTGACATACTATTATCATCAATCTATAACGCTTAGAGCAAACACCAAACTGTTACATCATTACACTATACTTTATTTTGCACATTATGTATGTTTTGTAACGCTGAAACCCGTTCAAACCTTGCTCTATCACGCCTGAGGGGTGTTTAGGATTCAAATCGAGTATCACATCACGTTTAGCTTGTATAAAATAATAACAAATTAGGTCATAAAATGTGTCGCTTCAGCACTACTATCACTGCAATATAATATACAGGTGCCTGATATGAATTATAATGCACATTCACAGCACGCTGAAATGTTCGATTATTAAGAAACGTTTTTATACAATATTATGTGTAAGCAATGAGAGACCTTCATTGTACGGCTTGAAAATAATTGACACAATCCACGGATATTTGGATAAATATACACGGAACTTATTCAGTGAATAATGTTAATTATTTTTTACTTATCAACTTTCTCCCTGTTCATGTATACTTAAAATACCTACAGTTTTCCCTAGTTCTATGATGCTCAATTATTATCTTCAATACTATAAACATTTACATATTAAAGGTGTGTTACCCGATCCCCCGTTTTATCTATAACAAAAGGATATTTGATTTCATTTTAATATCAGACAATGGAATGAACATCCTCAAATGGAGACTACTACACTGGAAGTAATATTCAATCACAGTATCCTCTAGAGTAAGTTTACTGAAATCTTGAAATATAGATAATAAGCATAGAAAACGTTTCATGATGAAATCGGGTCACACACCTTTAATTGATATATACTAGGCCAGCTTACAGGTGTGTTTGAAACTAGGGCAACATCATTAAAATATAATCATACATTCTAAGTTGCTATAAAACTGTAACTATGCTGAACGTCTTTAATATATTCTCACAAGTGTACCGTTACATAACTGCCGTGGCTAAAAACCTTATAGCAATGCGTGATGCAAGGAGTCACAGATAGCGGGAAAACTACGCTATCGGATCAATACTCTTCAAATTAGTCCAAGCTTTATTCATTCAGCTTATTATACAGCAGCCGCTTTGTAACATGATAACCTACTTCGCTCTGGGGTATCTGGCAGCAATTCATTATTATAATTGTATCATGTCAATAATTGAGATTATGAAGATGATTTAAGATGTTTGGCAGCAACTTCATGTAAATGCATCACGTGTTGCTTCAGTGCTAGAATACAACACCGCCGTGTGCATCAATAGTGCACTACACTGAATAGGATCTCCCGCACCTTGACGAAATGTTGCTAAACTAGAATGGAAAGGTATGCATGAGACTTGAAACTAAGAATAGTGTGTAAATGCCTAGCATTTTGTATTAATTGTGATTATTGGGACATCATCTACATGTACACTGAATAATAAATGTGCAAATTATCTAGGTAAATTTTGAGTGATCTTTCAAATGTGTATTTATACAGGAAACAAGGGCAAGTGATATTTCCAAGCCCTTCGGATATGTAGTCTCTTTAGCGTGGTCGTTTAGGAAATCAAGCAGGCTACCCTTTCTATAGCCTGCACTTTTGTATGAGAAAAAGTAATCATCTTCAAGCAAAATTTACAATCATTGTTGTACCTATCCCAATGGGCATCTATTTGACAGCGTGCACCATCAAATCTTATCTTCTCTTGATACGTCAATTTTGTTTAAAGAAACACGCCAGGAATAGAAACTGCACATATATTAATAATAGCTTTATATTATATATTGTAGTGGTCATTTACCCGATCCATACCCCAACTATGCCGTAGGTTCAATTTATGACGCTCATGCGTGACACAAGACGATGACTGTTTGATAAATATCACAATTAACTCTTACCTAGTCCGTTACACTATGTACTTTCGGTATTATAATTGACAACTAATATATTCATAACGGTTACAACTGTACTCGGCAACCACATCTGGACTTGTATTTAATAATTCATGTATTACAATTTCAGACAATAACCAATTCTCTACCCCGTGACTGACTTTTCCCAAATATAACAAATACAACGCTAAAAAGCACTAAATGTTGAAACAAGTAGGTGAATTAATTTGCAAAGCTTTAAAAAGGCCAAGCACTTCTCCTCTACACCTCTTTCTATTGTGTATGCATTCATTTTAACCGTTTGGGTTATATCTCCCAATTATACACTCCTACCTCAATATCCGTTTATATTGATTTACTCTATCCTCCACCAGTTTTCCGTTTGTGTATTCTTGCAATTCCTAGTGTCTGTGTTACATCCCTTCATAATTCACTCCTCCCTCCCTTCATAATTCACTCCTCCTCTCATTCTTTTGTTAGATTGATTCACCCTCTATATGTAGAATCGATCAGTTTAGTACTCCTTGACATTTTAAGGTCCATGACCAGGATATCCACAAACCTGTCAGATCTTAAAGTGAGTGTATCGCGTTCATACCCGCAAGGAAGAGGTAGATAGATTGTGGTCGACAGGTCTTGTTTGTAGATCAAAGTATTCAGATTAATATTAGCGTACGTCTACCTGTCTCGGTATCTTTGTTAGGTGCAACTTGGCGTAATATTTCATAGCATTGTCATAATTCGCGAGTTATTGGCTGTTCGTATGACGTCTGGAAATATAAATGGATTCAGATTGTATTGACACTTTCCACGCGGCTATTAGTTTTACCATATACAAAACAGATTTTTCAGAAACATTTCCAAATTTTCAAAGTCTAGCTCAAGGATTACTGACCCAATACGCGGCATGTTTGTACTTATTTCAATGCATTTCGCATGGTGATTCCAAATATGGTATTGAAATTCAATAATGTTGACATTTTTGAAACATTTTGTGACATTTTGGAATGTCGTCTGCAGACGCCTGCCGCATGGAAAGTGTTAACAATGTTGAAATACATATAATGGTAGCAAATCTGATATGAAGTCACCAATGACTCATTTATGAAGGTGGTTTCAATATATAATAATTGTCAATGCCCTACTACCCTCCTGGTTTGACTCTTTCAAAAATAAACGCAATTAACTGTTGGTTAACATTTAGCCATATTATGTTGCATAATATATTAATAGTTCAGTACCAAAACCAATGTACTTGATATCGGAAATATGGATTTGATTCCTTATTTGCAAATTACGTATACATGGTGATTCAATTAAAACATTCTTGATGAAACTAATGTAAAATCGACGAATTTTGTTTGATGCAGTTTGTTTACTAATGAGTCTTAAAACTTTCCACGCGGAAGGCGTCCGCAGACGACATTCCAAAATGTCAACTACAAAAATGTTTCAAATAATATGTCAACATTATTTAATTGTATCCCATTTAGAATTACCATAATAAATGCATTGAAATAAGTACAAACATGCCAAGTATTGGTTCAGTAATCCTTGAGATAGACCTAAGTTGGGAAAGGTTTCTTACAAGTCTATTTTGTACATGGTAAAGCAACAGCCGCATGGAAAGTGTAAACTCAGCTTAAAGATTCCAACTGACTTACTGTCCATTATCTCTAATCTATATTTTTGTTAGGGAGACCATGATCTAATGTTACCCCGGGTGTGCACATTATTTTATTTCATTTGAAAGCTTTCAGTTTTTGCATTGTATACTATCTATTTCGTCTACAGAGAAGCCGCTATCTATTTATATGTATTTATGTATTTATGTATATCACCATGCTTGAAACTGCGATAACACCTGATGAGCCTTGCAAACATTGAAAGTATAGCCTATACTTTGTTTGTCATTCGCCCGTTACAGTAGAAAATCGGCTTGTCATTTATTCGTTATGTTAAAGATCAACCCGATTTTAGTTACTCTAAAGTACACGTATTTCTTGTTATTATGAATACAGTTGAGGTATTTTTTGTGGATAATCAAAAAAGCGATACAATACCTCGTGTATATGATCACTCGCACGGTTTAACCAAATATTTTCTAGTGCAGGATGATAATCTCTATTGAAATATACATCTTAAAAGTATGAAACTTGTGCTATATACCCTGCAGATTATGGCCTAATCACCTGACTTGTCTGTTCGGGAAGTTAATGGCCCGTTGCACTGTAGGGTAGCAGTGATAATAAACTTGAAATACCCATGCACACACGGTTAGATGTGAGATAAACATCCAATGAACACACACAAAAACCACTATGCAATAGTTGCTATTTCAGATGGTCCCCACATCTTACACAATGTAAAATTCAAAATATATATTGTTATCACATTTCTATAGGGCATATAAAAAGAGCAACAGGCAAATACGTCGTCTGCCAGATAGTCTGAGTGGCAAGGTTGTATGCATAATTAGTTTATTTATCTGTTCTGTATACCCTCTGTTATGCGTCCATACCCTAAGGAGATGTATTAAACTTCCCAGCATACCTTGTTATAGTTGTGTATCAGCCATTGCACCAACCACATTGTAACCGGTGATGCTCAAGAGACCTCTTTGGTCAATAGTAATGTTTATACTTTGAATGACGTTATACCCATGGTCAGTTTGTCCGTGGTAATCGTGGTTAAGCCTGCTGCTAGCTGAGGGTAAATATGACGATACATAAAAGCCGATGTAAACAGTCTCTCTGTCGCCATCTTATGTGTGCAGTATTTAGTAACACGATATTGAATATACATTTAATATACAATACCTAAATCTTACTAAATCAATGAGACAAGGAACTCTGTGTCGGTAACCTACCAGTATTGAAACCAAATATAAAAACGATGAATTTTACATGGCAATTTAATATATTTATATAAGATTATGAACACCGCAAAGGATAATTTAACATTTGATAGATGATGTGTTACTACTCGAACGTGATTGTCGAATAATAATACAATCGATAGGACATTTGATCTCTAACCCTAGGAGATAAGTGCCGTTGATCAGAATTTTTCCTAAGGAATGTTTGACAAGCCTATCACATGTAAAGAAATGTGCTGATTCAAAAAAAAAAGGGTCACCTGTATTGACCCCACTTACGACATTTTTGTCGTTTGGGCCATTTTTGGGTCAAAACAATTGACATTTTCGCAATATTTGCGACAACAAAATCAGAATCTTTCTTTAGATGGTTTCATTTTGGCCTGAAAGAAAAAAAATCTCTAATAAAATATCATGATATCAATAACGGTTTGTTGTATGGCACTAGCTTGCTTTTAACATAAGATAGACTTGTAGATAACACCAGTACTGACGTGTAAAATACTCTTGTATGTGAAACGTCGTAACAACGAAATCGTTCTGTTCCCAGCAGACATGGATGCGCCGGTATGTGATGCGTCGTTAACAACTAACGCTATAGATACGTCTCTATATAAAAACACTCAAAATTCCGCAATGTTTTCACATAGTGATGTATCTTATGCTTATGACGCTTCACATGTTGGCACATATATGTCGTATCTGTAGACAGACGGGCCGAATTGAACATTATACGTTTCAAATACTGACTTAAAATTACAATGATAGCATCGAAATTCACAAAAATGGGGCTTATTTATTTAGAAAAATATGTTAGCTTTGCTTATTCTTGATTCAAAAAGAATATTTCAACCATTATTAAGCAGTTTAATGTTGATGGTTATTAATCGCCATTTTCTCGGATATGACATTGGTGCGTCGATGTGATGTGCGTAAATAACGAACGATATAGATACGTCACTATGAGAAACATTGTTTAGACGAAATGTATCACTATACTTAACAAGATGACCCACAATTCGTGAAAACAAATGTAACGCAAAGGAATATCTACCGCCATGTATGCAGTTTAGTATGCAGAATTTGTAATTTGTCATATATGAAACAGCATCACAATTCATAAATCGTTGAAGATTGATCTTGTTTATATTAAGGGGTATCACAATATACATGTAGTTGTTAAAAATCCCTTTAGGGATGGTACCCCCCCCCCCCCCCCCCCCCCAGTAGGACGAGAGTAAACCTTTTTCTTTTCATTTAAAAAAACGTTCAGATTGATATAATTTATGATCTTGAAGTTTTTTATAAACTCAAAAGATACGACTCTGTACTTACTACATAATCCACCCTACAATGTATACGTAATCTTGATTCTGATAGCAAACCTAATAAAACATCGCCAAAGTTGTTACATTCACGAGTTCTTATCATTTCATCAGTCAGTGTTGCGCTCTTTATTTTCCAACAGAAATCCTCTATGCCTGCAAACGAGCCCGTTAGTAAAATTACTCCTCGAATTACCTCACACATTGAGGAATCGTGAGATAGTAACAGAATTCTGATAGCGTAAAGTCATATAGGTCTCTTGGGTAGGGATGCTGAATACCGAGTATCAAATTGGATGTCGTCCAACTAAACAAGCTACCTTTAGCAGTCCCATAATGCATAATTCCCATAATTGCCAAATTACCCAAATAGCAGTGTTGAGCTGATGTCTTTAGTGGTAAGTTTGCTGCATTTCTTGAAAACATCTTCTAAAAGAAGCCTGCCGCTCTTAATAGACCTACAGACGCATACCTAGAGTATATTATCAGCGTTCCTCCCGAGCTTAGTTAGTTTTTTAAATTGAATGACTCGTTATGTTGTGAATACATTTGCATGACTCTCTGCTACGAGCTACTACCGTACGGTAAATGTAATATTTTAGTGAGTGTACATATTTAGTAATACGGCTCTTATTAAGTCGGTTTTTAATCTTATTCATTGTTAATAAAGACACATTTAGTGTTCTGCGTAAGATAATTGTAACGCTATTGTACTTCTAGTTTTGTGTAAATTGACCATGTTCGCTGTACAATCTAGTACATCGAATGGCAGTATAATTCCTATGTTAAATGTAGCAGTGCTGCAATGCATTGTGGTACAGCTCAGGAAATGCATTTTTAGCTTGCAACCAAATCAAGCTTCTTTTCATGAAGAAAATACACACAAAAGGGTTGCTTGGAGTGTTTTAACTCTTTCTGTACCCAGTGTGCTCTCATCTTGCGACAAAATATTGTTGGTTGTTATGATGATTTTAAACGCTGCTCCGTATTTATTATTCTCCATGACACATACCCATGTGTCATTAATGTTGATTTGAATCCCAATAGGGTGTAATAAATAAAACAACATGTGATTGTATCTCTAATACACGTCTGTTATCAAGTGTGTTTTTCTGCAATCACCTGACGCGAGTTAATATTTTATAAACAGCAAGGTGTCGAAGCGTTTACACAAATAAACATAGCCCTTGCACCTCCAAGTACGTGTGCCGTCGCAAGAGAGTTCGATTAAGCTGTAAACGTGATTAAGTCTTTTACCTCTTATTATCTGTACATTAGAAGGTTAGGAAATAGAGTATCGCGATGTAGTCGTATAATACAAGTACAACAGATAGATTATACTAAGTGTAGGTAAATATAATGGCATATCTGAATTTCACAACAGAATGTATAAGCCACTGTCAGGTGTGCAGATTATTGGAGGAGATCACGGCTGTGTAAGTATGCGGAATTACCTATACATACAGATGTAGTGCTTAAGAAAACTATACATCATAACAGTGTAATATCAAAAGATTTAACTAAAAAGGACTTGAGCCAGTGTTTGGTATTTTAGATATGACGAGTTAAACACATCATGTGGAACAATTGATGTCGGTACTAAAGCCTATTTGCAGCTTGTAAGTGTAATTGCTAAAACATAGCATTGATACAATAAGTGTAGGAAACACTTCATACCGTGACATTTTGTGTATATCGATATGATCTTTCGTTCAACGGCTACATAATATATATAAAGGCCATACCAAAGTGTTATGTTGATGAAGTCGAAATGGTATTGTAACATGTGACACATCAACCATGCAAATATTGTATTCATATATTTGTTAATGTGTTTTTTTATATTGTTTTAATAATCGATTTATAAATATAGGGTTGTTTGAAATTGAATAAAGGTATCTCAGTTCCTTTTGGCATGCTATGGTGTATTACATATGATAATTCAAAGTTGTTTAAGATTTCAACACATTTGCACAGTACGAGTTCTCATAATACTATCAAAGCACAG
The DNA here is from genome assembly GCA_035610835.1 of Ophiura sarsii. NCBI lineage: Eukaryota > Metazoa > Echinodermata > Ophiuroidea > Amphilepidida > Ophiuridae > Ophiura > Ophiura sarsii. The sequence goes on from CM069455.1 coordinate 28,053,871, forward strand.
ATTATATATACACCCATCAAAATATGTAAGTTCCCCCTAGCATATACCAGAAATATTTCATGGATTTTATGGACAAAACCAGCCATAGTCAGTGAGATTTAGTGCCACTTTTTTTCTGTATAACAATTGGTAAATGGCATAACTTCTTATCGTTGCATTGTCTCAAGGCCAACAAATTTGGTATCAAAATGTGCCTAACAATTGGGTGCATCTTTCTAGTTGATAATTATTTAAATCCATCAAATATTTTTGGAAATATTCTAGTATATGCTAGGGGGAACTTACATATTTTGATGGGTGTATGACAAACCATATATTTTCTGGTGTCCTTTCACTAGTGCAATTTGCATATGTATTTGAATATGTTATAATTATTCGTTGGCCTCTTCCCTGACACCAGTTATGAAATAGATGTATTGTACCAGCATTACCAAAGAAACAATGTATATGAATAATTTAACTCAAAACCATCACTAAATCAATATTTTGAAAAGAGAACTCCTGTACTTCTTTCACCAATGTTTTCAAATGTTTCGTTTTCTTAAGATAAACGTAAACATTAAAAAAATAATCTGTCCTTGCTGTTTAGTGCCTAATCATATTCACCTATAAGGTTGTTTGAAATATGACTGACACTAAAGAAAAAAGCAGTGCTTCCACTTCGGTAATCTTTTGAGCTGACAAAGAATTACCCAAGTTGAAGCTTGCTCTCTTATTTAGTGTCTGCCATACTTCAAAAACTAAGCATTGTATAGGTAACATCAATTTTAGATGCGTGTATTTCAGAGAAATATGCAGTCCTTTTTGCTAATTGCTTCATGTATGATTTAACTCCATGCTGGCTTGTGTATTAGAGAGATTTGGTAAAACACTGCCACTACACTCAGACTTATGCATTCATTAAACATATTATGTACTCTTCCCAAACAGGCATGAGTATTAGAGAGATAGGGTAAATGTTAATGATGTAAAATATTATTGCGTGCACGCGACTTACAAATAACCAATCTCTTGACGACAAAACGATACAAATCAGGCGATACTGGAGCTATACAATTGTACCAGTATCGAGCGATACTTGCTAATGTCATGTGCCAGTATCAGAACCTAAAGTACACTTTTCTGTGTTATTTTCTTTGTTTGGGTCACATAATGTATAACGTTCGAGTAAATTACCCGTGACATTTGCTTAAATCATACATACATATTTCAAGTCCGTAGAAGTAAATGATTTTCCATTCCGAGCACATTTTTCTAGACGTATAAGATGTGAATGGAATGCCCTAAGTGTTATGTCGAAGCACCGCTAATAATTACACTTGCTACGATGAATTTATCAACATTCAACTTTTATTTTATTTTCTCATACTTGACGTGTTTAGATTATTTTATTTTCTCTACTCTAAAAATGAGAAAAGTTATGATGCTATACCGTCAAACTTACCAAGAAAAGTCATGGTGCTATATCGTAAAAGTCACCAATAACAAGGTATATGGTTTTACATCGCATCGCATCGCATAACATCACATTACATCGCATCGCATTACATCTCATTACATTGCATTTAAAAGAATCGCATAACATTACATTCAATTGTATCCCACGGCATTTTATGAAATAAGCCAAATCTAACCAAAGCTTAGTAGATATTGGTCCGGTTATTGAACCGAAATCAAAGTGTTTCTATAAGTGTTTTGATCAACCAACTTGCAACCGTATAATACTGTATCATAGTACATTTTAGTACTATCTTAAAAGTATGTTATTTTAATATGGCAGGTGTCCAAACCAATAACCAAGCAGCAAACAGGGAGTTATTATACGGATAAGTATTCTTGAAGTGTGTGACTCGACTCGCCGGTAAAAGCGTGGCCGACGGAAGTCAATTCGCAGAATGCTGTTGTAAATCATGTATCAAATTACCGCCTCGCGGTGGTTTTACTGATCATGGGCAGCTCTCTAGATCAAAAACATAGCAATCATGTCAAGGAAGTCATATCATGTGTCCTTTAGTCGATGCAAATTCTATGATATATGGCCGTTATCCACACACAACGTGTAAATATACACGAGTTATATTTTGTAAATCGCTAGAGATGGTCTGCAGACTCGTTATTTTGTTTGTTTAACAGTAACTTTTAGAATCATGTATCTGCAAAAGTTGTTCCGAATTACATTTAAAACATACATATCTCTCAATGTTATCGTAACATATAAAATATTCTGATTTAATTGCAGACGGCTTATTTCCCGCCACTATTTTGCCTGATTGCATTATCGTTGTTAAATAGCAGCAACATTGTATCGACCCTATGTAAGAGCTAATTATTAAGTAATTTCGCGAGGAAGAATCGTTTACAATTAATGTGAGCTGTGCAGTATATGAGCTGCTAGATTCTACCTCTAATTTGAAAACGAGCGCCAAGGTATACAAAGCCATCGTTGAGAGTCTCAAGCGGCCGAAATACATGTTCTAAATAATACAATATATATTAGCCTATAAACATGATTCTATGACACGCGAAACTCAATCAGATCCACTTGAGGCAGCCAAGGGTACAAGCCGAGTAAGTGAAATGAATAAATAATACTTACACTACGACAAACTGGTGTAAATTAAATTAACCAAAGATCTTGAAAATACACGGTTTCGAACCCGGTCCCTCTTGCATTCGCGCCGATCGGAGTACCAACTAGGCCACCAAATGAACAATTGCTAATGTATTATAGTCCTGTAAACAGGGTCCTTTTTTAAAGTGACAAAGTGACAATATCATTCCGCCATACCTTGGTATGTTCATTGTACATATCATGGAATGTCAATTTTCAGATTTACATTGTCGTCTATTACAGATTTGTTAAAGGCCGGGCACAGATAGATCCTCCGGGGAAGGAGCCCTCATTTTTTTGTCATACATACATACATACATACATACATACGTAATGCTTACACATGCACTCACTACCACCTGAAATCATAGAGCTAAATTGGCTGCATTTCATGTAATATTCATATAAATGACCACAGATGGATTCTACCAAATTTGTTTCATGTTTACAATTAATAACGTTAAATACCACCCGTGACTTGTTAATCAAAGCAACGTCATGACCTCCCTGATTCCATTGGTTGGCTTCCGGTGTTCGTCTTAACATTAATCGACACAATATTATTTCGCCAACACTGGGTATGTTCATTGTAAACAGTATGGAATGTCAATCTTCACCTATAATCAATGTCGTATATTACGTATCGGTTAAAAGGCAATTCATGCGCTTCACTTTAAATCGATGTCACATATATGTCAGGTAAATTGCCTAATAGATGTTTTCTCTAGCCTAAACGGAAATAGAGCCGAGAATTTATAGCAAAGTGGTTACTATGTAATTGATCAGTAATTGTAGCTGTCGAGTTCGGCAGAATCAATACACGACAATGCTGATGACAATTGGGAAAACGGACCCAAATATCATTATGTGATTAAATAATTCAATTTGTTTTGGTAACGTATGAGATCGATGATACAAAAAAGTGTTGGTTTTTTTTCTCGGACAATGTTGACCCACGGGATATTTTCGTCTACCTCTAGGCCATCTTACCGCGTTTTTGACAGAATATTTCAAATGTTCGTACAGAGAACTAAATAAGTTTTATAATTTCTGATTTACAGAAATGTGTTGTTTGTTCCGAGTGAAAAAATTGGCATTAAAGACGATGGAAATATCCGGTAAAGGTACCTGTTTTCGTTCGCAAGGAAGTATGGTAAATTTACTAAAAATGTATCATCGCATTAATACACCTATCAGTTGTAAGACGCACTATACGACCCCCGGGAGTGGTGCGTCACTTTACCGAGGTGCGTCAACTTCTCATGTACCATGACGCATCCTGTGTCAAAAAAACGACGGACCATTGCCATCCAAATACGCACCCTCAGTCAATTTTTGGACGCACCATTGGTGGATTCTGACGGACCATGACGACGCACCCCGTCGTCAGATATCGTTGACTAAACTGGATAAAATACGATGACTACTGAAAATGAAACTACCTTTGATTCACGGGGGATCTGCCCTTATTCAATGTTGTTAACCCTGACCCTCGGACCGGGACCACGGACCACGGACCGGGACCGGGATGGACGGAACCAAGAGGAGAACTTTTATATGCACAATAATATCTGACTGGTCTAAAATTCATAAAATATTTAACTGATTATCATAAACGTCAGGATGAGGATAAAACAATTTCGAGAACATTTCTCATTCTGCTTCGACCCATTCAGTGGCGTAACCAGGAGGTCGGGTGGGGTGGGGTGGGGTGGGGTGGGGGAAGGAGCATCCTTCATCCCTTGTTATACATGTAGACTTGCGCCTGTTTACAAAATTGGGTTCTCGAAAGTGTATTTTAACCAAAATTGGGTTCTCGAAAGTGTATTTAAACATTTGAACTTCGGATTGGAAATTACACCTTCTATAAACCATCAAAGAATTCAAGGGGGCATTTAAAAATACCAAAAACGCTTCTGATTTAATCAATACCACCCATATACTTCGAGAAAAGGCACCCCAAAAGGCGGCACATACACGTATACTGCTATTGCGATAAGTCCCCCGGGGCTCCCCCCCCCCCCCACCCCCACCATGATGCCCCCCCCCCCCCCAAATGAAATTACAAACTCGAAGTAAACCTTTGTATACTAAAACAAATAGTCAGATATCCGGAGCCTGGTTGGCGGTATCAAGGAGTTATGTGGTATATATAGTAGGCCTATAGCGTATATTTAAAGGTCGTATTTTGTTGTTCGTAAACAGATGTACACTGTGACGCACCCATGTAAAGTGACGGACCTTTACGCACCCTCCGTCATTTTTTTGACGGACCAAAGGCTGCCACTGACGTACCCTCCGTCAAGAATTATTGGTAAACGACGCATCCACGACGCACCTCTCCCGGGGGTCGTATAGTGCGTCTTACAACTGATAGGTGTATAAATCATTGTTAGGATTATCCAAATGCATGGATATATCCATCTACTCTGTGAATTTCAGTCCGATATAATTATCACAAAATGACAACATAACAATGAATTCAAAATGGCTATCGTTCAGCTAATATTATATGCATGACCGACTGAACTACTTGACCTTCATGAAATTCCATGCATACATGTATTACTTTTACAGCGAATGGGTTGGACATTGACCATAGAAGATCGATGGTCACAACACTCTCGAATTTAACCGCAAGTTCGCGTGGCCCGTTAGTACCCATAGTAAAAGTACAGCCATTTCATTCGTGAGCAAGTAATATCGGGCGTTTTACCGGTGTAAAGTGTGTGAACAAATATGTATACACTAAAACTATAACTTGGTCTCTTAGGCCCAGTAACAAGAACAAAACAAGCAATGACAGGATCATTGCGTAAACACCACCCATCAGTTACCAACCCTTAACAGAAACTTTGATAAAAAGGAAGTATGTAGATGACCACATTACCAAACAGATATATATACAGCAAAAATTAAGATTCACCAGACGGCCCATTTAACCGCAGCCGACAACAAAGTGGATGACCATTAAAAGCATGAATCTAAATTAATCACCCAGCGCTTACATCAACAACAAATATTTCTCAAGAATCCATGATGCTTTGCAACGCAACTGTACTAACGCTTCAACACAAGAACCACGTGCTACCGCAACTAGCTGATACAAGGAGGCGGGGAAAGTGTACTTTAGGTCCCAGATTCTGGACAATTCTTGTATCGTTCGATACTGGTAAAAGGTCAGTGATACTGGAACACAATTATGTACTAGTATCGTTCAATATTGGGACAAAGCATTACAGGTAGCACGTGTACCAGTATCGCCCGATACTGGAACGTCTTTTATGTTCCAGATACTGGCACACAATTTGGTGTTTCAGTATCTACCAATACTGGAACGGTAAATTTGTACCAGTTTCGAGCGGTACTGGTACTGATAACATTTATGTTCCAGTATTGAACAATAATCGTAAACCTGTATCTGAGACTTAAAGTACACTTTTTTCAAGGAGACTACTAAGCAGTTTTAGCTAGCTGATGATATTTTACCAAACCACAAGGTTAACAAAAATGTACAGAATATCTCCAGGGAAATAAGTAAACAACCAGCACAATATCACAGACCTGGATTGATAAAGTTAATGACCAAACTCAGTTACATCTTATTAAAAACCAAGAGAAACACATTTATGAACCTTTCACGGCAATGTAATGTCGATTGGAAACCAACGGGAGTGGATACCGCTGGTTATGTGATGGAAACATGGCTTGCTGGTGTTTCTAAAAATACCGTCTCCTTAACAATAATCACCGCCGTCTTCATCAGTACCTGTTTGCATGATGTGTATGGCACTATAATTGATGTATAAATATTTCGAGGTAAAATGAGTTTTAAATTCCAAATCCAATGTCATTTTCATTGCTTTTGAAACTTATAATTGTGTACATTTTGAAAAGGAAACCGTCTTCAAATTTGAAAGGTTTTTTTTTTTAATTAAAAAAATGCCAATGTTTGCGTCTTGAAAAATCTTGTATCTTATACCCATACCAATATGTGTGCCAAAATTGGCCATTTTGCAAAATTGTAACGATAAAATCGTTCACAAACTCCGCTACAATCGGATACACGTGGGACATAGAATCTCGTTATTTTTGAATTGTACCCACGGTACATCGCACACGTTTATGATTAAGTATGTCATATGCATTAATTAATGCAGATTTCCGGCAATATAACCCACCTGGGATACACTTCCTAACCTGTACCGTAAATCCCACCATACAACACTCAAGATTATGTAACGACATCACATCTCAACGCTGGAATATTTAACGTATCCAGCGGGAGCATCAGGGAACACATAATGATTTCTTGCACATTAATGTGCTTTTCTTAATGTATTTTCTATTCTAGTATATTATCATGTTTGTGCATTCCCTTCCTTACGATTAGCACTTGTAGCAAAGGCAAAACCCAAATGTACCGACATGAACTTGAAAGTGGTCCTTTGGGGTTGTCATCTGCGTCAATTGATGAGCTATCTTTAACATTGATATCCTCATTATATGATAAGATGAACGGTTGACTGAACATAAGTGATTGAAAATACCATGGCAGTGAGAAAACAATGCATCCATTAGCACCATCAGTCCTTTTTTCAATATATTTATTTCCCACTAGTTATGGAAATTATATCGCATATACAGACACAGGTGCGAATAAGTTTATAAGTTCCCCTTGGAATAAATGTATTTTGGGTCCCAGATACTGGTATATCAGTATCGTTCAATACTGGAAAATAAAAGTTGGTCGATACTGGTACGATTTTACTGTTCCAGTATCGGGCGATACTGGTACACGCGAGATTTGTCCCAGTATTGGGCGATACTGTTACACGCGAGATTTGTCCCAGTATTGAACGATACTAGTACATAATTAAGTAACATACACCATTATGCTTAAAACCCTTCACTGCACACTGATAAAGTTCAAGTTTCTTGTAGGGCGGATTTAAAAATATTGGTCCCTTAGCCTGAGCATGTTCTTGTATATTGCTTCCATTGTTTGCGTGCATGGCTGGACAACTATTAATAGACTTTTGCCAAGTATGTGCACAGTTGTACGAAATGTATTGCTATTGTAAGCAAATGTTATAAAATGAATGTACCTAAAGTTTTGATTAATATTACAGAAAAAGAAAAAAGAAATTAAGGATTAATTTGAAACCTTACATAACTTAATTAGGCATACAAAAAGTGGTTCAAAATTATTCAATTCAACGCATTATTAATTGCAAAAAGCAAATATGTCAATGAATGGCTAACCATAAACATCTTTCTCTGTGATTTTAGTGTTTATTGCATGTGTAATACATGAGAAAAAATACAACAACGAAAAACATTTGTGTTTTTTTAATATATGAAAAGGGATATTTATTCATCTGCTCAGACTGTTGTTTTAAGTTCATCTTTACCTTTAGTTTGATACCTTGCAAGTCTGGTATGGCTACACAATACTACTTAATAATGTCAACGAGTTTGTTCATTAATTAAGCTTAAATAATACAGATGTTAATGTATTTCTTTTTAATATGCTAATTATAATATGCAAATAAGGTCAAAGCTTTTTTCTATGCCATAAAATCACCAATTAGTGTATAATATAATACTGTCTCCTTATCTTACATTTTGAATTAGAGCGTAATTTCAATAAAATGCGCTTTTGAGAATGCTTTGTTGCACTGTAGTATTCTGGAAATTGAACCAACAGTGTACAACAAAATCATAGAAAGTAAGAGTTACTTTCAATATAACCCATTTTTAAGAACTGGAGATGATCTGGTTCTTCTCGGCACTTATTTATAATCAGTTTGAAAAAAAAAATTGAACAACAAGAAATTAATAATTATTTATCTTGAGCAATCATATTTCTGTAAAGCCAACTAGAACCTTACAAATCGTAAAAATATTGAGAACGTATTTAAAGTTACAATTTACTCAAAGGGCAATTTCTAAATAATCTTTACATTCGTAAACAGTATCTTAATCGTTAATGATTCTCTATTTACGAAAAAAGAAGATTTCTTGTGCAGTACTAGCATGCTTTACTTTCATCACATGACCACTAATTTCTGTCACCAGTGTCTACTGGTTCCAATTAACATTACAGTGCAAGGAAAGGCTTATAATGTTGTTAAACAAGTGTATTTGAGAAAATCCTGCTGCAAGTAGGACACTTGATGTGACGTCAATTCAGTCCTATTTTCATTAAAAAGACCCTTGATTTTTTGAATAACATATTTAGTTGGGATGCATCTTCTTTTCAAATCTGTGGCATAGTTCTGCCTATCTGTTCCATGTAGTAGAAGGTGGAGGTCAGGCGGCCTCCAGCTGTTAATTACTTTAACACATGTTTGGCAGTGTTTGCTTTAGGAGAAAAGCCCTGTTGCCAATGTAGTGTTGCTATGCATGCTGGGATGCACAAGAAATCTTCTTTGATTTACGAAAGAAGGAATCATGCGAAACGACTACAGGAAAATGAATAATCTGTGCTGAAAAGCAGATAGTATCTTGTCAATTCTTTTCCTATACTTTAATTCCCTATTCAAAAATCCTGATTTTTTCATCATTTAAGGGTTAATGATTTATAAATAGTGCCCTAACCGTTTCAAATCAAAACCTTAGATAAGATTTAAACGACAAATACCATCTCAAACAAGCTGAATACTTTCGACCAACTATTGGTTTTACTAATTCCAAAATAAACTTTTCAGAAACCTTTCTCAAAATTCAAGATCTATCTCAAGGATTACTGAACCAATACTAGGCATGTTTGAACTTATTTTAATGCATTTCTCATTGTGATTCCAAATATGGTACTTAACTTCAATAATGTTGACATTTATGAAACAATTTGTGACATTTTGAAATGTCGTCGTGTGGAAAGTGTTAACAAACTATTTGTGATCTAAAATACTAATATGGTCATACCATCTGTATAATGATCTTGAACATATAACAGCTGGTAAGCGCATACATGTACACTTCAGGTAGTAGTACACGCAGGTGGTTTCTCTTCTAAACGTCTTTAATTAAACTAGTTTAGACACATATAGTTTAGGGTTGACAGTCAAACTAATGAACGGAGCTTAAAGAGGCCAGTGAGAGATGTTACCCGACTGATTTAATTGAGCACCTTTTCTCCAACAGACATGCTGCTAAAGAACTTTAGTGTAGTGGTAGGTGTTCAAGAACTATCGATATCTGCACATGCGCGAATGAGAAGATATTGCGGCTTTACCTACGCCATATGTACGATTCCTTAACAGGGTGCACACCAGGGTAACGCAGTTAAACGATAAACAGTCGATTCATGATTATGTGAACATCTATCACTCTGATTGGACTGAAGTTTATGGTACAAAGTCGCCCTTCAAAATTCTCCACGCCGCTATTGGTTTGACCATATACAAAATAGATTTTTCAGAAACCTTTCCCAAATTTCCAAGTATATTGCAAGGAGTTCTGGACAAATACTAGGCATGTTTGTACTTATTTCTTGGTGATTCCAATGGTAATGAAATTCAATATTTTAGAAATGTTTCAAACAGTTTGTTCAAACAGTTTGTGAAATGTTGGATGTCGTCTGCAGACGCGTGCCGCGTGGAAAGTGTTAATCATGTAAAGACTCGCATTCATCTAAAACTATGTTATTAACTTACACGACTCTCTATTTATGCGCCTGATAACATTCTGTGATCCTATCTCAACAATTAATAATCTTAACTTTCGGCCCTCCGTTCGTCATGCTAACTTATAATAATGTTGAGACTTCTAATTCGTGTTAAAATACACTGCCCTCTTGTAATTGTCGTTTCAATGTAAACACGTTATGCTCGCAATAAGTATATTTATGAAACATAGGACTAGTATTATGTTTAAATACGTTTGCAGGTATAAAATAAGTTCAAGACTACATTCGGTATTGCGATAATGTAGTGGCACGCCGTTAATACAAACGGTAGAATATTCTTGTTATGTCTGAAAATCTTCGCGACATCGACTCGGTCAAATAAACGAATTTAAGTGCATGCATATTCCATCTGCTACTGACCGACGACGAAATAAGAACATGAAAAGTCATCACACTAGTACGGTATACGCTTCAATATCATACGGAAACATCTGGTGAGGATATCTCGTCTAGGGCTAGCTTTCACCACTAGCGATATTTCAAATATGACCATTATTATTATTGGCAAATATTATAGGTACACGATAACTACATAGCCTATTCAACCTCCTGCTGATAAATAACGCTTAGGACTCGAATTCGAAAGTTACTGGTGCCATGGTTCAATGTTCTTACGGTATAAGCCATGTCCTACCTTATAAAGATGTGAATGGGGGACACTGGTTGAATCTGTTCCTAATGCGTAAAAACTTAAACACTGCCGCTCTGGGGAAATGAAAAGCGACAGTCGTCTGCAGACAAACGTTTCAAAATGTCGCAAAATGTTTCAACAATAATTATTGAATGTCACCACCGTATTCGGAATGACCATGAGAAACGCAGTAAAAATATAAAGAATAAACATGCCTAGCCTAGTATTAGTTCTGTAATCCTTAAAATAGGCTTTAACATTTGGGAAAGAAATTTGACAAATCTGTTTTGTATAATAAGGTTAAATTGCATGCGTGGAAAGTGTTAACTATAAACAAATGACGCTCATATAAAATGGATATTCTTATCAAGGAAACGTATGCTCTAGAAAAAGATAACACAACGTTTAAAACGTTTACAATATCCTTGGCCCTAGACATGCTAAAAGAGAAATGATATCAACCGTGGTGTAATAACGTCATTGTAACAGTTACCGGTTTTCATGTCACACAGAAACGCTTAGAACCTACATTTTTTAATTGATGTTTAAGTTATTTAACATACGGTCTATTTTAGTAGTCCCAAGTGTGTATTTTGTACTGTTTCTAATCTTAACATCAATATTTAAACAGGTTGCTATAGAGATGACCCAACGTCACAATGTAAGACGTCATGAATACCCTGGTTCTGCACAGATATGGGATAAGCGCATCAGCTAAATATTATTCGTAGTTTTAAACGCGTCAGACTGGAACAGGTGAAGAGGAACACTGACAATATGAAAATAGAAATGATGCTTTGATATCTCGGATTGAATGATTTGATTAGGTTTTTCTTCTTTATAAGACGTCTTGGGATAATATAACAATGCTATTACGTTACTTAGTCACGATATTGCCTCAGTGATATTCCGAGAGCGGGAGAGAAGTTCTTTATAAGACGAGTACGGTGGATACTCAAGAATCTATCTTGAAGGTATTACGTCGAGAAGAATAACAAGTTGTTTAGGATATGTTAGAATCTAACCCTATCATTTTACTGCTTATGTTACAAAACTGAATAAAATGGCCATAAACATGCATATAATAAGAACATCGCCTGTCCATTACATGGACATCACATAGAACACCACGTGGACATGTTATAGTTGACTAAATTATCTTCAATTCAATTCAATTTATTCAGCAAAAGTAATATATACAAAGAAATTATAATACAATATGGAATAGAGGCTAGGAACCCCAGTGGAAACCCTGATAGACGGGCTTATATAATGGGGACCATTGGCACAAAAATAGAATGATAATAAATAGAGCATTTTTAATGACGGGAGAACAGAAAACACGAAACAAGATCAGACAGAACAGCACAAAACCAATACACTTGACAAAGACACACAGAAACAAAAAGAGAACAATACAGAACACATGTACATGACAAGAGACATAAGTTGCCAAGTTAAAAGTAAGTTAAGTCATTTGTTATATTCTTCAAGAGGAAGGAGAGGGAATAGGATGAAAATAGAGGTAGATGAGAAGAAAAGAAGAGGAGCAAACACAGTTTATGTTTGAGCTGCCTTTTAAATGTATGTTTGTTTGTGATATTTGTGAGAGTGTTGGGAAGAGCGTTCCAGAGCTTAGCACCATAGTAGAGTATCTGATGTTTTTCAGCTGTGGTCGTTGGGAGAGGAAGATGAAATTTGTGTGCTTGCCTTGTGTTATGTGCGTGTATCTGACAGTTTGTGGTGAAATAGTTTGCGAAATTTGGAGGAAGGTTGTTATAGAAGTGGTCGTGCATAAATAGTGCCGTTTGTAACTGGTTGATATCGTTGATTTTCAATGTATTGAGTTGGTGAAAGAGAGGTAAAGTGTGTGTCATGCATCGTGAATTGGTTATTGTGCGAATGGCCCATTTCTGAGTGATGTTTAAGCTGGCAAGTCTGGATTGATAGTTTGAGGCCCATATTATGTTGCAGTAGCTCAGGTGTGGAAGAACCAGCGTATTATAGAGTGATTTCAGAATGTGCCGTGGAAAATGATCCCTAACTCTGTAAATGGTACCAATGGCATGAGATTCCTTAGTGGTAATAGTATTTATGTGGTGGTTCCAGGTGAGCTTATCATCTATGGTGATGCCAAGGAATTTTGTGGTGTGAACTTGTGAGATGTCATGACTGTCAATTGTGATTTTGTGAGAGTGGTGAGGAGTTTTGGATGAGAAAAGCATGTAGTTAGTTTTAGAGACATTTAATGAAAGTTTGTTTGCCCTGAACCAGTCAGTGATGTGGGTTAGTTCAGTGTTCATTTTATGGTAAAGTGAATCAAGGTTTGAGTGAGAAAGAAAGATGTTTGTGTCGTCTGCATAGAGGATGAGTTTTAGCATATTAGTAGTATTAGTTATGTCATTCATGTAAATAATGAAAAGGAGGGTCCTAAGATGGATCCCTGCGGAACTCCAACAGTGATTTCCCGAGTGGTTGATTGATGATTTAGTGCATGAACAGATTGGGTGCGGTGGGTAAGATAGTTTTCAAACCATTCCAGGGCGATGCCCCTAATACCATAGTGGTGCAGTTTGGCAAGGAGAATATTATGGTTTATTGTGTCGAATGCCTTGGACAGGTCTAGGAAAATACCCATGGTGTGATCTTTCTTTTTGAGTGCATGTGTGAGGTTAGTAGTGAGTTCAAGAAGTGCCATGTAGGTTGACCGTTTTGACCGGAATCCGTATTGTTCATTGACGAGAGTGTTGTTTTTGTCCAGGAAATTATATAATCTGGTGTGGACTATTTTCTCAAGAATCTTGGAGAAGGTTGGCAATACGGAAATAGGTCTGTAGTTAGTTATGCTGTGCTGGTCTTTGCTTTTGAAGACAGGGATGACTTTTGCAGATTTAAGTTTGTGTGGTACAATACCCGTGAGTAGTGATTGGTTTAAGATGTGCAGAAGAGGTGTTGTGATGTGATCAAATGATTTGTTAGCAATTCCGGGATCGATGTTGTCTGTGCCCGAGCTTTTACCGGATTTAAGAAGGTGACGCGGGTCGTGCAGTTCTTGAAGAGTGATTGGGTTGAAGAAGAATGAGTTGAGTGGGCTATTTTAAAAGGTGAGCGGTGAAGGGTTTGTCCGCAGGAGGGATTTTATTAGCCAGATTTTTACCAAGGTTTGTGAAATAATCATTAAATTTGTTAGTAATGTCATTGGGATCAGTGAGGATTGTGTCGCTGTAAGTGAAGTGATCCGGTAATGTGTTGTCTTTGCGTTTCCGGCCAATGATTGTGTTCAGGAACTTCCATGTGTTTGTAAGATCGTGCTTGAGTTTGTGAAGTTGGTCAGTATTATATGTTTTCTTTGCAAGTCGAATAATGTGAGTTAGTTTGTTTTTGTATTTGTATACCTCTCCTCAGCTTGCAGTGTTTTCTTTTTGAGGTAACTCAAATAGAGTGTTTGCTTGTGTTTGATTGATCTTACAATTCCACTCGTGATCCATGGCTGTTTACGTGTGTATGCGCTCTTTTTCATTGATGAACGTTTGAGTGGAAATGAAGAGTTGTAGTGCTTTGTGTAAATATTGATGAAGTTGTTGTAAGCAGTGTCGGGATCAGGTGAGTTGATGGTGGTCTCCCATGTCTCCCCTTGCAGTTTTGTGTTGAAGAGTGAGGTGTTGAGTTCACAAAAATCTCTTTTACGTGAGGGTGGTGAGATGCGTTGTGTGTTTCTGTGGGAAGTGATGTGAAATACGGGAAAGTGATCAGAAATATCGCATACATTGTATACCGCAGTAAACTTTATCAATATTACATTCTTTTGTTTCCTCCATTATCAGTCAGTGCGTGTTGGAATGGTTTATATCACCTTTATAACAGATATACTATAATGTAAGTTTATCGTATGTGCCACGCGTCCTAAATACCTAAACCCACAAAACATACATTAGGTATTTTGATATACCCCAAATCTAGTGTCACACATTGTGCAACTCCTAGCCTTAAAGCGATACTATCTTTGATTAAATCAAAAAGATATCTCAGTACCACAGTTATACCAAGAAGTACCCGTCAATATTACTCAAATCAACGCATAGCTGATTTCTCAAATACATGTTATATCCATTGATTATTTGCATGGTATGATTTAACACATGTTTTCATGTTAGAAATCCATGTCAAATAATACCCCTCTATTCTTCGGGCGACAGGAATTTCGAAGTATGTGTGGTTCAGCCTTGTTCCTTGTTCTCCGTTCTCGAAAGAAACCACACACAAAAAGGTAAAGTCCTTCCATTTCAAATGTAATCGTTCCGGTAACTCTTAGTTAACGCGGATTTTCCATTTCTGCAGCACCTTGTAAGAACATTTCTTGCTTCTTGCTGCAAAACATATTCGTTTTATTATTCGAGCTATTCGTTAAAACCTACTTTTCAGGTACAGACGTGACGATTCCGATGGTTTCCCAATAAATGAGTATCTAAGCTAACATATAAACACGCGAATTTTAGGTCTGATCTTGTAGATTAGTCTAAGAAACTGCCGAGGCGATTATACCAAGAAATATCCGTCAATATTACTCAAATCAACGCTAAGCTGATTTCTCAAATACATTTTAGATCCGTTGAATATTTGTATTTGTATGATTAAACACATGTATTCATGGTGTTTCCCCAAACTTGGTTATCAAAGCTAACATAACAACACGCGAATTTAAGTGTGATCTTATTAATTAGTCTAAGAAACACACATGCTGAGGCGTTGACCATGAAAACGCACACTTTCGAAATACTTGAATTGTGTTCTTTTAAATGGGTTCTAATTTCAAAACATAGCGATGGCTTTATAAATACATGTAGATTATATAATATAGTAACATAACCCCCATAACAAGACTAAAATTCAATTGAACCAATCGACAACATGGGCTATTTCTTATTCATTGCACATATGTGAGCATACGTTAAAGGTTCTGTGTGATAACTGTATGCAAGTTTGTCCCAGATCTAATTCTAATTTTCCCCTCAGATTATTCAATTAATGAAAGATAAACACACACATAAGAGTTTGCCTGACAGCGCTAAAAGGTGATCTCTATACGTTATCATTCTTCAAAACCAGTATGACAATAACGTGATTTCTTGGTCATCTGTGAATTGATATCACGTGATTAAAACCGCGGGATATGAACTGATTAATAAAGTAGGTTACTTAGTGACTCTATAAACAATTGCTGTAAACGAGCGGCAATGATAAACTTAACGCATGGAACACAATTGCTTAGAGGCTGAAATTTGATTGTGTGGAAGAGATGGAATTACATTTTCTTTTCTCCTGTGTTGCAAATACATTCATGCCCTCCCTACTGAATATAAACGTGCTGACGGGGACATGCTTCAAATCCTGTTTCAAATCCGGGTAGTACATTTGGGTCTCAGGTGATGCAGCGCGTTGACCCTGCAGATATATATAAACGCCATGCAAATCCAGTTTGATTTAGAAATGGGTCGCGTTTGCGATTAGCTTGCGATTAGAATACATGTACAAATACTCTAGGACGCCTAGAATGTTATATTCTTTTTTCTCTTTTTATTTTTTTCATCTGCTATGACAAATCAAATATACAAAAAATATATGATTACAAATCAGTTAGAATACACAATGTGTGTGTGTGTGGATAACTGTTAGAGTAACATCGATAAGTAGACTATATATCGCATGAATATGGTTATTTTGCATAAATACCGGATGACGTACTAAATCATACAATAAATTACAAAATATAATATATTTACATTATACAAAAAGCATGTGGAAAACGTCCCATTTTTTTAGGTAGAGAGTATTCTTAAGAGATTGTTTCCACATGTGTCTTTTAGTGTTATGGTACTTAATGATATCATGTTGGATATTTTGAAATGACGGTTTTGAACCATTGCACCTATTTCTGTATACAGCAAATTTCGCAATCAACAAGATGTTATTGAGACCAGTATGTTTACTAATGGGGAATTTGCCAAAGAGAATGTCATTATCGCACAGCGAAACCTTAATTTTACATTTACATAGTATCCATTCCTCGAGCTTTCTCCAGATGGTATTAGTAATCGGGCACATACAGAATATATGATAAATTGTTTCCTGGACCTGATAGCAAAAAGAACATCGATCGTCGCTGGAAACCTTTATCATCTTAAGGAAGCAGTTTGTGCTCAGGATACGCTGAGTTATTCGAAACTGAAACCATCTTAGCTTGATATCCCCAGTACATTTAAATGGCGCGTTGCAGATAGTTTTCCATTTGTTATCGTCGATGTACTGAAGTTTTTGCGACCATTTTAGCTTGGCTTTATTATTGGAATTGGGTAAAAGGATTTTGTAGATACGCCTACAGCCCTTTTTGTCTTTCAATAGAATATCAATGTTTATTGGAATAAATGGTTTAGCAACCGGCTTAGCTTTAGTAAACAATGACACATTTCTAAAACTCTCAATAATAGTACGTCTGAGCCCATGGTACTCAAGAAAGAATGTTATATTCTTGATCTTTCGACAGATGGTATCGTATTCACGTTGACTCCAATTTGCTTTCAAGTGAAATAAAAACCGATCACCATTGCTTAACACCCTGTTGTCTTTGTTTTAAGGATTGTTTAACACGGTTAATTAACATTAAGCAGTCAGAAATATTTCAACTGAAATGTATAAACATAGTTTACTTAGAGACATATAATAAATATCTTATATTAACACGTTATTTCTAAATGACGGCCATAGAACAAATAATTTGCATCGACTAAAGGACACGTGATAATACTTCCTTGACATGATTGCTACGTTTTTGATCCAGAGAGCTGTCCATGATCAGTAAAATCACCGCGAGGCGGTAATTTGATACATGATTTACAACAGCATTCTGCCCATTGACTTCCGTCAGCCACGCTTTTACCGGCAAGTCGAGTCACACACTTCAAGAATACTTGTCCGTATAATAACTCTCTGCTTGCTGCTTGTTTATTGGATAGGACACTTGTTATATTAAAATGACATAATTTTTAGATAGCAGTTATAATACAGTCAAATATTATTCATACATAGTTACGAATCGATCAGAAAGCAGGAAGCCAACATACGCGGAGTACATTGACGGTGTCTATGTCTAATTGCATTCCGTGTGCGCGCCGTACATGCTCGCCCCAAATCCTTCCAAATTGCATTCTTTTTGCATTCTTTTTGACAAACACTATTAAACAATAATTTTTAATCAATAATGAGGTATTTTTGAAGAAAAAAATGGGTAGTTAACTTTAAACAAGAACAAATATGTAAAAATGACTATACTATCTCCTTTAGAGCTAATAATTCCAGTTCCATTTTAGATTACAGCCTCGAACATGCTTCCGTTTTAAGAGATTAATAGTATGCATTAGGTCAATATGCATGCGTGTGTATTGTTTCTCGAACCATCAGATAAACCAATGGCGCGAACGTTGATATGTTCACAATAGCACCCCCCCCCCCCCCCCCCCCCCCCCCCCTGCTACGAGGTCGTGCCATTATTTGAAATATATTTGTAAATGTATTTTAAAAGTCAAATGTCACGGGTAATGCACTAGCACGCTATATATAAAGTGTGTGACTAAAACTATGTAAAAATGTATCTCAAGTTAATTCAAATGTGTTTGGGTGCGTTTTATTTCGGATATCATAATGATCAAAAACGTTAAAAAAAATTCTTTCTTTTAACAAACATTAGTTAACGTCTGAGCCTCTTCGCCAAATAGTTGCATTAGTAGTTATCAATTTGAACTTCAGGTAAACACATTCTATAGTTTAAGATCAAAACGTACACTAAAAATCTTCTATTTTAGGTACCTTCAATATAGTTTATTTTCTTGTTAACAGTTAGTTACAGCTATAACATAACGGGAGTGTACTGTTATATTAACAACACATCCCTATGTACGAACCTTTTTAATCGGGTCATCGACTTGTGACGCAGGGTTAAATTAAATAATTCTAATAGCCTTAACGGGGGACTTAAGGAAGTTTTTTGTTGAATTTTGTTAGTGCTGTAATTATTGAACCAATACTCAAATGTATATAAAAGTATACCTTTTTGGAAAGGAAATGGATCAGAGAATCCAAATTTGGCATCAAATTTGACCAAAAATGAGTTTTTTTTGAGAAAATCACAAAAAACCACTAACAAACATAATTTTGAGTTAAAAATGCCCAAATCACTTGATGATGATATTAAGACACTAATGAAGGGAAGATTTTTTTTTTTTAACCTAATCAAATATTGTTTGAAATTTTGACCAAAAAGTGTAAAAAAAAAAAAAAATCCATTTTTTTCACGTTTTTTGGCACTTTTTGGTCAACATTTTCAAAAATATTAGATTAGGTTTTAAAAAAAAAAAATAGTCCCTTCATTAGTATCTTAACATCATTATAAAGTGATTTTGAAATGTTTTACTCAAAATTATTTTTGTTAGCTTTGTTCAAAAAAAATTGGGTCAAAAAAGTGAATTTTGTGATTTTCTCAAAAAATCTACTTTTTTGGTCAAAATTGACGCCAAATTTGGATTCTCTGTTCCATTTCCTTTCCAAAAATGTATACTTTTATATGCATTTGATTAATAGTTCAATAATTACAGCACTCACAAAATTCAAAAAATCAAATCTAAAACTTCCTTAAGTCCCCCCTTAACGTAAATATATTCCCTTCATTTAGTTACCAATATCTAATTTAAACAAGTAAAATGAAACAAATTTGTAAGAGATGCTACACTATATATCATTGATTTCTAATTATTATATCATTGTATTAACACAATCAACTGCCAATTTTGTTTTAACAAAAACTAAATACGTGTGTTATATAATAAAATATTTAATAGTCCATTCAATTTATCCAATCAGAGGATGAAATCTATATACACAGCACCGTTGGGAGACGTCATTGATTTACATGGCCTTGGAATCTAGCGCCACCTGTATAAAAAGTAAACATACGTATGAGACCAATTTTGCACCATTAAATGTTTTTAAGGACCAGTGATCACTCAGACAAAATTTCATCGATATAGCTCCTTCACTTCTGGGTGATGTCAAGAACTTTTTGATACCCCCTCGTATGTGTTATTTCAAAGTGATATGACGTAATATAATGGAACACAAAATTGTTTTTAAGTCGTCAATACGACTTATCATTTGTATTCAATTTTAGAAATTATATAATCCATACCGGGTAAAACGTATTATAGTCACAACTTTCACTCTAGATTGTGAAGTGTTAATTAACAGATGCCGGCTCTATCGGTGTTTAGTTTTATTGTATTTCTTAACGCAAGACTAGACTCCTTTCTTAAACAAATTGGGTTTGCAATAGAGGGCGTTTCAATATCTGCGGGGTAAGAGCGTTTCGTCAGCAACTATGCTACCAGGGTTTGAAACAAGTCCGCGTCATCACGTTTGTATTCAGTATGGAGAGCATGAATGTATTTGCAACAAAAGAAAAGAAATGTAATTCCATCTCTTGCACACAATCAAGTTTCAACTTATAAGCAATGTTTATCCATGTTGAGTTTATCATGCCGCTCGTTATCAGCAATTATTTGTTAACACTTTCTACGCGGCAGGCGTCTGCATACGATATTCCAAAATTTCACAAATCGTTTACAAAATGTCAAAACTATTGAATATAATTACCATCTTTAGAATCACCATGATAAATGCATTGAAATAAGTACACATGTCTAGTATTGGTTCAGTAATCCTTGAGATAGACCTTCAATGTTGGGAAAGGTTTCTGAAATATCTTGCTTTGTATTTTGGTAAAACCAATAGACGCGTGTGTTTATATTTCCCCCATTTTTATTTTTTTATTATCTTTTATTGTTTATTGCTATCATAATTTTCACATTTCACATAGTTTCATCATGTTTACATTGCCTTATCGATACATATAACACATTTTCATATGCTTTTCAGCATGTTTTCATTGCATATCATATACATGTTTAACACATTTTCATATACTTTTCAGCATTTTTATATTTTTATATGCTTTTCATGTTTACATTCATGTTTACATTTCATATGCTTTTCAGCATGTTTACACATGTTCATATGCTTTTCAGCATGTTTACATTTCATATCATGTATAGCCCATTTTCATATACATTTTCATATGCTTTTCATGTTTACATTCATGTTTACATTTCATATGCTTTTCAGCATGTTTACACATGTTCATATGCTTTTCAGCATGTTTACATTTCATATCATGTATAGCCCATTTTCATATACATTTTCATATGCTTTTCAGCATGTTTACACATTTTCATATGTTTTTCGGCATGTTTACATTCATTTCAACTACATGTATAACACATTTTCATGTGCTTTTTATGTTTACATATATTTCCCCCATTGGTTCACATCGCACAGAACGTTTAACGTATGATAAATCAACTATAAAGTGAATATCAATGAACCTTTTATAATTACATTAAATGTTGCCGATTGTCTGAATTCCGGTATTGGATCCGAGCCCACTATTATTTATTAGATTGAATCTTTTGATAGAGTTATTGATAATGATGTATTTAGTACGGGGTTAATTCAAGCATCACATTTCTTACAGGTTGCTGATCCCCGTACTTCTTTCAAAATCAAAATAATGGAGCTATTAGCATTTTAAAGAATGATAATTGTTCATTAGGACCACAGTTTCTTCCCATGCTGTTAAATTATTAATCACTCCAGTATTGTGTGCGCCAGGCCTATGAGACTTGAGCGTTAAATGTCGTATGTTGTACGATGGGTCCCTCTTTTACGAATGGTTACCGGCCGAAATGCTATGCGATGCGGGAAGATCATCTAGTCTGCTGTGCATATTGCCTATCGACTCTATATAGAAGACAACGTCTCCAAGTTTAAGCGTCATAGAATCCTTAAAGCACAGATCCTGTATCACAATGCTTAAATACCGGTAGCAGACGACCCGATTTAATCTTATCTTGAACAATATCAATTACATAACGAAGTAGGGCATTTCACTTGACCTCATGTTATTATTGCGGTTTACTTTTTGCAAGTATGTGTTCTTAGACAGTTACATACACTCAGACATGCCTTTGGGCAAGAATCTTGATATATTAAAATCATAGTTTATTAAATATGCCGTATTAACGTAGGCGCTTATATGCATGACCTTAGCTTACAGTGCAACCTTTTTCTGCATAAATTCAAGCGCGTAAGTTTTCATCAATTAATTCTGAAAGCAACTATAATATAATGTATCGCATACCACACCCTGGCTAGCTAACTGACCTTTTAGCATCCATGTCAATAGGTCATCTATGTTACCGATAATTGTCTAATGTCTACTGCCTATTATAACCTAGCAATTCCCTTCTATTGGACTGTTGATCTATGTGAAAAAAAAGTTATTATGCCTATGGAACATGATTCGATTTCACACCGTTCACAGTCTTGTGATTGGAGGTGTGGCTTATCCCGAATGAACTGTGCACCATGACAACAGAAACTGTCGAATTCCAGTACACTTGCGTTATTAACAGCAGGGGGTTAAACATGTAGTTATCGGTTATCTGGTACCTATACTATTAGCCAATGATAAAAACCGTCTCCAGGGAGGTGTTTTGAAATGTCACAAGTGGTGAAAGCTAGCCCTTGACGAGTTTCCGGATGATATTTAAGCGTATCCAAATTATCAATGTGAGTGACTGCCCATGCTCATATTTCTTCGTCGGTCGGTTGCAAATGGAATGTGTACTTAAAATAATGTGCGCCAAGTTTATTTGATGAAGTCGATGTCTCAAACAAGACTTCCAGGCATATCCCACCGTTTGTGTTAACGGCATGCAACTACACAATCGCAACATCAAATTGATCCTTTACCTTATTTTATACCTGCTAATGTATCCGAATATGAGAGTACGTTTGATTAATATGTTTATTACAAGCAATACATTTTTACATTGAAACGGCATTGATTTCATAGTAGGGTCATAATCATGGATTCCGTGACCATTTGCTCCGTACCTTGGTTTCTTGGTGAATTTGTCAACTAGAACCATTTTGAAAGAAAATTAGTTCCTATGTCCCTCTCAAAAGTGACGGGAACTTTTTTTATAGCGCAAATTCCAAAATGGCCGCCATGCAGGGGCCTGAAAATTCAAATGGCTTCAATTAAGCTAAAAAGCATATCAAATTGTTCGGCTGAGCACAAGGATTCAAGAAAAGTATAGTTTGCTATACTTCCGATGTTTGGTTAACGAGTTATCGGGTAAAACGTAAAAAGGTCGTTGACCTTTGCATATGGGGTCAAAATTTAAACTTGCCCCGATTTGGAAAAACAATATCTCATATTGTTCGTATGATCACAAGGATTCCAGAAATGGTATTTTTTATTAGCACCAGGAATATTTTGCGTGGGTCAAAAGGTCAAGGTATACTGACCTATATGGAACCTGACCTTTTGACCCCTTTATAAGGTACAACAGACACTCTAGGTGGTTAAAAACTATCATTTCTGTAATCCTTGTGACCATACGAACAATATGAGACATTATTTTTCAAAATCGGGGCACGTTTAAATTTTGACCCCATATGCAAAGGTCAACGACCTTTTTACATTTAACCCGATAACTCGTTAACCAAACAGCGGAAGTATGGCAAACTATACCTTTTCGGAATCCTTGTGCTCAGCCGAACAATTTGGTATGCTTTTTAGTTTAATTGAAGGCATTTGAATTTTCAGGCCCCTGTATGGCGGCCATTTTGGAATTTGCGCTATAAAAAAAGTTCCCGTCACTTTTGAGAGGGACATAGGAGCTCATTTTCTTTTAAAACGGTTCTAGTTGACAAATTCACCAAGAAACCAAGGTACGGAGCAAATGGTCACGGAATCCAAGATTATGACCCTACTATCATTTGTATCTTTCCAATCAAATCTGAAAACCATTTTACGACATCGGTGTACAACAATATTGAAACATGAATTAGCGAGATTAAGGGGGTCTAGGTTGATTTGACCCAAATTTGGAAACACATTTTCTCAATGTTACCGTAGACTTACCGCTTAGTGTTATATATCAAATTAAAGCTTAGGTCAAGACGTTTCAGAAAATGTGTGTTATTTTGATCTGGTTGCCATGGTTACCATGCAAGGCCTCTGATTGGCTAAACACGGGAGCAAACGTAACTAGAAAACTAAATGTTGCATATACACCATACTTGGGTAGATGATCTATCGGTTTAGTGCGCATGAAACCATGGATCCGGATTTTTTATATGGTTGCCATGGCAACCGTGAACCGACCAATCAGGTAATTTTGCATCTTAATTCAAATCTGAAAACAGATATTAAAAATCGGGATCCATGGTTTCATAGCCCCTTGTGTGCTTAACATCTGGTCCAAATCCCATGGTTATAGGAGCTTTTGTTTTTGAGTTACGTTTGCTCCCATATTGCAAGTTTGCGTGTTTTATAGTTTTGAGATATCGTGCAAAACGTATTGAAAAATATTAAAATTGGCGAGACAAAAATAAGTTGACATTTGGGATAAAAATAAATGTTCAATTATGGAAGAGCATGAATTTAGACACATTTTGAGCCATTTTGGGACAAAATCGCAATTATATTAGCATTTTTATTGATTTTTAAAGATAAATTGCTTAAAAATAGCCGGATGAGAAAAATAAAGAAATACATAAGAAATTACGTTGACCTTGAAATGTTGATGATTTATGATGTGCAATTATTTATTTCAATATTTTAATAAATAAATTCAATCAAATGTTACAATCATTTGATCAAAAAACAATTAAAACTGAAAATGCTAAAAAACGCAGGGTGAGCGTTTTTACATACAAATGTATACAAAACACCACCGATTTTTCGAGACACCCGAAACTTAATTGACCATAACTTCAGAACCGAAAATCCAATTTACCTCAAACAAAAAGCATTTTAAAGCAGAGACTTAGCAGTTTTCTACTGTGCTAATATCTTATTATTGTGCGAAGCACTGAATTTTAATATCTGACCAACCTAGACCCCCCCCCCCCCCCCCCCCCCCCTTAACGCTTTTCTCGCGGCAGGCGTCTGCAGACGACAGTTCCAAAATGTCACAAAATTTTGAATGTCAACACCATGTTTGGAATCACCGTGAGAGATGCATTAAAATAGGTATAAACATGCCTAGTATTGAGTCAGGAATCCTTTTGAATAGACATTGAAAGTTGCGAAAGGTTTCTGAAAAAAATGTTGTATATAATGGTAAAACCACTTGCCGCGTGACAAATGTTAACATATTAAGAAAAGGACAGCTATGATTATTAACTGATGGGATAAGATTACAGACATTGTCTGGAGCACTTTAAGCCCAGAGATTTATTGACATACATGTATATCACGAATCGACATTTATATCAGAGTCATGCGTTGTACACCTAGCACAAAAAGTCACTGACCAGGTGCTTTGATGTTGGCTAATTCAAAATAGATAGTCTTTACCAAAAATATGAGATATACATTAAAAGAGCCACTTTCTTCTCCGCAGTTTGATACCGCAATCAAGCAAATCGAATGGATACTTTTAAAGGTTTGGTGATTTCAATGACCGCGCATAACAACAGCAAAGTTGTTTTTCTATGGGATATCATTGATTTGTGTGTGATTACTGTCATAACTGACAGCTAGGTGTATGTACTTGTAAAAGCTATATTACACAATCTTGGTCTCACCATAATTATATGCTGGGGTTTACGTACAGATTGTATCCCAGGTGTATTTTATATTGCAGGACATTTTACCCAATGCTCAAAACGTGAAATCACAAAATACATTTGATGTGCCATGGAAGCTTTTCAATGATATCGAGATAAATATCCCACGTGTATCTAATAGCTAGAAAACTAATTCAAACTCTTTACAAGAATGAATTAGAACATTAAACGTGAATGCCTTTACTAGCTCTTCGATAATGTTCACGGAATTCATCAGTACCAAATTAAGATGATACGACTAAAGATCGAGTGGCGCTCGAGAGACGTAACATTAGATCTTTGGATGCTCTTTGCCCCCTTGTATACAGTCTTATGCCACACACTCGCTAGGTTACGCTAATGGAACCTGTCTTATGTATGCTGCGTCTTAATGGGTCTAAAAGCTATAGTGTCTACCTACTCAAGGTGCATAACCTCTACGAGGGGTTTTAATTTGAATGACCAGAGAATACTTAGGGAGTGTTCATAAATACTTTGGTGGGGGGGTTGGAAAATATGAGGGGGGGGGGCCAACCAAAAAAAAGGTTCTTAAAAGGGAGGGTCAGGGAAAAAAGTGCTTGTATAGGGGGGGGGGGGGGGGGGGGTCAAAAAAAAAAAAGGTTCTTGAAAGGGGGGGTCAAGCAAAAAACCCACCCTATTTGGGGGGGGGTCCAAAAAAAAAAGATGTCCATGGCTCAATTGTTTCCAACCCCCCCCCCCCCCACCAAAGTATTTATGAACACTCCCTTAAAGTGTCGTACATGTCACACAAACAGGTCTTGATGAAGACGATGCTGATGATGTTAAGCAAAGACGGTTCCATGATTAACACCAGCATGCTTTACGTTCACCACATGACCCGTGCTGTCATTTAGATCCATGCGTCTAAGGGCTGTACTTATTTTGGTAGTGGTGGTTAAATAGGGACGTCTGGGGAATGAGTTGATGTTTGATGTTGCCATCTAGATTCTAAATTTGTTTGGTGGAAATGGCAAGTGCTTCATTTTGTTTTCGTTGTAATACGTGAACTGACTCTTAAAGGTATATCATACGATCTTTTCCAGGGAACGCCCTCAATCCTCGAAAACAAAATTGAAGCAGATTTTCTTGCAGATTTACATATCTGATCATAAGTCGTAAATACGTTCAAAGTTACAGGGCGATACTATTCCTAATTACTGCATGGTCATGGTTTTAGAGTGAAAATAAACTGTCAGGTTAACGCGACAGTCTCTTTTTCCCGGTTATTTTCACTCTAAATTCACTCTAAAACCATGATGCTGAGCTTATTAGGAATCGTATCGCTCTGTAACTCGGAATATATTTATTGATTCATGATCAGAAATATAAATTTGCAAGAAAATCTGCTTTCAAAAAAATATATAGGATTCAGTGCGTCTCTTAGAAACAAACACCTGATTCTGAAAAGTTCCCGAAAGGGAGTTGGGCGATTACCAAAATAGAATGAATACTGTACAGTTTTTCATTACAATTATCGTAAATTGATATGAGGCTAATGTCATGAGCCCCTGTTTTAGGGCTATTACTCTATTGATAGTCAAATAGTCTAACCTCAGTAGAGATCGCCATATCGGTCAGGGACCTGGCTGCCGGCATGTGGAGGCTGACCAATCGGTTATTAAACTACAGAAATGAGCAAGTAAAAACTCGGTCAAACGCACGACCCTTTTTTTCGTGTAGCAGACGCATACATTATATTCGACCTGCAATGACTTGTTGATGATACCCATCGGCTCTTCGTCTTTTTATTTTTTTATTTAGGCGAGATATAACAGAACATTATATTACTGATTTTATTATTTTACTGTATTCAGTTCCATTTGGTGTGGAGAGTAGTTCGGTAATACGTAAGTGTCCCAGCATGCATACCTGCATATAGACATGGTCCAGCCAAATTCAGACATTTGATTTTAATTTTATATACTCATGTTTGTTTCGAGGAAATGAGCGCTTTATTAATATTTCAGCTCTTTTGAGAATATGGAGTTTCTTAAAATAAACGGTTTCAGTTGAATCTACATTTTAGTTGAGACATTTGCTGAAAATACGTGTACTAAATGTATGAATATTTACTAGAGCAAGGCATGATGGGAAGTATAAAAGGAGTATTCGTTTTATTTTATGGATAGCGATTTTAATATCGCTATTAGATTTCATCAAGTACATGGTAAACACTTTGCTATCAATGCTCGCTACCATTTCCATTTCGGCAAAGAAAACATCTATTAGGCTATTTACCTGACATGTATGTGACATAGATGTGAAGCTCACGGTTTGCCTTTTAACTGATATAAGATATTGTTTAAAACTGAAAATTGACATTTCATAATGTTATACAATGAACATACCCAGTTTTAGCGTAATTATATTGTGTCAACGAATATTAAAATGAACACCAGATGCCAACTAATATTTTAACCAACTATCAACCGTGATGATGGTGAAATTAAGCTCGACATCTTGTGAGTTGGTGACAACTCCGTATCTTCCTTGCATTAAAATTAGTTTGGACTGCCGTATAGATAATATTGTTTATTTTGTTGTCAAAGGCAACATTTTATGAATGAATATTTCTGTTCATCAATAAATCATTGAACAACTAACCAAATCTTCTTGTCAATTGATTCCTTTTTAAAACAAAGAATATTCCCCTTCAATCGTTTTGTTTACCGTTGATAGTCCAACTGTCAGAATGACCTAAACTAATACAACCTGGAAAATCGTATCTGATAATAACGTATAGTCTGAAATAAGAGTGTTATATAAATAAGAACTTTTAAGAACTGAGAGTTTATTGTGTTGTCGCGTATTATATTGGGTTGATTTGGTCTGTTCTGTGGGTGATAAGTAATTTGTTAACGAAAGACTCGTCAATCAAACCCAT
This sequence comes from Ophiura sarsii, assembly GCA_035610835.1. Lineage (NCBI taxonomy): Eukaryota > Metazoa > Echinodermata > Ophiuroidea > Amphilepidida > Ophiuridae > Ophiura > Ophiura sarsii. The sequence continues at coordinate 28,082,498 of CM069455.1, forward strand.
TTTTTAACACATTGGATTTAAAATAGAGGGCGTTGCAGTACATGTGAAATCAAAGCGTAACAACTCCTAATCTGAATGCGCTTCCTGACTTGTAACAGGATTTGTAGCATGTCCCCGTCAGCACGTTTGTATTCAGTAGGGAGGGCATGAATGTGTTTACAACACAATAGAAGAGAAAATATAACTCCATCTCTAGCACACAATCAAATTTCAACTTACAAACAAATTCTTTCGCTACGTTGAGTGTACCACGGCCGATCGTTTTCAGCAATTATCTATAAAGCCACTTGCCGTATTACAACATCCATTTTCAAAAGCATTGTTCTGAAAAGAAAGAGTCTCAGGTCTATCTTAACTGAACGTGTTTCATATTGCACGTATTTGACAGTAAATTTGGAAGTTTTGAAATATAATTGTACGCTTAAATCCGTGTGCTCTTACGTAAGCTTAGATACTCAGTTATGAAAGGACCGTCACAATCCTCACGCCTGTGCCAAAAGTCGGTGGTAATGAATTGACTTATTAAACACTAAAACATGTTCTGAAGCAAATCTTTTTCTTTTAAGGCGCTGCAGGAAATGAGAAATTCACGTTAGAATATTTATCGTTTCATAAAAGTTGACTTTGAATGATTGTACATGCTAACAATTATTTAAAAGGTCGGAAAAGATACAATACACGTAATATCTTGCAAGATCATGAATAAGTGCTATATATTTTATTTATTGGGTTCTATAGCCATACAGAAACATATTGGTGATGTGACAAACAAGATCGTACGCAATCATAGCATGCAATGCCATCACAATTTGCCTACTTTTGAGATTGTTCAATAATCTTTAAACAAGATTCTTTAGAATCCGAAACGATGCAAATAATTCATGGACCTGAAATGTATCAAATAAATCAGGTAAACGTTGATGTGGTTAATTCCGAAATGACCGTGTTCTTCGGATATTTGTTTTTAAGTAAGTCCGCTTTAATGTGAAGAGTTGTGCGGTGTGATACACTTGAATCGGGGCATTATTTTCTGAAAAGTCATATGTCAAAATGCCTAGTGCGATTTGTTGTGGTTGTTCGTTATTCAGGGCGGGTGGCACACGCGATAAACTTACATTATAGTCTGTTATGTTTATCACACATGTGAATCACGACCTCCCCAAACCGACATAGAATAAAAATAAGACGAAAAAAGCAATAACGTCGTTCAGTAGTATATAATTTAGGCCAAAATCGATTTTACATTTTTTATCTTCAAAATGCCTATGCTCATCGATGTCCATGTGACATGTGCGTTATGATCATTGGATGTTATCTATGTGAAATAAGTGTGAACATAATTGGGTTCAATTTACAACTTCTACTAAACAAACCATATTCTTCTAGACGTAATACATCCGAGATACCCACCATCCACTTCTTTAATAACTTCTCTATCTCCATTCAATTTACTGAGGCAATATTGTGGATAGGTAACATAGTAACAGTGTTATCCGATCCTCAAAAGCCTTATGGAAATAAGGCTATTCAATCATTCAATCTTCGATATTAAAGCATCATTTCTATTCGATCATCCAATCCTCTATATTAAAGCATCATTTCTATATAATTATAAATAAAAACTTGTCAGTGTTCGTCCTCACCTGTTCCAGCCTTATGAGTTAATTACTACTTAATATTGTGTAGCCGATGAGCTTAATGCCTATATCTGTATTAAAACAACTAGAGTATTCATGATGTCGTAAATTGTTTCTTTAGGTCATCTGTATAGCAACCAGTTTTCATATTTATGTTAAGATTAGCAACAGTACAAATACAAATGTTCGAATAAAAGAAGAGGATGCATAGTATGTTAAATAACTTAAACGTCAATTATAGAATGTAGGTTCTAAGTGTGTCTATGTGACATGAATACCGGTAATTACACTACGGTTGATATAATTTGTCTTTTGGGCCAACGGCATCTGCTTTATACAATGTCTGATATTTGTTAATCATCTTCAATGATCAGAGCGTCTAGACAAATACGCATTAACATCGCTGTTTCGAGGAAATGCAGAACGGTTTCCAATTCTATATCGTGATATGTCACCGGTAAATCTTTATATGTTTATTCCCGTTGGAACATTAACATAAACAGCCACTAAAAGATGTATCGATCGATAAGTTCTTGAATAACTAGATAACAAACTGAGTCATATTGCTTTTAAGTCAGTCAGTGGAATGCCGCTCAGGGAAATTAGTCTGGTTACAGTTTCCCCGGCCCACATTAAGCCTGTTCAACAGTTAGCCTGTCACACCCTAGACCGAGACTATATATTTTTACACTTTTCACGCAGCAGGCATCTGCAGACGACATTCCAATATTTTACAAAATATGTCAAACATCTATTTGGAATCACCATGAGAAATGCATTAAAATAAGTACAAACATGACTAGTATTAGTTCAGTATTCCTTGAGATAGACCTTGAAAGTTGGGAAATTGTTCTGAAAAATCTGTTTTGTATCATGGAAAAACCGATAGCCGCGTGGAAAGTGCTAATAAAAGACGCTTAGAAGTAAACACACCTGCCTAGACTGCCTGTACGTGAAGTGTATACAAGACAACCAGTATATTTGTATGTTCAAGGTCAGTGGCCGGATAGTATTACCATCTTACCGTTTTAATTAGATCACAATTATTGTGTTAAGCTTGTATTAGATGGCATCACAGGCTTATGGAACGGTTAGAGGCTCTACTGGCATAACGTTATCCTTTAAAAGTTGGCAAAGTCAGGTTTTTCAATGGGCATTACTGTAAAAAAATGCATGCTATAACTTTACAATTTAAATCATATTCGGCTCTTTAACGCAAATCAATCATGTCCAACTTGCCATACTAGTGATCACTAAATTGAAATACATCTTCAACATTTTGTTTTGGATCATGTAACTTAAGACAAATGATGATTTTTTTTCTTTATAACAGTTCGTAAAGTTTTGAAGCTAAGCTATTGTGTATCTTCAAAATATATGTGTACAAACTTAAGATGAAAATGTTTTGTTTTAACGCGTAATAGAGCTAATATCGCTGCTAAAGGACATATTCCTACAGCCAGTAACTGGCGAAAAGCGAACAACCGCACTAAAATGAGACCAGGGTCCGGGTGCCCGTAGCAGTTTGCAGATGTTGGTTAGAAGATACTCAATATCTACATAACACTCAAATCCTTTGTTGACATGTTAATTGCCGGAGAATGTGTCCAGTGAAGGTTGCTGGTTAGCAATTTGTGGTAACAATAATTGTTGAATTTAAAACTCATTGACAAAATATTAGGACGTTTTCCCGTTAATTGTATGAAGCAACTACATAGTGTCTGTTTGGATTTCCCAATGTTTCGTGAGCCCTCATGTGTTTTGGTTGCTGTTTGGTATACCTTAACCCACAACTCAACTACATGTAGTGTGCAATACGCTTTTTGTGCAAACTCGTCTTACTATATTTAAAACCAGGCTGTCAGGGTTCATTTCAAATAACTTTCACACATTTCGATGACTAATAAATGTTAATAAATACTGACAGAAAAACGTGACATTTTCACTAGAATGGAGAAAACTCATCGCTTCATATCATCAGATGGTTTTGCATGTGACATTTATGGTTTAAGCTTTATGTAACGTATATAGGTATGATAGCTCTAGCATAGTAAAAGTCACGGTTTTCGTGACCCGACACTAAATCCTGATATGTGTCATGGTCCTCGTCAATGGTGTACCTTTGATTTTCAGAAGCAGGTCATATATCAAAACATATGCAGTTGTGTATGTTGAGCAAAGAAACCATACAACTGACTCAGAGAAGGTACAAAGAGGGTATGAAAATCACGCTATAGAGTATGTTGCATTTGTGGGCATATTACTTTCATGAAATGGCATGCTTTTTTAAGCGTTAAAATATATTAATACTATAAAACACACTCAAATAATGAATCGTCAAGATATGCGTCTGTAGACGACAGTAACACATTTGTTGCCACGAAATGTTCGTTACCTTATGAAGTCAAATTGTCAACTCGTCATAACATAGTTAAGTGTAAAGGTACTTTGAGTTATACTTTTGAGAATTCTAAGTGCTCAGCGTAATGTAGGGGATACTTGAGGGTAAATATTGAATGGTATGGAATATAACATAATACCTAGAACATCATCAGTATGCATTGCCTAATAAACCCGCTTGATATACCTGCGTGGTATGTAAATGCTATTACATATATGGTGGATATACACTTTGTGAATTTGTCTCAGGTGTATTGAATATTACAGGAAATCATACTTAATGTAAATGAAATATTAAATCTTAAAAATGTATGATGTATCGTGGGAGCCATTCAATGATAACGAGATTTAAGTCCCACGTGTATCTAATAGCGGGAAATCCGTATTCAAACTCCTTACAAGAATGAATTAGCACATACGATATGAATTCTTTCACTAGCTCCTCGATAATGTTCACGGAATTCATCAGTACCAAACTAAGATGATACGACAAAAGATCGAGTGGTGCTCGAGAGACGTAACATTAGATCTTTGGATGCTCGTTGCCCCTTGTATACAGTCTTACCACACTCGCTAGGTTACACTAATGGAATATGTCTTATATATGATGTGTCTTAATGGGTCTAAAAGCTATAGTGTCTACCTACTCAAGGTGCATATAACCTCTAAGAGGGGTTTTAATTTGAATGACCAGAAAATACCTATAGTGAGACACATCATGCAAACAAGTCCTGATGAAGAAGATGCTGATGTTTGTTAAGGATAGAATAAATGCCAGCATACATCACGTCCACTAAAGTCCACTACATCACTATTCGCTCAAGTGTTTGCTAGTTCAACATTGACATTGCGTTGTAATGGTGGGCTTATGTCTTTACAAAAGGGTCTTTTTAATATAACAATCCTGCAGTAATAGGTATACAATTCATCGAATGACTTAAGCCCAGTGTTGCTTGTTAATGATCTTTTTAAAGATGATCTAGCTGGTATTATTTTGAAGTGAAACGCGATGCAACTTAAGTTTGATGACCTTTTTCCAATTATTACTAAAGCATGTTTGATGTTCTTTGCTGATGAAAAGCGCTGAGTGATTAATTTAGATTTATTCATGTACTTGTTTTGTTGGCTGCGGTTAAATGGGGCAGTCTGGTGAATCTTAATTGTTGCTGTATATATAACTGTTTTGTAATGTGGCCATCTAGATGCTTAACTTATATTAAAGTTTATATTAAGGGTTCTATTTATATGGTAACTGCTGGTGCTGTTTTTGCTGAGCTTCGTGCGTGCACTCTTGCTGTCCCTTTCATTATTTGATTTATTTCTTTTGGTAAGTTATAGCTGATTCTTAATATTGTCCGCGCAGGGGTTGGCCGATCATCAGAATATATATCACTTACACTCATATTGCAAAAAATTGTAAATGTCATTGTATCCACTGTGTTAGGACTACTAGTGGAGATCTGTCAGGGATCTGGCTTTTGGCATATGAAAGGCTGAGTCAAACACGACATGACCTTGTGGTTTTTTTCAAACCACGCACAAACTTGATGCGACCGGAAATGACTTGTTGATACCCATCGGCTCTTCCTCCTTCATATTTCTTCTTTATTTGACGAGAAAAGAGACGATATAACGGGTTTTAGTATTTGACTGTATTCATTTCCATTGGTTTTGGGTGAGTTTGCCGGTAATTGGTGAATTGCATGTCCCGGTATGCACACCTACAAGTCGATGTGATCCAGTCAAGTAATGGAATCTCTTTGGTTACTTGTCACACACGTTTTCCAAAGGAGAATTTGGTTCACTACTGGTGTAATGATTCGACTCTTGGAATCAATTGAATACTCATTTCTAGAAGAAGAAAAAATTGCATTTTTGTACGTACGATGCATGTCACATTTCCAGATGTAAAGCATAGTAGGAAATGTTTAAATGATAGCGAAATCTTCTTTATTACTATATTTGTAGCGATGTTATAATTAGAATCAAATTGTATAAAACATATATCAACCACTTTGCTCTTAATGCTCGGCACCATATCCATTTAGGCTAGAGAAAACACCTATTGGCAATTTACCTGACATGTATGTGACATCGATTTAAAGTGATGCGCATGAATTGCCTTTTAACCGATCTGTAATAGACGACTATGTTTATAAGTGAAATTGACATTCCATACTGTTTACAATGAACATACCAAGTTTTGGCGAAATAATATTGTGTCGATGAATGTTAAGATGAACACCGGAAGCAAACTATCTTTTCAGATTTTAATACCCGTGATGATGGGGTTAAATCAAGAACGAAAGTTTGCCAGTTGTTGACTATATCGCATCATCGATCACAATCTATATTAACAGACATTCAGGTGACATGGTAAGCACACTGTTGACGGTTCATATTGAGTCATACATTAAAGCTGAATAGCGATGTAGCGGTATAAGTTTCTGTCAAATTGGGTTCGATATATCTTCTTGATCACACGTAATTTCAAAACCAATTTTAGTGGGGACAATATTTTCAAACTAAAAAAATGTAAGCCAAAAAAAAAAAAAATCCTAGATAATTGACTTAAGATGATGTTGGTGTAATTTTGGATTTCTTAACCCAAAACTGATTTCGTTAGGTTGTCTGAAAATAATTTGCGCCAAAAAAAGTATTTTTTTGGCAAAAATGTACTATGCACTATTTTTGGTAAAATGTGATACCAAAAATGAATTATCCGACTCATTTCAAAAATTGTATATTGTTATGTACATAACAGTATTAGTTGAAAAGTTACAGTGCTTGATACATTTCATAAAAAGGGTTGAAACCTCCCTTAATTCACATTAAAATGCATTTTCGCAACAACACTTCTTTGAGCAGCTATCTAGATATAATGCTATCAAACCATAACAGTTTACCTGAGGTAAACTTTGGTCACGCATCATCCCGGAGAGGTATATGAACTGTGAAAAGACAATCAAATGCTTCGTTATGAGTTGTGGCATGTAACAAGGGAAGCAGCCGATAAGACAAGTTCCCAGGAGTTCATTTTGTACATCCGTAAGTAAGCTAATTTAGGATGTACACTCAGACACTGCCACGTAGGATTTAGGTAGACGATTTTTAGACTACGATTTCTTCGAACTAATCTGACATTAAATACAATTACAATGCAGATCGTCGAATTTGCATCTGTATTCTTCATTTTTCACAAATAATGATTTGTTTTCATAGAAATTATATGTTTGTAGATGGCGTTGGAAACCACTTAAATAAAAACAGCCGTTCCTCTGAATACAGAAAAAGTGTTATTTTCCAAAACTTCATAATAATTTTGGTGTCATGCCATAGTTCATAACCCCTATGAATGCAAATATGTGTAGACTGTTGCATCTGTAGTATTACAAGTATACATAGACAGTTAGCATATATTGTGTATTAATGTAGATTATACATTTGCACCACCCTTTGTTGTTTTCAATTAAGGTTAACACTAAACAATATTATAATTTTTTGTTTTAATTTGTCTATATTGTTGCCAATATTTGTTTCCATTATTAACTTTAACTCCGGTTTAGGGTTTTTGACCGGGATCACGATTTTCGAGGAAAAAAAAGCCAACTAAGTCTCCGGTAACCTGCCGGGATTTGATCCGGAGCCCCTCCGTTCTCAAGCCGCACGTACCACCCACTAAGCCACGGCCCTCAGCTACACATTCGCGCAGTATACTGCGCTCACTATTTAGGCTCGGTTGACTACGTGATTCCACACCAGTAAATAATTTCAGTCCTTGTAGAGACGACAATCAAAAGTTTTTTCTTAGCTTTCATCCTGTGGCCCATTGATTATAGAATTAATCAGAAATGGTACTTATTGCTCCCAAATGATTAAAGTTGTAGTTTAATCCTGATTTTAGGACTACTACCTAATACCACAGTGGAAAAAGACATATTTTCAATGCATTTTGTAGGTTTTTTGGATGTATTTTGATTGTAAATGATCTGGCAACATTTCTCAACTTTTTCTGATAAATGAGGGCGCTACACCAATTGTCCAACTTTGGGGTCTTATTGCTCAGAACTTTCGGGGATACCATATATATTTGTTTTGATTAAATGATCAAATATATCATGAAATTTAAGGAAAATGTCAAATTGAAAATTCCAGTCGCTTTATAAGCGAGAAAATGGGCTTTTTGTAACTACCATTTTACATGTAAACGCATAGGGAAAGCATTTGGTGGTGTGGATTCTGAAGATACTGGTCTTTGCTGGAGTGTTATGATATCGCCTGCTTAATATCGGCTGTTTTGATGATATTTTGAATGAGTCTTCTACCACAAAAGTTCAATTTGCTTGAAATTCACTGCGATCGGGTTCAATTTGACATTTCCACTACTAAACAATGGTAAGATAGGGCAAAATATTCGATTTCATAGGAAAATTATACAGGCAAATTACTCGATGAAAAAATAGCTCACCGAATTCGACAGTCTTGTCATCATCGGCAACAGTGTAAAAAAAGTGAAATCATTGATAAGCTTACTACATCATGCCATTCACCTCCTATGTTACGGTCATATTAGAAGCTCAAATTATAATAAATAGCTGCCTTGAAGTATACTCGCCTTGCAAACAAGGTCAATCTGAGAGTTAGTGGAAAGTGAAATTAAGATTAAGGTGGTGTCTTTTTTATGTTGAAATCAGTCTTAAAAAGATTAGTCTAGCTCCCTAGGCTATGCCAGAGACCGGAGGTCCAGTCTACCTTGAAGCAGCTATTTAATGACTCAGGTTAGTTTTGTGCTGAATCAAAGCATACAATATCGGCTAGTTGAATTGATAAAGCTTCAAAATTCAACAGTGTGGGAAGGATACATTGCCTAGCTATTGGATTTTGAAGCTTACTTTGAATTCTACTAGCCTAAATTAGTGTTATGTGTGCAAATTGGGGACCTATTTTTGCAATTGCTACATCTAATAGATTCATTTGCCAGTCATAAATTATCCCCCGATCAAATCATCATGCCCCCCCCCCCCCCCCCCCCCCCCCCCAATGTATAAAAAAATAAAAAATAAAAAATAAAAAAGTTTTTTTTTAAATTAAGGGGTCTAGAGGGTTTCAGTATCCATGATCAAAAAGTGTTTAAAAAATACATTGATTAGATCAATTCACATGATCAGGTTTTATGTGATTCAGCATAATTTGCATGTAGGGCAGGCCAAATATCCAACCTAATCATATTTCATGGTATTTCACAGTAAACTTAGAACAGAGTGCTCCACTTTGCTGTAAACATTACAAAAGCAGGTGAAAAGATGTAAATTAACATTATAATGACTAAAATGGACACTGTTTCTTCTTCTTTCCACATTCAGTCCTAAAATATTAATTGGTGTGACCCAAAAACCCAAGGTTATATTTTGACATTTTGCTGTCTTCAGTAGATAGTACATGTTTAAGGGGTAGGCCAAGATTGGCTCTGATTTAAAATGGTAAAAAAATCATGTGTAGCTCATTGTTTTTGCAAAAGAATAGCTTTTATATCAGTATGAGGATTGAAATTGAAAGTAAAAACAATAAAAATTAAAACAATTGTCCCTTTAGATTCCACACCAGTAAATAATTTCAGTCCTTGTAGAGACGACAATCAAAAGTTTTTTCTTAGCTTTCATCCTGTGGCCCATTGATTATAGAATTAATCAGAAATGGTACTTATTGCTCCCAAATGATTAAAGTTGTAGTTTAATCCTGATTTTAGGACTACTACCTAATACCACAGTGGAAAAAGACATATTTTCAATGCATTTTGTAGGTTTTTTGGATGTATTTTGATTGTAAATGATCTGGCAACATTTCTCAACTTTTTCTGATAAATGAGGGCGCTACACCAATTGTCCAACTTTGGGGTCTTATTGCTCAGAACTTTCGGGGATACCATATATATTTGTTTTGATTAAATGATCAAATATATCATGAAATTTAAGGAAAATGTCAAATTGAAAATTCCAGTCGCTTTATAAGCGAGAAAATGGGCTTTTTGTAACTACCATTTTACATGTAAACGCATAGGGAAAGCATTTGGTGGTGTGGATTCACGTCATCGAAAACCGACGGCGCATGTGTTTGGAGAGGGTCTTAGGATTAGCATTTGTTAGCACTCAGGGGGTTACCCAGGTCTAAATTCCAGTTGATCCCAGTTGAACAGTTCCAGTTGAAACCAGTTGAAAACACAGTTCAACACAGTTGAAACTCCAGTTAAACCAGTTGGTTCCATGACGGAAAATGGCCCACTTTCAACTTGAAACATTTTGCACAATTTTGAATGTGTCATCTGCAGACGACTGCCGCGTGTAAACTGTTAAAAATGCGATTAACGCTTGATCAAAATTCAAAATCGTTCACTTTGAATCATATGATGGAGTGTACCGGTACCAGCTATGAACGTATGAGAACCTCTAACTGATCAACGATTTCACCAATACCTCTCAAAAATTCGCAGGATGCAGAGATGTTCCTAGTTGCTTCCCTTTTATTAACGTAACGACATAATGCGAAGTGTCCATCTTTCGCAAGAATCTACTTTAAAACACGAGTTTACGAATATTGGATATAAGAGTTGCAATTGAGTTACAGTCGCAGGACCGAGTAGCCTATCGCAATTAGCAGGATAACCAGCTGATCACACTAGTTCACTCACACTGCTAACCACGTTGCGTTTCTCAAACTTGGTTTTTCGTAACCATATATAGCTCGCCGGGTTTGCGCTATTAGAAAGAGGTGGTTACCAATACAGGGTTAGCGTTATATTCCGTGATACCTGGTGGTAAAGTGCTAACAGTGTTTATGTATGTTCATGCTAACATTGTTAACTTGGGGCCTTTCAGCTACGATGTTTTTATAACGAACGCAGTACTCTTTTATGGTTATTGTGGAAGTCACATTAGGTTTGCTATACAAAGGTAGACAGTTCGCCATGTTCCCTGCAAGCCAACTTAATATTAGTTCAACATGTCCAAGCGGAAGCATGTACTACTATTTATGTAACCTTCTCATCACGGCAATCTGTACTATGTATCTATGACTAAAAGGCTTTGTTTGTCACACGGCGAAATGTTCCCGCCAAGATGGCACAAGCTATGGGGAAAAGTAAATAGACATTTGGTTGAGAGATCACAGCTGGCGCTTAGTGACTTACATAGCTTATTCAGTCGGGCACTCTGCTGAAGACTATAAGGAGATGTTTAAAGATGTTCAAATGTTTTGGTTTTATTTGGCTACCATTACATGGAGAGATGTTTATCCCAACAGTTATAATAAGCCTAAGTCAAGCCATAAGTTAACAATTCTGAGTGGATAACCTTTATAGTAACTTTATGACAACCTTCCTGGGGATTTGCTTTATTGGTTGCCTGTGTGAATAGTTAAGTGTTACGTAGATGTCTGGGGCCATGATTCCATATCACGTATAATATTCTAAAAATAGGAATGACACATTTGAATTGTTTGCACCATATTTCTCTTATTCTGTACGTCGGGCGATCTTAAATTAGCTAAGTAATTAAAATACATTTAACTAGGTACTGAGTTATATTGTAACAGCAACTATTATTGTCTACATTGCATTCTGAATATGTGAATGAAAACAGTTTGGTGGTAGTTTAGTCTAGTATATCATTTTTGAGAGCGATATAATAATTATTTGTAGATGGTGGATATGTGAAAAGTCGAATTTAACCTAATGTCAATATTTAGGATATTCAAAATGCTTGTATTAAAATAATCGCTATAGATCTAATAATAATAATTATAATGGTAAGGTTAATGATTATTTTTATATTCAGCAACATCGACAAACAAGAATTAACACGGCCAGCAAAATTGAAAATACATGTCAGGTCATGGATGATAAATTAGACTAATTAGGCTAAAATTATGCGATATGCATTCGATTTATGTTCCACTATGCAGCTATAAGCGTCCGGATGCACATCTAAATGCCGGGAAGTTGGGAAAGACTTCTTAAAAATATGTTTTGTACATGGTAAAACTAATAGCCGCCTTGAAAGTGTTAAGTATTTCTAATAAGGACAATTTATAGCTTAGTACTATGTTTTCACTAACCACAACTCACTAGTGCACTCGAGCAAATGTATATAACAACCGCACGTTAAATACATACTTTGGCGTTGAGGATTATCCATATAACATGAAGCACTTTATAGTGCAAACACGACTAACTTCAACACGTTGTATTGGAAAACAGGTCGCTGTCTGAATCTATTGCTCTACTAGACTTCGAATAGCAAATGCATATTAACATCAATTATAAGTATCCTGGAACAATATACTATTCTAATGGGCTTTATAGCTGAATGTACACCTAACACAAAAAGTCCCTGACCAGGTGATTTGATATTGGCTAATTCAAAATCAATAATCGGTACGAAAAGTCTGAGATATACATTTCAAATTCCTCTCCATAATTTGATATCTCATTTATAAAAGTCGAGTGGATATTGTTGATGTTATGATTATTTAATCGACCACAACTACCACAAATATTTGTGCACTAAAATTGGGTTTCAATGAGATGTTCTTGTTTAGTGTCCATGATTACGCATTAAAAATGTGTGTGTCGATGCCTGTTACTCATTCATACTTATATATACCTGACTGGTTGAGATAGTACACAATAAAGGCAATACAAATCAATGATATCCCATAGGAAACCAATTATAGTGCAACTTTGTTGTCGTTACTTGTGGTTATTAAAATCATCATAACTTTAAAAGTATCCACTCGATCAAACTACGGAGATGACATTTGCCCATTTAATGTATGTCTCAGATTGTTGGTACCGATTATTGATTTTGGACTAGCGAACATCATAGCGCCTGGTCAGGTACATTTTTGTGTTAGGTGTATATCAATAACTATTAATATTTCAAAGAGCTTTGTACACGTTTTTAAAAGTCACCTGTGCAAGGATACAATACTGTCAATATAAAAGGGTGAATCTTTAAAAATGCGCTTAAAACAAACTGCCCTCCCTTAACAGTACGTCTAGTATTAAAAGCTTATATTGAATAGTGGAGTTTCATTTATTGATGAAAGGTCATCGACCTGATGAAGATTAGTACGCACGCCAGACTATCGCATGTACTAGTTGTATTACTATTTCTTAGAGTATTCTTCTGTTTTAAACAAAATCCAAAAATAATTGCTTCGGAATCACTTACTGTCCCTGTGAATAGAATTCACTATGGCGACTGTGCGTAGATTACCAAAAAAGCCATCACGTCAAGCTTTTCCTGACTTCAACAGAAAAAGCAGTAGAACTAATTACTGGTAGACGTTAAGCAACGTGGACAGTACAAATCGAAAAGGATATTGACCTGTTACTTGTGACACAAACCAATGATCGGCCGACCGGGATATCTATATATATCGCACTGACAACATTCCCGGAAATTGTAAACGACGCTGTGTCAAGCCATTTAATGTTCATAATGGTGACACTAATTTGCATTCTGTGTGTTAATCAGTTAAAACACATTATGGTGTTCAACAAATTGTTAAGAAATCCTTTTAAGTAATGTTTTAAAACTTTGTTGTTGGGTGTATGGTGTGTTTTTTCGGTTTTAAATTCATTCGTCTCCAACACTAGCCCGCTGCATAACATGACTAAACACAATGGCTTCCAGCGGGCGACGCGTCATTATCCAGTGACGTCACTACCGGCATCTCAATAGACCGTATCAAAACCAATTATATGCATGTTCGACATATCCTCCTGGTCAATGTCAAACACACGAGGGCGCACTTAACATTAGCTCAAATATCCCGGTGGCCAATCAACGCCGTAGTTTGTGCCTATAAGATGCGCATAGGAGAAAGTTGCTGTACGGGGGGTCAACCAAATGTAGTACGCGCTCGTTCTTATATTCCTAACAAAATCGTCCTGAACTGCAGGATTGGTTTTTTGTTTGCTTGTTTACACGGTCGGTCCGTACAGACACACACTTGGGCCCTGTAAGCACCAGATCTGAGCAAATTTGCTCGGGTCAGGCTTTAAAGCCTACAAACTGAAGCAAATAAGATTAGATGTTGATGTATATAATGTACCTAAAGCTAAAGATAATAACAGTCATTTTTATGAGGGCCATCATATTACTAAGACATTTGTAATATACTACTAATATATAAATGTTAGTATTTATATAGCGCTTTATCAAATGAAGTATGCATTATGTTCCCTCTCCCATAACACTTTTGGACCTATGATTTGGACATTTTGCCGGTAATAAATCATCTAAGAGTTTTGTCAACCGCTGACTATGTGGTCCACTTTCAGGGTTATGAAGGTTAGTTTATGCCCTTGGGGTACAATTATGTCCTTTGCGGTCTTTTAATTGGACCACATAGTGGGAAACTAGACACATCCTTAGATTATTTATTACCGGCGAAATGTCAAAACACAGGTCCAAAAGTGTTAAGGGAGTGGAAACATAATGTGCTCAAAGCGCTTTACATTTATTCTGCTGCTCAGTATAGGACACGTCAGAATCAGAGGGTGTGTGTGTGTATTTGATGGCCACTCATACTTATTATTTTTCCTTTCATTTTTCTAACACCACGTCATCACTAAAACCATGCATCCACCTCACACAATGGTCGCTCATAATAGCTCACTAAAGCCAATGCATCCACTTCACACAATGACCTCTGATGACCAGTTTGGGGGGAGATGGGGTTAAAAATACATAGAATTTGGGGGGGGGGGGGGTATCTGGGGGTGAGCCTTCAGGCAAGTGGCCCCTATAGTTACACCCCTGCTGATAACAGCCCACTAAACCCATGTTTCCCCTCAAACAAATTATGGCCTCTAATCTGTACGGTTACGCGGGAACCAAATAACAACATTTCTTGTGAGCCATAAGCATACCGGACATGTTCGGCTGGAATTGTCAAATATAATATTAAAAAATGAAACAAGAAGAGGCGCTTGTGAAAAACTGCCGTCGTTCTCACAGAATGCGTGGGAAGCTGACACAAACACATTAATCCCACGTTTAACATTGGTACAACACATCTTGGTTTTACTACGATAGGCTACAACCATCCCAAACTGTTTGAAATTTTCAAAATCATTCTCCCAGTGTGGTCGTTATTATAGTTCTCTTATTCCCCGTGAAGATTTAAAGGGTAAAGTCAGTCGGTGGAAATTGTAGATATGAATGTAAAGAAGCGCCTATAATATCAGATAAAAGATCCCACATTCCATTTTTATTTAAGTTGTTATTTGTAGTTTAATTCTCAGGCAATGTCTTTGAAAGCAGTAGTCAATGTTACAAGAAGGCTTGACAGGGCTGCACACTTACCTCTGCAAAATGTATTGTGAAAGGTGAACTGACATTAATTGAATACCAGAGATAACTATGAGGAAAACACTAAAATAGGAGGGAAAATTGTATTTATAACCTATCTTTTCAGATGACGTTTTTTTCTAGCGATTCCCTTTATTTATCGATGAAAGGTCATCGACCTGATGAAGATTGGTACGAACAGTTTAATTTTTGTCACCTATGAATGTTAATACAAGTTCATCCTCATCTTTTGAATCATGACAAATAATGTTTATAGATTTTATTTAAAATGACAATAATTTTCGAGTTAACGCACCATCGACTCTGATATGCAATTAATATTAATAATAAGTTGCAATTGACTGAGCAATTAATTGTGATGTTATTCATTGGATCCCGTCCCAAAATATTATACATATTTTATACTTCTATATTCTTCTTTTTTTTCCCAACAGGTCAACATCTGTCTCATGTCCTTAATTGTTCGACTGCTTCTATATAAATTATCGTATATATTTGCACACAGGTGTTCCCAAGAGCTGATTATACACAATATCATTAACTGACTGAAGTACCGAACAGAAGTAACTCTAGAGGGGAATCGGCGGGTATACATCCGGTGACTGATACTTGTGTAACCCGTATTTTTAATTGCAATTCATAGCGTGCTGAATTTAAGGTGGATGTTCCGATCACTCAGCTTTTTTTGTTGCCCATCAACATTGTTTTACATCAGATTTTTTTTGGGCGCAAGATATATTCCATGTAGACGTAATAGGTCAAAATGCAGTGAAGTACTGCCAAAAGTGGTAACCACAGGGAGAGAGTTTGTGTAGGTCTACTATTCACTGGCCAAATTTCATGTCACCTTAGTGCTTCTAAAATAGGAATTCTTTGAGATATGCAACTCAAACTTTGGATAACGACTATTTAAAAGATATAAAACCCTCCATATATCCTTGCCCAATATCTGTTTGTTATTATATTAGACTTCATCCTGAAAATGGTTATAACAGAAAAGGAAAAAGATCTTGAATACATCTAGAAAAGCGAAGAAGCAGAAGGAATTGACCTGTAGCAGTGACAGACTTTGACTTTGCAGACGATATTGCCCTGCTGTCTGAAGAATTACAACAGGCACAAGATCTGCTTCAGATGGTTGAGACATCAGTGGCTAAAGTTGGCTTGACTATGAATGCAAAGAAGACAAAGTTCATGGCATACAACCGAACAGGTGTGGTGGAAATCAGAACGAATGATGGAACCAATCTAGATGAAGTAAACGATTTCAAGTACCTAGGTGCCTGGATGTCACGCACTGAAACAGATATCAAGCAACGTAAGGCAGCAGCTTGCTGAAAAAGATCTGGAAATCCATCCTACCAAGAAAATTCAAACTTCGCCTGTTCGCCGCAACAGTTGAATCTGTGTTACTATATGGCTGTGAGGCACCCCTAAGCTAGCAAAGCAACTTGGCGGCTGTTATGCTCGTATGCCGAGGGCTGTCCTCAACATTCACTGGAAGCAAGGAAACCTCCCCAAAATCACCCAAAGGATCAGGGATAGGCGGACAATATTCTCAGGCCACTGCTCTAGGAGTCAATAATGTGTGTCAAAGCTGGTTCACTGGATACCAAAGCATAGGAGAAGAAAACCTGGAAGACATGCCCTAGCTTACATTGATGTGCTAAAACAAGACACTGGTTTGGATGTCGGAGAATTAAAGACATCAATGCAGGACATGAAAGTGTGGAGAGCCATTGTAGATCGGGAACACGACTCGAATTAAGCAAATAGAATAGAAAAAGTCAACTTGAAAATCGGGCCAGCAATCGGAACATCTACCTTTAAAGTAACCAGAAAGAAAACAAAACTTATTTTCAAAACATCAGCGAACCTAAAATGCAATACTTTACGGATACATATCTAATCTTCCAGTTGTCTAATTGCAACCTACTACATGTTGAAATTGTTTATAAAATAATGTGGAGTTATGCGCAAACAGATCAGGGTGATGATACGGTATGGGGTTTCATGCTAACTTTTGTAATTTAACCGATTAGTAATGATTAGGTCACAGATACAAATATGGCCATAAATTCAACCACGATCGCTTCTGTAAAATCCAAACCTATACTTAAGTTTTTGATTTAACCTGTAAGTGCTTACAATAACCTGTCTACCTCCGATTTATATGCAGTACACCTACCAAGCCCAGAACAACACGGTTTCACGGTGTTTGGTATATGGATAGGTCTCATAGAGGAAGCACTTCAACTGTTGTGGGAGTACCTCATTTGCACAAACTCGCTGGATAAGTGATAGCACCAAAGGACCGTTGTGACCTACTTTCTATTTAACGCGTTATACCCTGGCACTATAATGGTCCCGTTTTGACATCTGACGCTAGGATCCTGACTCTGCATGCATATACAATATTTTTTTATTCAAATTAGATTCTACTTTAGGGCTCATTCAATTATAGGTTAATACATGCGTATGATGTTGTTTCAGGAGAGATAAGACAAATCGATTCACGCGTACATATTGACGTGAACCATGCCAATACGCCGTGAGGGAGTATCATTGTTAGCTTATTAATTAGAACAATGGCGTTCGCATGAATTGACCTAATTCATACACGGGGAATTCTACATACACGTTTTTGATACGTTTAATGTCATTAAAATAAGAAATGAAATAAATAAACACGTTTGAAAGTAAAGTTGACGGGGGAAAATCGGCGACATCATAATTGTATGTGCAATGTAGACGTGTTATCTTTATCTCGTCGTATTGTAATTCCTGCTCTGCTACTGGAAAACCTTTAAGAGTGTATGAATGTCGCTCATTGAAAAATGTAACATTCCCATAATTATCAAAAAAGAAGTGTGTTTACGTATGAAACGTCAAAGCAGTGGCGTTGAGAGGTCGATGACAGGGCCTAGATGCCAGCACCGCTTCTCGTACATCCGATGAAAAAAGGATTCTTTATACATTTGGTATAGTGTGGGTACTCCCATAAAATTGCGCCCGGGTAATGTCCCATCTCCCTATTATTATATCTACACCACTGATGCTAACTTGACATCATGTCTGTAAGTGTAATGCACGTATTAAACACCTCGTGTTTCAAAAACGCTGTAGCTGATACAAAACCAGCGATTCACTGTCTGTCCATGTGTTTTCTCCAATGAAACAAACAAAAGCCTGTATGGAACACTGCTTCATCTGCCAATACGGACAATACACAAGATAAAGTCATTTTAATTACATATATCCTTTTTATCCGCTTCAATACTTGTACTGCTAAGGAAATAATGTCGCTATTAAAATTACAGAGCAGGAATAGGCTAAAATTGTCTATGGGGTGAATATTATTCAATTATAAGATTAGCAAGATAACTGAGTACATCACCACAACGGCCACTGATTTCATGTTATTATAATATCATCTGATTTCGAGTGTATACTGTTTAACATTTTATTGTCAAATTGGACTCTATTGGCTGTTTTGTAAAATTGCATACAATTTTTTTTCGTTAAACATAATTATACAGGGTGAGTCAAAAAGAAATTGTACATGACTGAATATTTTTCCCCAAAAATACAAAACAAAAAATTCAAAGAGCACATTCTTCCGCTCATATGAAAAAAATAATCACTGAAATTGATCCTTGCTATCAAGAGTCATGCCTGTTTTAATAAATTAACCCATTTTAGTAGCTGTCCAAAAAATGCTAAATCCTTTGAAATTGTCTGTCTAAGTGAGGAGCAAAGAGTACAGATTCATTCAAATTCAAAAGGTATTTATACCCGAGATATTAAGACAATAAAACACGTATTCAAAGAACATAATTATGATTTCACTCATCTTAAAATAATAATCACTGGAATTGCCCCTTGCTATATATCATGAGTTATGCCTCTTTGATAAAAAGACCCCGTTTTGGCAACTGTTTGGGGAATGCTAAACTGGTTTGAAATGATCCGTTGCATTGAGAAGCTTGCTTATATTACAAACTCATTCAAATTAAAAAGATACCTGGGACATTCAAACACAGAGATAAATTAAAGTATGGATAAAGTCAGTTATCGTTGATACAAAGAGGTGTGATTTTTTTCTTTAAAAACCCAATTATTGAGCTGTCAACGAAATTCCTTGACTTACTTACTTACTTGACTTAAGGCGGATGATTTTTCCGAACCACAATGCCTCTCCAGATCGTCCTTTCCAACATAGCTGCCTTGATTTCCTCCACCTGCAGTCCTGTATCACGTTTTAGTATGTCAATGTAGGTCAGGGCTGGTCTACCATGCTTTCTTACTCCGTGCTTTGGAATCCAATGTATGAGTTTGTATACAAGCTCCTTTGCAGTGTCCAACAAATCTTGCTCTGCGTTCTCTGATCTTGTCATGTCCCCATACAGGTCCTTATTTGTCACATGCTGACTCCAGTTGATGTTGAACACAGATCTTAGCATCCTAGTGTAGCATCCATCCAGTTGTTTACCAAGCTTTGGGGTGACTGTCCATGCCTCACATCCATAAAGTAGGACTGATTCTACTGTAGCTCTGAACAGTCTTTCTTTGAGCTTTCTGGATAGTGATTTAGCCTTCCATTACTGACTAAGTTTGCCACAAGCTCTCCATGATTCAATGAACAGAAACATTTAAATCTTTATTCTAATTTCAGAGCGAAATGTATTTACACCGGATTTACTGTTTACATGTCTTCCTCATATTATGTAACATAAATCAGACAAAAAGGGAATATTTTAGTGTTGAAGCTATTTTTAGCGACATATAATGGATTTATACATAACATAATTCTACTGTCCGTTTGGAACTCCCAGGTTTAAATCTCATTTGAATATCAATGACGCTCTGTGAATATATACTCTTTGCTCCTTACTTACATTGATAATTTAAAGGATTTAGAATCACGTCGACAGCTACCAACATAGGTTATTTGATTTAAACAGGCATAATTCTTGATAGCAAGGATCAATTTCAGTGATTCTTTTTTCATATAAGTGGAAGAATGTCCTCTTTGAATATGTGCGTAATTGGTTTGTTAAACTTGTTTCGTCTTTTTTAAAACAAATATTCATTTCCGTACAATTTCTTTTTTACTCACCCTGTATATGTATCAATTTTATTTTATACTAGTTTGATTATGAGATATACACGTTGCTCATCCATCCTGTGTTATCGCGTGGAAGGAATTAATACTTAATTATGCCGATCATGAAGATGAAGATGATGATGAAGAGCAATTTGCTTTTAAAGAACAACTTTCAATATGAAGATGATGATCAAGATGAAGACCTATATGAAGATGAAAGTAAAGATGAAGATGAAGATGAAAATGAAGATCAAGATCAAGATCAAGATCAAGATCAAGATCAAGATCAAGATCAAGATGGAGATGAAGATGAAGATGAAAATGAAGACCAAGATGAAGATAAAGTTGAAAATGAAGAGCAGTCTGCTTTAAAGGAACACCCTTCATTTACGCATTTCATGACTATGACAAACCTTTATCAAATTAAATTGGCTATTTTAGACACGTATACTTTAAAATGTACTTTGTCTGTACCAGTGTTTAACTTCATCTAGCTCTGCGTACAGAGGGTTCCCTGATATATAAACTGAGCAGTGCAAACCTATTACTAGGGAAATAAAAATCTCAGCGGAGAACAAACGTCGACGAGATCAATATTTATCTATCTTTTCCATCACTGATCGCCGCATAAATTTAGAACACCGCCATGCAATTTGATATTTAATGGTTGGCTATATAATTGGTCAATATGACAACGTTTTAGTTGATCAAATAATTGACTGGATAGGTTAACATAGCATTTGTATACCTGTTGATGTTGCTAGTGCACTCATATGCTAGATGTACAGAAGAACAGCGCGTCGGTTCTAGATTTTTACATATCAACTATTGTTCTTATATCTCGGGTGTAATCGCATTTCATGTCTTCTATTATGTGAATGCAATTGAAATGGAAATTTGGGAATAACAGACCGCAAACACATACATTTTTGTTGCCCAACATGATTGCGAGTAAGATCAACACGTCCATTTATGATGTATATTTAGAATTGATTACCTTCTGTATGACATCGTCCAACACTGATGTTGTGTTGTGCTTTTAATACTTATTTCCTTTTCAAATTAATTGGCCGAATTCGGATGATAGATGAATTCCTTCTGGGCATTAACTAGCCTTTCAAATCTTGGACAACGTGAAATCTGGAGCAAAAATTGTGTATTAATTTTCGTAGCATATACATGTATGTCATTTTCTATACAAAACTACACGTTTACTTAGATTTCATGAAATAAATTTCGTTACAAATGTAGATAAGATATGAAGAATGACACATAGCTATACTTCGTTATTATGAAAAATGTGTCGAAATAACCGATGGCAACATTCAAAAGGTGTGTAACTTCAATCTATGTTCTGCTTAGCACCTGAATGGATAAAAAAAAGCTTACCTGAATGACTATAGTGCTCTTCTTAAAGATACTGAAATTGCTCATTTGTCAACCTGTGAAGGATAAACACAGATAATAAAAGAATGTTGTCGGTTTTTTTCTGAACATACACTTTTGATCACTACTGAAACTGGTGATTTGTACTAATAATGAGGCAGCCGATGTCCTCAAAGGGAAACAGGGCGTGGGAAAATCAACACTTACATGAATTTAAAATATTTAAAACACAAACAGGGTAGGGTTCCTCCCAGGGCATCTGTCAGGATACCTATCTGGTATATAATGGATATCTATAAGAGTGCTTATCATGGTACCTATGGTACGTATCGTAGTGCCTACTAAGGTATTGCAGGGTTCATATGAGGGTACATATCAGTAATCCTATTCGGTTCCTACCAGGCTATCTCTCAAAGTACCCATCAGGGTTCATTCAAGGATACCCACTAGAGAAACTATTTAGGCGATTTCACGGTAGGGAAACATAATCTTGAAACATACTTAAGCTTCTTGGAATCTGTAAAGTAAAGATACAAATCTTATGAAATCAATGATTCTACACCGTCTTTTATATGTAAGCCGTTATACAGAATAAGCAATACATTATAAAATCATGTATACAAAGTGTTCATACCACAACAATAAAAGCCATTATTACATACGTCAACTGTAGGCAATCTGCCATGCTTATCCCACGCAATAGTATAATTCTACCAGTTTGTCACAATTCTCTATCATGGTATGTTATTAGTAGTTCAATAAAATAAATAAATAAATAACCTATTCACACATAGTATGCACTTGTGTATCTACTATGTGTTCTAACAGCCCTTCCAATTTCATTCCGCGCGCTCTTCTCACCTATCCTTTTATTATAATGTAGTGTGTGCCACCAGCATTATGTCAGGTGGGGGTAAAAGTGCTATGTCGCAAACTGTGGCGTGTCTTACTAAATCAGTATCTTCCCGTGTAGGGGCAAACGATAGCAGACTATAATTCCACCTCAAGGGCATCTCATCCCCTTAGATTGATCTCAGTTGAAGAAAAATATTGGATTTAAGATATCGATGGTTTGCTGTGGCGTTTTTATAAGCGTTTTAAACTTTGTATTATATATAAACATGAAAATGCATTCCAAAAGGACACAGAATAAATTAGCTAGATATGTAATGTCCATAACACTTTCGTGAACAAGTGCCCGTCCCTTCCAACTCACCTTGTGTATTGTACTATAGATCAGTAAAACATACAATGCTAAAGTAATTTGAAAGATATTATACGGAGCTTTTCGAGCAAACAATTTTGTATTCTGATGTTCGAGATCATATCTTGCTGAATTTGGAACAGTTTGATGATGTTTAAAGATATCACATTGTATGAAGGTTTTCGATTTGGTTGGATATTTCAACATGATATGGTTTCGGCTCAGAAATACCTCTAGCATTCATGCTGGGTGGACTAATATTGATTCCGTTGTTAGTCGTCCACGGGGTTGTTTATTCTAAGCAGGAAACAATGCAGGATTAGGCCATTATGTTTAAAAATGCAATGGGTTCGTTCTCAATATTTCGCAAACGCTATCGGACAACGAAACACTACTTCTTATTGTCAAAAGGTTTTCAGGCTATCCAGACATACTAAATAGTGTTAATTTTGTCAGAAAGTTGGCTAATTATTCAATCGCATGTCCTCGGTCAAACATAGTGTTTGTATACCAATGGTGTCGTGGCCCATAGTCCAGCATCGTCAAATGTCAAACAAATGATACGGCTTCTATTGTATTCAATACATTACTCTCAAATTTGATTGACAATGTATAGGCTCATTGATTTTCACTATTTTAACAACTCATCACAATCATCAACATCAATCTTGTTATCATTACTAATATCAACCATTTCTACTTAAATCGAAACATGCATATCTCAAAATAACTGAGACAGTTGCCTCAGGCGTTATCAAGTGAGATCGAAGAGGATTTGATTCCCTTTTAATTGCATTGTTCATTGTAAATCGGGGATGAAATCTTTCGACACACTGAAATACAAAACGCTCGTAGGATTAGCATATTTGCACCTGCTCCGTCCAGTTCGTTGTCCGCGACGTCACAAGGGGATCAAATTTCCAAAACAATATCTGCTCTAGTCTATCATCAATTGACATCAACAAGACAAAACCACTTAAATTATTTGATTTTACCATATGCGATGTATCTTGTAACGGCTCGATGAAATATGAGCAGTGAATAAAACTTTCACCGCGTGAAAAGCCTCGTCAGAAATAAACGGTGGAAGGTGGGTGTGTGGGGGTGTGTGTGTGTTATTAAACCGACGCACCATTTTGGAGTAATCATATTGCATTTGCCGCGGCCATAATAAAATAACAGACATAAATATATATAAATTGTTTGTGTCGAGATGAGTATCAAGCGTATTTGCTACTTAAATGTATTTACTTTTCATTTTCAAAAGATCTCGATCAACCTATATTAATTATATTAATATATTATATATTGAGTATAAAATGTACATGAACAGGTTTCACTCTGTGTGTCACTTTGTGTGAATCGGGGGTCTCTCTCTGAGATCAAATCGGTGCACACGGATAAAGCCCACCAATGGATACTGTCAAAAAACCGCGAAACCTAATGATGTAAGATGATTGACGGGTTTTTTTGAACACATGTTGGAATACGAATTCATATGTATGTATTTGGAGCCACATTTAATTACCTCTTTGTGCTTAGCGTCTATTATGATTCGATGAAGAGAAATCTATTACACAAATAACTGCGCTGCTCACCGGGAATATTTCTTCCCAATGAAGCGCGCGGTCATAAAATAACATTGAACTACAGAAAGTATCAAAAAAGTGTCCCATCAGGGGAGGGGGTAATTCAAAATACATAAATAGACCTTTGGTAAGCCGTATTAGTTCCCTATCAAATACAGTTTATCGCATCAAATTTGTCCCCTAAATAACGAGATATGATCAATTTAGTAACATGAGTGTGAATACCACTTTAGCCACTTTTGAACAAAATTACATTTTCAACTGAATAAACTGTATTTGAGAATCCAATGACTATTTATAGGATACATCAATGTATTGTTTAAAATACATCTTATATTCAAATATTGTGTGGTTTGTCATGGATAATATGGGTGAAAATACGTTTACCTGCTTAAATTTAACACAATATCAACATTTGGTAGGTAGATTCTTATTGATTTTAATGAAATAGTTCACAGTACAAGAACAGTGGCCATAGCTGATTTTGACATGCCTTGAATAGTGGATTTGCCATATTTTTTAAAGCATCAAAATAGATAGAAACAAATTGTTAAGACTCGTTCTTCACATCCAATCTTTATATTTTTTTTATGGCAAGAAAAATCATGTTACATATGGGGCACTCTTTGACACGCCCTGTACAAACAGACGAGATATGATGTTCAGAATCTGTTCTTAGGTGTCTGAATACTAGCTTCATGTGTGTGTCAGTTAACTGGAGAGATGCACAGTTAGACTAGTCGTGTAAGAACACCTTCAGCATTTGATTGTTGTGCGCACACCGATACTTATCAAAATATTAACTCAATAGGTGGAACTATGGTAATCCTGTTTGTCACTCAAAATGTGAATACACTAGATCGTAATTAAGTTAAAATTGATACTATACAATCATGGAACAAATATTACTATACTAATTTAACTGGAAGTCAACGCACTAAGAGAGATCTCACTCAGTTCAAGGCCGTTACAGTGTAAATAAAAGTTTGGGGAAAGACACTTTATCAAATAATAATCACGTCTGCTTTTGCAAACATTGTACTCTGTGCTTCTGCAAACGTCGCCTTATACTAATAACAGGAAACAACTGACATGTCGTGTGTCCTTCCATTCAGTTTCTGATTTCAACTTAGCATAGGTGGCGCCATTTTACTTTTTTTGACACTTAGGGTCTCAATTACTCACTTACATAGCTATAAAATGGTGAGGTTTTTTTGTATTTATATTTGTTTTTTTTCACAACTAGCGTAGCTAATATAGAAATATCGCAGTTATTGGGATATTCTCATTCCTCCCATGACATTTTCACGGCATGCCACATTCACGATATTTATGCCCCCGTTCTACCTAAGTTATAACACATGTCAAACTACACATTTCACGCGAATTCAGTCTTATAGAACTTAAAAAATGTATTAAAATACAAATCTGATAACACGGACGTATTCTACACTAGATTTACACGTCGTCCTTTGGTCAGTTAATATGGGCATGCGATATGTGAGTAATTCTAAGTCTCTATTCTTTCAATGGATCAACGCACAAATCTACTTTATTAAACTGACTTTCGGGTTATCATTACCTGTAATTCGCCTTTTGAAACGAAAACATACACTAGTCTCTCCCGAATTTCACCAATTTGTCACTGATACATGAAAGATAAGATAAAGAACTTAAGATGGCAATATCACGTTGAAATCTCATCCAGGGAGCGTTAACCCTATGTTCGCTACTCACGAATTTGGAGCTAAGACGGTCAAGACGATTTTTTTCATAAGTATAAAACTAACACAGATATGGTAAGATTAAGCGTAGATCTGATGGTTCCTGAGGATTGCAATTTGAAAATCATCTACAACATCTTGTCTGACTGGTTACACAGGTCAATAAATCAATGAGCCAATCAATAAGATATAATATTCTAAGAGAGGTAATAGACAATAAATGGATAATCGCTGATGTTGTATATAAGCAGTTTTAGTGTACGCTTGTCATGTCTTCTTATACGTAATACAACGAGTTTGCGAGTTGACAGATTGGCCGTACAGCCGCGGGGTTTATAATAATATACAATACTCAACAAGGTTTGCGTAAGTCAAAACAGAATATATCTTTTTTTTTTAAACCTTTCACCTCTTCCTATTGAGGTGCAGGTGGCTGTTGGAGATTATTTAGTTCTTTAATAGGACTCGTGGAGGGTATAGTCAGTCATTAGTGCACACAGAGCACTATTTTGTTCTCATTAGACAACCAACAAATGGTTGTCCGAACCCACAGCATTTCAGACCGGTTGATACGAGCTCTGCTTGAGTACACAACTATCTATTATTAGCATCATAGTGCACGTTCACACACTCCCCTGCTTTCAATACAATATCAAGATGTGTGGCCCTAGAAACAGAATAAGAACAGCAAAGTTACACTAGGTATGGGAAATCATTGATTTGTTTGACAACTATGACAGTAATCACACACAATTCAATGAATACATATATAGTGCAACTTTGCTGTTGTTTTGAAATCGCCATAACTTTAAAAGTATCCATTCGATGTTGTTGAATGAGGTATCAAACTGCGGAGAAGAAATTTGCTCATTTAATGTATGTCTCATATTTTTGGTACCGATTATATATTTTGAATTAGGTCAGGGACTTTATGTGCTAGGTGTATAGTATGCACAAGAGAATGCCACGTTAAAGGACATTATTCTCAGTTGAAAGTGTTTTAATTATGTGAAGGGGTTATTAATTCACATGTTATCCACCATATATCTGTTTCATTATTATTATTAGAGAAATTAAATTAGAAGCGATTTGTGAACTCATTTTCAGACGTAGCAGAAAACTTTTCGCAAGGGCAAATGGGAAATACTTCAGGGATATCGTTAAATTTGTGACGTATGCGCAGCTCAACTTTTATTTGTGCAGCGCATACGTCACGATTTTAGCGATATCCCCGTAGTATCCCAAGTGCCCTTGTGAAAAGTCTTCTGCTACGTCTGAAAATGAGTTCACAATGGCTTCTTATTTAATTTCTCTAATAATAATGAAACAGAAATTGATGATGTGAGATGTTTGGATAATTGTTGTCTTTTACATGGGTATAGGGTTAAGTGCAATAATGGAAACCTCACATTTGTTGTACAAATGACTACTGCTTCATTAATATTGGTGCTATTGTTACAAATGAGGTGCCAAAATGCGCGGGAGGAAATTGTCTGATCTTTCTTACTTGTTGAATTTATTTCGGGTCCGAAAAATCAAACACAGGGTGCCTCGAAAAAGTGGACACTTTCTATTTGTGCAATGTGTATGTGCAACACCTGAAACAAAATATGTGTATATGACTTGAATAATACAAACAGCAACGAAGTTTGATTTTATTTAAAACCGGAGATACTTTATAAACTTTGATTTACTTAGACCCCGAGCGATCACTTTAGAGGCACTGTACGAATGTATTGGTAAAAGTCCGGGTTAAAGTCGTAGCGACTCTGTTTATCGAGAAAGATGGACATGCCGATTCAAGCATATTCAAACATTCACCTTATTTGCCATCAAGTAACCAAGAAGACGTAATTGAAAATCTGTGTTCTGGTTCATGATTGGGTTTTACACCTATTATATGGCACGATCATAGCACATTTCTTTTATGAATTATTGAGTGATTGAGAGTGCAGTTTTGCCGATGAATAATAACGCACGCAACACCTAATGGAGGCTGAACTGTTTGCACACCCACACACATGTTTAAGACGCAACTTCTTTGTGTAAATGTCTTAAAAGACATGTACACAAAGGAGCTGCGTATTGTAAGAAATTACTTTCAATTTTGCATGAAATGCATTTATTCCCTTTCATAGAATGCTACCAAAAACGATCAAGGCACCTAACCAGATAAGAAGAAAGATAATTATCTGTATTTGTTTATGTCACTTTCTATTGAAGATGGAACGTTACATGTTATGCTTGTGTCGCGAGTATCCTTTATGTAATTGTACATGTTGCGCCAAACTCCTTAAAGGCATAATTATGAGAATACGTAAAATAAATAGAGTACTCATTTTAGGATTGCACTTTGACAATATGCTATAGTGTATACAAAAGCAAATTAAAATCGGACAGTATTATGCACGTGATGCTTGAAAGTGTTAAAGTAGATATCGGAAAATTGTACTTTAGGTCCCAGATTCGGGACTGTTCTAGTATCACCCTATACTGGAACACTCAGTATCGTTCGATACTAGTACAAAGTAAGTGTTCCAATATCGGCCGATACTGGCACACATAAAATGTTCCAGTGTCGGGCGATACTGGAACATAATTATGTACCAGTATCGTTCAATACTGGGACAAATATCACTGGTATCACGTGTACAAGTATCGCCCGAAACTGGAACATAAAAATGTTCCAGTATCGCTCGAAACTAGAACACAATTTAGTGTTCCAGTATCGACCGATCGTATCAGTATCGACCAATTGTTATGTTCCAGTATTGGACGATACAGGTATACCAGTATCTGGGATGAGACCTAAAGTACACCTTTCCCTAGGTATCTTAAAACTCTGGATATTCTTTAATGGTGGGTTATTCTTAATATTACTTACAAAATCTTCACTTTAAATATCTCTCATTTTTGACTAAAAACCTAAAGTGCCCAGGGTTTCTATGATGAGAAACTATTAGGACGACAAATTATTAGGACGACTCCATCAAATTTAATATGATGAGCATTTTCTGCACGTATACATTAAAATGTACTTTGTCTGTGCTATTGTTTGACTTCATCTAGCTCTGCACACACAGAGCTCCTTGGTATTTAAACTGAGCAGTACAAACCTATTATCACGTATAGGAAAATCTCAGCAGAAGTCATGGAGATAACTGATCGCCGATCAATTTAGGAAAACCGCTATGCAATTTGATATTTATTAGTTAGTAAGATCGAATTAAAAAATACGTATTTTTTTATTCGTGTCCGATTACTGGTGGCCGCCATTTTGTTTATTACAGTTACAAGTGTCCCGGATGTACACAATAAAGTATAGAGCGATTAAAGTGTTTTGGTAGCGGCGAACCTCTATGAATTAGGTTGGATAGTAAAACTTGTAAATCCTGTAGTTAAATGTATTAACTAGCTTCTCACCGACTTTTGGCGTAAAAAGGAGGGGGAAATGATTACATCGCAAAAATGGGACAAATTGGTTGTGTGAGGTGTGGTTTTGTCACTACGAAATGATGGTTTGGTGTGTGCTAGGGTCAATTGAACGTAAATTAGAGCATCATGAATAGAGAGAGATAAAGCCAAACAGGGATTATTCCAAAATGAAAATCGGCGTGATTAACAGCAGCTATATTGGTAAAAATGGCGGCCTCCAGAAAGTGTGTTGCTAATCTTCGAGTTTCGAGTTTCGAGTTTCGAGTATCGAGTTTCGAGTATCGAGTTTCGAGTTTGGTTTAAACCAAACTCGATATCGAGTTTCGTGAAAAAACGTAACTCGATATCGAGTTTCAAAAAATATCAAACTCGATATCGAGTTTCAAAAAAAATATCAAACTCGATATCGAGTTTCAAAAAAAATATCAAACTCGATATCGAGTTTCAAAAAAAAAACGTAACTCGATATCGAGTTTCAAAAAAAAAATCAAACTCGATATCGAGTTTCAACAAAAAAAACGTAACTCGATATCGAGTTTCAAAAAAAATACCAAACTCGATATCGAGTTTCAAAATAAAACCCAAACTCGATATCGAGTTACGTTTTTCACACGTGTTTCTATGGAAAATGGTATATACTAAACGAAACTCGATATCGAGTTACGTTTTCACACGTGTTTCTATGGAAAATGGTATACCAAACCAAACTCGATATCGAGTTACGTTTTCACACGTGTTTCTATGGAACAATGGTATATACTAAACCAAACTCGATATCGAGTTACGTTTTTCTCTTCTAACTGCTACCAAGTAGTAATGTCAAGCAACTTTCATTCGATAAAATGTTAAGAATAGGTTCTAAACAAGAACTAACATGCTAAGTAAAGCTTAATCATATACTACCAAGAAGAAAAAAATCAGTTATTCTCCAATGCATTCAATGAAAACCAAACTCGATATCGAGTTTCATGAAAAAATCAAACTCGATATCGAGTTTCAAAAATAATATAAAACTCGATATCGAGTTTCAAAATAAAACCCAAACTCGATATCGAGTTACGTTTTTCACACGTGTTTCTATGGAAAATGGTATATACTAAACCAAACTCGATATCGAGTTACGTTTTTCTCTTTCTCTTTCTCTTTTCTCCGTATGTTTGAAATAATTCTGTGTTACGAAAATGTGATCGGGTCATCTACCTTTAAGCTGATAATCAAATTTAATTGTAGAATTTCTCGATATCGAGTTTCAAAAAAAATATCAAACTCGATATCGAGTTTCAAAATAAAACCCAAACTCGATATCGAGTTACGTTTTTCACACGTGTTTCTATGGAAAATGGTATATACTAAACGAAACTCGATATCGAGTTACGTTTTCACACGTGTTTCTATGGAAAATGGTATATACTAAACCAAACTCGATATCGAGTTACGTTTTTCTCTTCTAACTGCTACCAAGTAGTACTGTCAAGCAACTTTCATTCGATAAAATGTTAAGAATAGGTTCTAAACAAGAACTAACATGCTAAGTAAGGCTTAATCATATACTACCAAGAAGAAAAAAATCAGTTATTCTCCAATGCATTCAATGAAAACCAAAAAAAAACGTAACTCGATATCGAGTTTCAAAAAAAATATCAAACTCGATATCGAGTTTAAAAAAAAACACGTAACTCGATATCGAGTTTCAAAAAAAATATCAAACTCGATATCGAGTTTCAAAAAAATAACGTAACTCGATATCGAGTTTCAAAAAAAATATCAAACTCGATATCGAGTTTCAAAATAAAACCCAAACTCGATATCGAGTTACGTTTTTCACACGTGTTTCTATGGAAAATGGTATAATATACCAAACCAAACTCGATATCGAGTTACGTTTTCACACGTGTTTCTATGGAAAATGGTATAATATACTAAACGAAACTCGATATCGAGTTACGTTTTCACACGTGTTTCTATGGAAAATATTATATACATAATATACTAAACGAAACTCGATATCGAGTTACGTTTTCACACGTGTTTCTATGGAAAATGGTATAATATACTAAACGAAACTCGATATCGAGTTACGTTTTCACACGTGTTTCTATGGAAAATGGTATAATATACTAAACGAAACTCGATATCGAGTTACGTTTTCACACGTGTTTCTATGGAAAATGGTATAATATACTAAACGAAACTCGATATCGAGTTACGTTTTCACACGTGTTTCTATGGAAAATGGTATATACATAATATACTAAACGAAACTCGATATCGAGTTACGTTTTCACACGTGTTTCTATGGAAAATGGTATAATATACCAAACCAAACTCGATATCGAGTTACGTTTTCACACGTGTTTCTATGGAAAATGGTATATACATAATATACTAAACGAAACTCGATATCGAGTTACGTTTTCACACGTGTTTCTATGGAAAATGGTATATATATAATATACTAAACTAAACTCGATATCGAGTTACGTTTTCACACGTGTTTCTATGGAAAATGGTAGCCTATATACATAATATACTAAACGAAACTCGATATCGAGTTACGTTTTCACACGTGTTTCTATGGAAAATGGTATAATATACTAAACGAAACTCGATATCGAGTTAAGTTTTCACACGTGTTTCTATGGAAAATGGTATAATATACTAAACCAAACTCGATATCGAGTAACGTTTTCACACGTGTTTCTATGAAAAATGGTATATACATAATATACTAAACGAAACTCGATATCGAGTTACGTTTTCACACGTGTTTCTATGGAAAATGGTATATATATAATATACTAAACTAAACTCGATATCGAGTTACGTTTTCACACGTGTTTCTATGGAAAATGGTAGCCTATATACATAATATACTAAACGAAACTCGATATCGAGTTACGTTTTCACACGTGTTTCTATGGAAAATGGTATATATATAATATACTAAACTAAACTCGATATCGAGTTACGTTTTCACACGTGTTTCTATGGAAAATGGTAGCCTATATACATAATATACTAAACGAAACTCGATATCGAGTTACGTTTTCACACCTGTTTCTATGGAAAATGGTATAATATACTAAACGAAACTCGATATCGAGTTACGTTTTCACACGTGTTTCTATGGAAAATGGTATAATATACCAAACCAAACTCGATATCGAGTTACGTTTTCACACGTGTTTCTATGGAAAATGGTATATACATAATATACTAAACGAAACTCGATATCGAGTTACGTTTTCACACGTGTTTCTATGGAAAATGATATAATATACCAAACCAAACTCGATATCGAGTTACGTTTTCACACGTGTTTCTATGGAAAATGGTATATACATAATATACTAAACGAAACTCGATATCGAGTTACGTTTTCACACGTGTTTCTATGGAAAATGGTATAATATACCAAACCAAACTCGATATCGAGTAACGTTTTCACACGTGTTTCTCTATGGAAAATGGTATATACATAAGGGACCGTTCATTATTTATGGTGGAGGGGGGGGGTGGGGGGGGGGGGGGGTTGGGACAAATTCGAGACTCGTATGTCAAAATTACCTAACCCCCCCTACAGCTGAAACTGAAAATTACATGACCCCCCTACTAAATAGATTTTTACACAACCCCCCCCCCCCCCCCCCCTCAAAATCAACTTGTCACATACTTAGGGGATGTATTTTTCTTTTGCCCATGGATTCGTTGGTTGTGCCCTCTGAACGGCCAATAATTTAATGACTAACTACATTGCGAGCGTAGCGAGGCGGAACATTTGTCATATATTTATACATTTTGGGTGTTTTGTGAGTCTTTATATCCCGAAAAAAAGTTAGAACATCCAGACAAAAACGTATGAAATATTCTTGTGAGCTTTGGTGCAGAGCTGAGAGTGAGACGAGGTGAAAAGCATGCAAGAAATTACCGTTTTTAATCAAATTGGATTTTGGAACATAGGCTATTAACATGTTTTTATACACCTCATGGCTCTAATGTTTTCAACCATTGATGATTATATAGGTGTTTTTCCAACAGATCGTCCGAGCATTTCTACAACTGAACGAGCAGGGCGTGCACAAAAAAGATTTGCTGTACGAAAGTAGTCTCATCATAAGTAGCCTACATGTTTTGAAGTTGAAAGGTCGTAAGAAAATGTGCGCGAAGCACACAAAAAATTGGCATTTACACTCCAAAATAGCCTCTAAAATCACCCCAATCACCACCATCTTTATAGTTTAAAAAAGTTACACAACCCCCCCTGTTTAAGAATAAAAAGTTACATAACCCCCCCTATTTCAACATATGTAAGTTACATGACCGCCCCTATATTTTACCCAACCCCCCCTCCACCATAAATAATGAACGGTCCCTAATATACTAAACGAAACTCGATATCGAGTTACGTTTTCACACGTGTTTCTATGGAAAATGGTATATATATAATATACAAAACTAAACTCGATATCGAGTTACGTTTTCACACGTGTTTCTATGGAAAATGGTATATACATAATATACTAAACGAAACTCGATATCGAGTTATGTTTTCACACGTGTTTCTATGGAACCGGTTTATCTATGGGCGGTCAAAGGGGTCAAAATGGTCTAAGATGTAGAAAGGTCTCAGTAATTTAGAGAAAGGTGACTAGAAAATGGAGAAAGGTCTCAGTAATTTAGAGAAAGGTGACTAGAAAATGGAGAAAGGTCTCAGTAATTTAGAGAAAGGTGACTAGAAAATGGAGAAAGGTCTCAGTAATTCAGAGAAAGGTGTCTAGAATCGAGAAATGTCTCTGTAATTTAGGGAAAGGTGTCTAGTATGGAGAAAGGTCTCAGTAATTTAGAGAAAGGTGACTAGAAAAGGGAGAAAGGTCTCAGTAATTTAGAAAAAGGTGACTAGAAAATGGAGAAAGGTCTCAGTAATTTAGAGAAAGGTGACTAGAAAATGGAGAAAGGTCTCAGTAATTCAGAGAAAGGTGTCTAGAATCGAGAAAAGTCTCTGTAATTTAGAGAACGGTGCCTAGAATGGAGAAAGGTCTCAGTAATTTAGAGAAAGGTGACTAGAAAATGGAGAAAGGTCTCAGTAATTTAGAGAAAAGTGACTAGAAAATGGAGAAAGGTCTCAGTAATTCAGAGAAAGGTGTCTAGAATGAAGAAAGGTCTCTGTAATGTAGAGAAAGGTGTCTAGAATCAAGAAAGGTCTCTGTAATTTAGAGAACGGTGTCTAGAATGGAGAAAGGTCTCAGTAATTTAGAGAAAGGTGACTAGAAAATGGAGAACGGTCTCAGTAATTTAGAGAAAGGTGACTAGAAAATGGAGAAAGGTCTCAGTAATTCAGAGAAAGGTGTCTAGAATGTAGAAAGGTCTCTGTAATTTAGAGAACGGTGTCTAGAATGGAGAAAGGTCTCAGTAATTTAGAGAAAGGTGACTAGAAAATGGAGAAAGGTCTCCGTAATTTAGAGAAAGGTGACTAGAAAATCGAGAAAGGTCTCAGTAATTTAGAGAAAGGTGACTAGAAAATGGAGAAATGTCTCAGTAATTCAGAGAAAAGTGTTTAAAATGTAGAAAGGTCTCTGTAATTTAGAGAAAGGTGTCTAGAATCGAGAAAGGTCTCCGTAATTTAGAGAAAGGTGACTAGAAAATGGAGAAAGGTCTCAGTAATTTAGAGAAAGGTGACTAGAAAATGGAGAAAGGTCTCAGTAATTCAGAGAAAGGTGTCTAGAATGTAGAAAGGTCTCTGTAATTTAGAGAAAGGTGTCTAGAATCGAGAAAGGTCTCTGTTATTTAGAGAACGGTGTCTAGAATGGAGAACGGTCTCAGTAATTTTGAGGAAGTTGTCTAGAATTGAGAAAGGTCTCAGTAATTTAGAGAAAGGTGTCTATAATGTAGAAAGGTCTGTGTAATTGTCTTGGAAAGGTCAAATGTTGAGAACGGTCTGGGTGTAAAGCAGAGAACGGTCTGTAAAGCAGAGAACGGTCTGTGAGTGTAATGTACAGAAAGGTGTGTAACTTCTATTTCCCTACTCTCTCTTTCTCTCCCGGGTAGTCGGTCAACGTCTACGGGAGACGGTGGGGAGTTAAGATGGGAGGAGTTAAGGTGGTGTTAATGTGGGTTGGGGTTAATGTGGGGGTTAAGGAGGGGGTTAAGGTGGGGGATTAATGAAGGTGAGGTTAAGGGCAGTGGCGTAGCCAGGGGGTGAAAGGAAAGGGGAAAAAGGAAAGGAAAGGGAAAAGGAAAAGAGAAGGAAAAGGTAGTAGCGTGCGCAAAAGAGGTAATTTGGCGGGTAGATTTTTTTTGGCAGCAGTCGGCTAAATAAAGAAAAATGTTATAGAGAAAACTGATGAAAACACGCTGGATTGGCCAAAACTGTGCTGTTTTTTGAACTGGGGGATTTTTTGACTGCCATTTTTTTTGACCGTGCGAAATTTTTTGACCTCAACCCCCCTCACACACACACACCCCCACTTACGTAAAATTGGGGCTACCCTTTTCGACGACAAATAAAAAGTTACATGAAAAAACATCGCTACGCCACCGGTATGAACTGGTGCTCACCGGGAAAAATACCTTTGCCCCCCCCCCCTGACAAGTGAACCTGTAGGGGGGGGGGGGGGGGGTAGGTGACCTCTAAATAACACCTCATGAAACAAGGCTTAAATTAAAGTTGAGATGTTACTGAAAATGGTCATAGGTGACAAGTATGCAATAAATGTAACCGGAGGGTAGAAATGGTGTCTTGAAATATGGCACTTTTACACGTATTTCAATGAGAAAGATATTTGGTGTGGTGATCCCCTATCTCATTGATTTACATTAAGCCCGTCTCCCGTAGCGTTGACCGACTACCGGGGAGAGAAAGAGAGAGAGTAGAAATAGAAGATACACACCTTTCTGTACATTACACTTACAGACCGTTCTCTGCTTTACAGACCGTTCTCTGCTTTACAGACCGTTCTCTGCTTTACAGACCGTTCTCTGCTTTACAGACCGTTCTCTGCTTTACAGACCGTTCTCTGCTTTACAGACCGTTCTCTGCTTTACAGACCGTTCTCTGCTTTACAGACCGTTCTCTGCTTTACAGACTGTTCTCTGCTTTACACAGACCGTTCTCTGCTTTACACAGACCGTTCTCAACATTTGAGCTTTCCAAGTTTAGTTTAGTTTATTAGTTTATAGTTTATTGTCACCAAATCGCAGCTAAAAGCTGAATTACATGGTTATTACATTGGTATAAAAACATCAAAATGCACATAGAAATGTATACAAAGATAACAACAAAATTGAAAATTAAAAATGCTAAAAGAGATTAAAAGGTATCAAAAATACATAGATAATTAAAGGTTGTACATGCTAAGTCGACATAGCTAATATTGCACTGTGGGTAACATAAGAAATTGCTATGACGCCTAAATATAGCTAATATTGCACTGTGGGTAACATATAAAAAATTCAAAAAGACTATTACACAGACCTTTCTACATTTTAGACACCTTTCTCTAAATTACTGAGACCTTTCTCGATTCTAGACAACTTCCTCAGAATTACTGAGACCTTTCTCCATTCTAGACACCGTTCTCTAAATTACAGAGACCTTTCTCGATTCTAGACACCTTTCTCTAAATTACAGAGACCTTTCTACATTCTAGACACCTTTCTCTAAATTACTGAGACCGTTCTCCATTATCTAGTCACCTTTCTCTAAATTACTGAGACCTTTCTCCATTTTCTAGTCACCTTTCTATAAATTGCGGAGACCTTTCTCCATTTTCTAGTCACCTTTCTCTAAATTACTGAGACCTTTCCCCAT
Source organism: Ophiura sarsii (assembly GCA_035610835.1). NCBI lineage: Eukaryota > Metazoa > Echinodermata > Ophiuroidea > Amphilepidida > Ophiuridae > Ophiura > Ophiura sarsii. Next base: position 28,120,162 of record CM069455.1, read on the forward strand.
TCTAGACACCGTTCTCTAAATTACAGAGACCTTTCTCGATTATAGACACCTTTCTCGATTATAGACACCTTTCCCTAAATTACAGAGACCTTTCTACATTCTAGACACCCTTCTCTGAATTACTGAGACCTTTCTCCATTTTCTAGTCACCTTTTTTCTAAATTACTGAGACCGTTCTCCATTTTCTAGTCACCTTTCTCTAAATAACTGAGACCTTTCTCCATTCTAGACACCGTTCTCTAAATTACAGAGACCTTTCTCGATTCTAGACACCTTTCTCTACATTGCAGAGACCTTTCTACATTCTAGACACCTTTCTCTGAATTACTGAGATCTTTCTTCATTTTCTAGTCACTTTTCTCTAAATTACTAAGACCTTTCTCCATTTTCTAGTCACCTTTTTCTAAATTACTGAGACCTTTCTCCATTCTAGACACCGTTCTCTAAATTACAGAGACCTTTCTCGATTCTAGACACCTTTCTCTGAATTACTGAGACCTTTCTCCATTTTCTAGTCACCTTTCTCTAAATTACTGAGACCTTTCTCCATTTTCTAGTCACCTTTCTCTAAATTACAGAGACCTTTCTCGATTCTAGACACCTTTCCCTACATTACAGAGACCTTTCTACATTCTAGACACCTTTCTCTGAATTACTTAGACCTTTCTCCATTTTCTAGTCACCTTTCTCTTAATTACTGAGACCGTTCTCCATTTTCTAGTCACGTTTCTCTAAATTACTGAGACATTTCTCCATTCTAGACACCGTTCTCTAAATTACAGAGACCTTTCTCGATTCTAGACATCTTTCTCTACATTACAGAGACCTTTCTACATTCTAGACACCTTTCTTTGAATTACTGAGACCTTTCTCCATTTTCTAGTCACCTTTCTCTGAATTACTGAGACCTTTCTCCATTTTCTAGTCACCTTTCTCTAAATTACTGAGACCTTTCTCCATTCTAGACACCGTTCTCTAAATTAGAGAGACCTTTCTCGATTATAGACACCTTTCTCTGAATTACTGAGACCTTTCTCCATTTTCTACTCACCGTTCTCTAAATTACTGAGACCTTTCTCCATTTTCTAGTCACCTTTCTCTAAATTACTGAGACCTTTCTCCATTTTCTAGTCAACTTTCTCTAAATTACTGAGACCTTTCTCCATTTTAGACCATTTTGACCCCTTTGGCCGCCCATATTTATCTAGGGTCACTATGATCTCGGTCATGAAAGTCACCGCAGCGTGGAAAAACACGTTATTTGGCAGTTTGATTGATGGCCTAGATCAATTAGTGCCTTTCATATTGCCGCGTTCTTTAAGGGTTTGGAGATAAGACGCACTTGGACGCGCCGTCACAAGCCGCACTCTCCCTTTTGAGGTCAACAAAGCAGCGTATAAACCAAACTCCCGTTCGATTTTCGAGTTTCATCAAACTCGTTATTTGAACAAGTTCAATTTTCGAGTTACGTTTTTCTCTTCTAACTGCTACCGGGTTGGACTGTCAAGCAACTTTCAGTCTTTCATTCAATAAAATGTTTCAAATAATGATGTAAACACGAACTAACATGTAACGTGCCAATAAGCTTAAATGACACCACCAAGAGAAAAAATCAATTAGTTTCCAATTTATTCGATATAAAACATATTTGAACAAGTTCAATTTTCGAGTTTCATCATTGAACAAGTTATTTTTCTTTTCTAACTGCTACCGGGTAGAAATCTTAATTTTAACACTGAGGTATGTTGTTAAGCTTGAATAAATTTATAATTGGAAATAATTCACGCGGGGGGGGGGGGGGGGGGGGGGACGACGTACCCATACCGTGAAAATTATGAGGGCGTGACAACCCCCACCCCCGCTTGCACATATAATATGCTCCTTACCCTCCTTCCTCCTTCTCCTCTTCCTCCTTAATTGTCTTCCTTTTAATTTTGTACTCTTTTGTCAAGGGAGGGGGTGTTACGCCACTGATTACGCCAAGAACAGGCCAAAGTCTGGCTTCATGAAATATATTTCCATCACTATCTTCAGTAGATAGCAACCTGACACAACCTTCGTATATAGCAGCCTTTCATTAGGTTTGAAGGATAGGCATACTCAGCTTAACAAAGATCACTGCAGCTGGTGTGGTGTTTTTAGGGACCGTTCATTGTTTATGGTGGAGGGCGGGGACAAATATTAGATTCGTACGTATTACCTACTCTCACCCCCCGCCCAGCCCCCTATAGCTGAAATTAAAATTACATGATCCCTGCTATTTATCCGTTTTTAAAAACAGAACAATGTCAACCAAGGGCTATAACCAAGGGCCTATTAAATGAAGACCTCCAAGAAATAAGGATTATGATATAATCATTTCGATTGTTATGTCTATGAACTGGTTATCTTTATTTGACTCGTTTTGCACGATTAAAATCAACATTGAAACTAAATTTACGAACAAACTGCGGAATCGCCGTTTATCAAAACTCATCAGTTTGCGGATGGGGATTGATTTGATCAGGTTGATACTATTCTTTATTCATCGAAACCTACTCCCCCCCCCCCTCCCCCCCCCCCCCCCCCCCCCCCCCGATATTGTGCATATTTTACGAGTTCACGTGCGTTTTTAATACACGCATGGCCAGTGGCCCAGTGGGCTACTCCTTGGTGTCTGAAAAACGATAACGCTAACCAAGTGGCGTAACAGCCGTGGGGGGGGGGGGGGGGGGGGGGGGGGGTGGGCACAGTGCCCCCCTGAAGGTGCTCATCGGGAAATTCAAACCTACCCACCAGGGAAAATGGGGGGAAGGGCGATTTTTTTGTGAATGTGCGAAATTTTGTGACCGTGCGAAATTTTGTGACCGTGCGAAATTTAAGCTTTACTTAGCATGTTAGTTCGTGTTTAGAACCTATTATTAACATGTTATCGAATGAAAGTTGCTTGACATTACTACTTGGTAGCAGTTAGAAGAGAAAAACGTAACTCGATATCGAGTTTGGTTTAGTATACCATTTTCCCATAGAAACACGTGTGAAAACGTAACTCGATATCGAGTTTGGTTTGGTATACCATTTACCATAGAAACACGTGTAAAAACGTAACTCGATATCGAGTTTCGTTTAGTATATACCATTTTCCATAGAAACACGTGTGAAAAACGTAACTCGATATCGAGTTTGGTTTGGTATATTATACCATTTTCCATAGAAACACGTGTGAAAACGTAACTCGATATCGAGTTTCGTTTAGTATATTATACCATTTTCCATAGAAACACGTGTGAAAACGTATCGGGAAATTCAAACCTACCCACCAGGGAAAATGGGGGGAAGGGCGATTTTTTTGTGAATGTGCGAAATTTTGTGACCGTGCGAAATTTTGTGACCGTGCGAAATTTAAGCTTTACTTAGCATGTTAGTTCGTGTTTAGAACCTATTCTTAACATGTTATCGAATGAAAGTTGCTTGACATTACTACTTGGTAGCAGTTAGAAGAGAAAAACGTAACTCGATATCGAGTTTGGTTTAGTATACCATTTTCCCATAGAAACACGTGTGAAAACGTAACTCGATATCGAGTTTGGTTTGGTATACCATTTACCATAGAAACACGTGTAAAAACGTAACTCGATATCGAGTTTCGTTTAGTATATACCATTTTCCATAGAAACACGTGTGAAAAACGTAACTCGATATCGAGTTTGGTTTGGTATATTATACCATTTTCCATAGAAACACGTGTGAAAACGTAACTCGATATCGAGTTTCGTTTAGTATATTATACCATTTTCCATAGAAACACGTGTGAAAACGTATCGGGAAATTCAAACCTACCCACCAGGGAAAATGGGGGGAAGGGCGATTTTTTTGTGAATGTGCGAAATTTTGTGACCGTGCGAAATTTTGTGACCGTGCGAAATTTAAGCTTTACTTAGCATGTTAGTTCGTGTTTAGAACCTATTCTTAACATGTTATCGAATGAAAGTTGCTTGACATTACTACTTGGTAGCAGTTAGAAGAGAAAAACGTAACTCGATATCGAGTTTGGTTTAGTATACCATTTTCCCATAGAAACACGTGTGAAAACGTAACTCGATATCGAGTTTGGTTTGGTATACCATTTACCATAGAAACACGTGTAAAAACGTAACTCGATATCGAGTTTCGTTTAGTATATACCATTTTCCATAGAAACACGTGTGAAAAACGTAACTCGATATCGAGTTTTATACCATTTTCCATAGAAACACGTGTGAAAACGTAACTCGATATCGAGTTTCGTTTAGTATATTATGTATATACCATTTTCCATAGAAACACGTGTGAAAACGTAACTCGATATCGAGTTTGGTTTGGTATATTATACCATTTTCCATAGAAACACGTGTGAAAACGTAACTCGATATCGAGTTTCGTTTAGTATATTATACCATTTTCCATAGAAACACGTGTGAAAACGTAACTCGATATCGAGTTTCGTTTAGTATATTATGTATATACCATTTTCCATAGAAACACGTGTGAAAACGTAACTCGATATCGAGTTTTATACCATTTTCCATAGAAACACGTGTGAAAACGTAACTCGATATCGAGTTTCGTTTAGTATATTATGTATATACCATTTTCCATAGAAACACGTGTGAAAACGTAACTCGATATCGAGTTTGGTTTGGTATATTATACCATTTTCCATAGAAACACGTGTGAAAACGTAACTCGATATCGAGTTTCGTTTAGTATATTATGTATATACCATTTTCCATAGAAACACGTGTGAAAACGTAACTCGATATCGAGTTTCGTTTAGTATATTATACCATTTTCCATAGAAACACGTGTGAAAACGTAACTCGATATCGAGTTTCGTTTAGTATATTATACCATTTTCCATAGAAACACGTGTGAAAACGTAACTCGATATCGAGTTTCGTTTAGTATATTATACCATTTTCCATAGAAACACGTGTGAAAACGTAACTCGATATCGAGTTTCGTTTAGTATATTATGTATATAATATTTTCCATAGAAACACGTGTGAAAACGTAACTCGATATCTAGTTTGGTTTGGTATATTATACCATTTTCCATAGAAACACGTGTGAAAAACGTAACTCGATATCGAGTTTGGGTTTTATTTTGAAACTCGATATCGAGTTTGATATTTTTTTTGAAACTCGATATCGAGTTACGTTATTTTTTTGAAACTCGATATCGAGTTTGATATTTTTTTTGAAACTCGATATCGAGTTACGTGTTTTTTTTGAAACTCGATATCGAGTTTCATATTTATTTTGAAACTCGATATCGAGTTACGGTTTTTTTTTGAAACTCGATATCGAGTGTGATTTTTTCATGAAACTCGATATCGAGTTTGGTTTTCATTGAATGCATTGGAGAATAACTGATTTTTTTCTTCTTGGTAGTATATGATTAAGCCTTACTTAGCATGTTAGTTCTTGTTTAGAACCTATTCTTAACATTTTATCGAATGAAAGTTGCTTGACAGTACTACTTGGTAGCAGTTAGAAGAGAAAAACGTAACTCGATATCGAGTTTGGTTTAGTATATACCATTTTCCATAGAAACACGTGTGAAAACGTAACTCGATATCGAGTTTCGTTTAGTATATACCATTTTCCATAGAAACACGTGTGAAAAACGTAACTCGATATCGAGTTTGGGTTTTATTTTGAAACTCGATATCGAGTTTGATATTTTTTTTGAAACTCGATATCGAGAAATTCTACAATTAAATTTGATTATCAGCTTAAGGGGTCACACTACTAAATAGAGCTCCATAGGGTTATGTACAAAAACACTGATATAAAACTCTGTGTTAGACCACTAAATTGCGAAATTGGACCTTGTAGAGTGATTTTTTCTGAAAGATGATCACATTTTCTCACCAAAAAGTGAAAAAAATAGGTAGGTGAACCTGCTCGATTTTTCAAAATACGCCCATGGAGTTGACTACCTCTCTGACGAGCTTGGAAATGCCGCCGTAATCGTCAATGTTTCCAGTAAAAAACACAAATTTGAGAGATCTCTCAAAATTTATCTAGATGATATTCACAGTTTATAGTCAGGGTGCATGTAGGTGATGTCCCATTAATCATAATTAATCAAAAATCATAGGCATTTACGCAATTGTATTACCGTCAAGTTTTTTTAATTGAGGATTTTGCCATGCATATTTTCCGATTCTAGCTTTAAACACCGCCCTTAAGGTTAGGGGATACACCATTTAGTGTAGTGCACCCTTAAAGGTAGATGACCCGATCACATTTTCGTAACACAGAATTATTTCAAACATACGGAGAAAAGAGAAAGAGAAAGAGAAAAACGTAACTCGATATCGAGTTTGGTTTAGTATATACCATTTTCCATAGAAACACGTGTGAAAAACGTAACTCGATATCGAGTTTGGGTTTTATTTTGAAACTCGATATCGAGTTTTATATTATTTTTGAAACTCGATATCGAGTTTGATTTTTTCATGAAACTCAATATCGAGTTTGGTTTTCATTGAATGCATTGGAGAATAACTGATTTTTTTTCTCTTGGTAGTATATGATTAAGCTTTACTTAGCATGTTAGTTCTTGTTTAGAACCTATTCTTAACATTTTATCGAATGAAAGTTGCTTGACATTACTACTTGGTAGCAGTTAGAAGAGAAAAACGTAACTCGATATCGAGTTTGGTTTAGTATATACCATTGTTCCATAGAAACACGTGTGAAAACGTAACTCGATATCGAGTTTGGTTTGGTATACCATTTTCCATAGAAACACGTGTGAAAACGTAACTCGATATCGAGTTTCGTTTATACCATTTTCCATAGAAACACGTGTGAAAAACGTAACTCGATATCGAGTTTGGGTTTTATTTTGAAACTCGACATCGAGTTTGATATTTTTTTTGAAACTCGATATCGAGTTACGTTTTTTTTTTTGAAACTCGATATCGAGTTTGATTTTTTTTTTGAAACTCGATATCGAGTTTGATATTTTTTTTGAAACTCGATATCGAGTTTGATATTTTTTGAAACTCGATATCGAGTTACGTTTTTTCACGAAACTCGATATCGAGTTTGGTTTAAACCAAACTCGAAACTCGATACTCGAAACTCGATACTCGAAACTCGAAACTCGAAGATTAGCAACACACCTCCAGAAATGCCTCGTGGGGGCGCTGTACGATTTTTTGTTATTGTATTTTTTTTCTCGATCTTACTGACTGATATGATATACCGGTCAATAAGACAACGTTTTAGTTAGTCACATAATTGACTGGATAGGTTAAACATAGCATTTTTATACTTGTTGATGATGCTAAGGATAAGAAAGTTATATGTAATATACAAAACAAGACTTCAGTTCTAGATTGTGTTACATGACAACAGAACATGCATGTTTTGTAAACGTTTTGTTTATTTTTAGTTTCATGGGTACTCTTATACAGACTTTAAATATAATCAATTCGTTAAATATCACTGGTTCGGGTTTGCTTTTGCATTTTATTGTTTCCTCACCCTATTATATTTATTGAGAATATTATTTTTAAATATATTTTAGGAAAACGAATGGGTCAATTTTCATAATTTTTATTTTAAAATTGATAATAATTCAGTATACAATTACACTTATCAAATGAAAACTAACGTTAATTATCAAAAACGATACCCTCAAACCGTCAAAATCACCACATCCTTTGGTACGTATGCAGAATAGATTTATATCAACTGAACTACCATGGCCGATTTTTAATAACCATGCCCTAAATTTTAATTATCGTGCAAAATAATCTGATTGACTAGTTAATGGTTGCCATGGCAACGATATCAAAATCCGGCTTCATAGTTCACTGCGTTTTGTCATCCTACATATACCGCGAAAGAATGGTGACATTTTTTTAATTTTTTTTTTTATTAGGCTTGTTTTAGTTTTCAGCCAATCAGAGGTTCTATGTTGCAACCAGCGACACATTGTACGCACATTTTGAAACTTCTCAACAAGGGCTTCAATATGGTATAACATCAATGTGTCACCACTTGGGAACATTAAGTAAATCAAACTCGAAGTTCGGAGTACACCCCCCCCCCCCCCCCCCCTCTCTCTCTCTTAAGACAAACTAGTACTATCCTTTCATAATAACAGCTTTTATATCTGAAACTATCAAGTGGAAAAAGGAATGGTGAGTTCGCGTCACTTTCATATTAAACAGCCGTTTTCTTTTTTTCTCTGCATGCGCTTTTCACCGAATAAGGAAACTGATCTGTACTAATAGTGAGACAGACCATGTCTTCAAAGGGTAAGCGGGCGTGAGAAAATCAACACTTCTATCACTTCAAAAGATTACAGAGTTATTATGTTTACACGTGTTCTTAAACATTCCCGATTGTTGCAGATTTTGGTTACATTTTAGCTTACAAAAACTAATTTTTAATTTCATTTTTTTTATTTAAAAAACCCGACTGACCGACCCTACCTGGGGGGGGGGGGGGGGGGGGGGGTCGTCGCCTCAATGTTTAGTCTCACACCAAATAGCATGTCCAATATCGACGGAAGTACTAGAAATAAAATGCTCTCAAAATAGTCAATATGTAGCAGAGCATGTTACATGTACATTCTTGCGATACAAATACAGCTGTAATAGGGATTACATGGGTCAGACAATGTAATGGTATGTAATATTTGAGCAGCATCGGCAGCTGGCAAACACAATCGTATAAATACCTCTTATAACATGCTACATATAGTTTTGACTGTCGAATTATTGACAACGAGGTTCCTTCTTGTTCAATTAATCGCAGGCTATGGACGTTTTAAATACGTGGTTTAGGTGGTCGTGGGGGTCAGTACCATCAGAACCCGAGATGAACAGTAATTCATTCCCGGAATGCAAAGCGGATGTTACATTGCAAAACTGCAGGTCAGAGGTTAGTCAATTCGGCTATATGTTGTATAAATGATACGCTTATCTCACAATGGGCTTTGAGCACTTGAGCCTCTTGTGCCAAATCCCGGATACACGTATCATTCCAATGAGACTATAGGGTGACCAGACTAAGTATAGCCTAGCGCTCTGGAAGGTATGTCAGCCCTGAGGCATAAGCTTGAGGCATGATGTAGCTTGTTTCAAGTGACCTTTTTAATAGGAAGATGGCGGCTTCCAATGGTAGTTTTCTCATGTAATTCGGTGGAGGATTTAGTTTTTTACAGTGATTCTACGAATTGGGTTTAAATAACTTCCGGGTACAGTCTCGATTGAAAGGGCCAGGACAACAACAACAACATTATGACGAGGAATAAGGGTCTGCTGCTAAAACATTCATTACAAAAAAAGCGTTGCTGGAAAGTAATCGAAAACCAAGGAGGTGAAAGTTCATAAACAAAAGGGAAGTTACCTGAAATTTCAACTAATTTGATCATATTTAACATGTTTACAAATATTTTTTAATACAAGTCGGCTATAGGTAGGCTATTCTTATCCTGGTCACCCTATAAATAGGCGAAATCTTTGATCCGCCAGTGAATACACCCGATTCACTAGTCAATTTTAAAATGTGCAACCCTTCATACCAGGTATTGATATAGATTTCATGCATAAAACTAGCAATTCGAATAAACCACTTCCTTCAAATATATACATGTATTATGTCACCACTATTGTTGTATGACAGTCATGAGTCATGAGTCTTTCGAAAAATCTTCATGTGTCTCTCCACCTTTGATTGGGTTTTATAGTACATTATAGCTATTGGTGAAAATACCGCAGTTACGGGATATTCTTATGCCACATTCACGATATGCATATAAAAAACGTACCCCCGTGACTCCTAAATCATAACAAATCTAAGTTTCTATTCTTTAAATGGATTAACATACAACTTTACTTTATTATTACTTTCGGTAACTGTAAGTTATTTGAAAATAGAACACACAGGTCTCTGTACATCCTATGTCTTCGATTGAAACGGATACATGCTACATGGAGGCTAAGCTACAGAACTTAAGCTGGTGATATCACGCTGAAATCTCATCCAGGAAGGGTTAACCATGTGTTCACTTATTACATTATATGATCCAAGAAGGTAAGGAATGTCTTTTTCAGTTTCTATGAAACACGGACAGATTAAAATGTATTCGTAGATCTACTGGATGATGTGGTTTGACATTTGAATATCATCTACCAGTGCTAGTCTGACTGGTTACACAGGTTCTCACATCTATGAGCCAACCAATCAGAAAAATAAGAAAGAAAGGTAGTAGACCATACAGGGACAAACTATGATGCTGTATATATAAGTAGTTTCAGTGTACGCTTGTCATGTCTTCTAATCTTCTTATACGTAATACAACGAGTTTACGAGTTTACAGATTGGCCGTACAGCTGCGGGGTTTAAAATATAAATACTCAACAAGGTTTACATATTAGTCAAAACAGAATACATCATTTAAAAGAATCGGTCTTCCCATCGGCACTTTTTACCTTTTCTAGGTGTTAAATTTAGACTTATGGTGGGGTAAATCTTAATTTCAAACACTGCCGTGTAATATCAGAATGCAAAATATGATTTGGTGGTGTGTACTCCTAAGCTACAGAACTTTAGATGGTGATATCACGCTGAAATCTCATCGTGGAAGGGTTATTAAACCAAGTATTCACTTATTACATTATTATGATCCAAGAGGTTAAGACGGGTCTTTTTTCAGTTTTTATGAAACACGGACAGGGTAAAATGTATTAGATCTGATGGGTGATGTGGTTTGACATTTGAAAGTCATCTACAAGATCTAGTCTGACTTCAAATCTATGAGCCAACCAATTAGAGATATAAGAAAGAAAGGTAGTAGACTATACAGGTATAAACTATATAACAACGAGTTTACAGATTGGCCGTACAGTTTCAGTGTATGCTTGTCATGTCTTCTTATACGTTATACAACGAGTTTACGAGTTGACAGATTGGCCGTACAGCTGCGGGGTTTATAATAATATACAATACTCAACAAGGTTTACATATTAGTCAAAACAGAGTACATCATTTAAAAGAACCAGTCTTCCCTCGGGGTCTTCCCATCGGAGTCTGTTTGGGAGATGCTTTATTTATTTATTAGGATCCAGAGAATGTATAGTGGTGAAGGTGTCCAAGAGACCAAATACACCACGTAATTGCTAATACTCTTTTAGCAGAATTGTATTAAGTCTATAGGGTATTTTTGGTCGTTATCTTTTAAAATATCACCAGGTTGAAGAAATTTGTGACGTGATCAAGCGAAATGAGTCACATGTCGGCAGTTTTCAATGTTGGTGTTTGTCCATAATTTCAAAACAGGTGGAAAATGCTACACTGTGGTCCAAAACCCCACTAAAATGTCTAACATTCTAGTTTTTATGTTACAAACAATTGGCCAACTGAGAAAACAATGTACAATTACATTTGTCACTTCTTTTTACCTTATAACTCAAAATACATATCCCCGACATACGCTTGATCGTGTCACATATGTCAACGAGGGGGATACTAGCAACTCTTACTTGCAATTTGTTAAGTACAGCAATTACATTGACAGGAGTTACCACATTATTATTAAAACATGAATGGACAATATTTATCAAATCTTATCAAGGTGCGGAATAAATAACATTTGTTGCATGGAAAATACTTAAGACTTAAAGACGTACTTGTAGGCGTGCATAGTTTTCCTACAATGTATGTTGAAGTAAAACCGGAGATACTAAGAAACGTTTAGTTACTTAGATATCCAGTGATCACTCAGAGGCACTGTACGAATGTTTGTGTATACCAGTGTTTAAGTTCATCTAGCTCTGCGTACAGAGAGTTCCCTGTGTTTACCCTTTGACCATGAACTTCTAGAATTTGGTGTAACAATTGTATACATGTTGATAGACTAAACGCTTAGCTTAAATATGCCACCGTTTATTTCATCTGATTGAGATATGACCACTTAACTAAAGCTACCTGAAATCGACGTTGTGCCACTTTACAGTTTGCAATGAATAGAGAGGGTTACACCGGAGAGGGGGTGGGGGGTTACCACCCCAAAAAATTCGACATGCAGAGTATGCTTATTTGGGAACCATAGTATGCTTATGTGGTATAGCTAGAGGTTCTCTCTATCATACAAACCAAAATAATTACAAACATCCCACGCATGACGTCCCGATGACGTCACGATGACATCACCAAACATGGCCGACCTCAAAATCCCGCCGTATTCGCTCGACATTGAAATATCGGCCAAAATAGAAATCTTTGCCAAGAAATGTCACCCGGTTTTTTGCTTGTAAGTTAGGGAAACGGTGTTTCTAACATAGACCTATGCTATAATATTCAGGACCATACAATTAAAATGTTTTTCAAAATCGTGATTTAAAAAAATGTAAGGTGGCAACTACCACCCCCCTACTATTAGTCGTTGACGGCTTACTTACCCTACCCCCGGGTAAGGGGCATCCTCACTTTGTCTGCGGGGATGTAAAAGTTCACTGTTCTTTGAGTTTTAGCGCAATCGGCGACCACCCTCCCTTAGGAGGACGAGAGTTGTAATGCTTAGTTTAAGCATTGTTTCTGTAAATAAGTAAAAGTGGCACTACGTCGATTTCAGGTAGCTTTAGTTAAATGATCATATCTCAGGATTGACAAAACCAAATTAGATGAAATAAACGGCATATGTGGACTATAACAACGGTCAATATGATATTGTTTTGATTAGTCAAATAATTGACTGGGTATGTTAAAATAGTATTTTTACACCTGTTGATGATGCTTGTGCGATACAATTTTCAAGAAACTTAAATATTTCGAATGCTAGATGTACAGAACAGCGTTTGTAAAAATGTTGTTCCTTAAACGTTCTCCATTTCCTTTAGTTTAAAAATATTGGACCGGAATCCTACTCTCATACAGACTTTAAATTTAGTTAAATCCATTATTCCTGTTGACTCCCATGATTGGGTGTAGGCTCAACACGTCCATTCGTGATGTCTTTAATTACAATTGGTCACCTTCTGCATGTGCACGTTCAACATTGATGTATGCTGTAATGCACTTTATTGCAATCATAATTTCCTTTTCACGAAAGGTTATTGGCCGAATTCAGATGATAGATGCATTCCTCTTGGGCATTAACTAGCCTTAAAATTCTAGGACACTGGGAAAAAACAATTTGTCTCAACTCAGTTTACGTGGCATGGGTGTATGTCCTTTTCTATACAAAACTACACGTCTGACTTTAATTGCCTGGCAATTTTGAAAAGATAAGATTGATCAATTTGAAAAGAAATACAAATATAAATATTTTATTATTATTCAATATTTGCGGCAAACCCATTCACGCTGTAACGACCATCAGCTTTTTCTTTAAAGCACGACCCGCATTATATTGTGGTTGTTAACATGATCTATACCCACATACTCCTCATTTACTTGAAAGGTATGCCTGACTTCGAATCATCCTTGGTCATTGACTGTCTATTAGCTATAGGTTTTGAGGGTATCATGACCTGAAAAGCGTAGACAGAGTTACTAGTACCCACAATAGGGCGAGAATCGTGAGAGCAAAGATATGAAATATCCATCTTTGTACGCTCAAGGTTGTGATTTCAGCTCTAGAGACACTTTGTTTACAGTGGAAGTATGGCCATATTCAGCTTGTGCATGAAAAATGTACCTGTGTTGATGTCAAACGGGCACTTTATGGAATACCCTACCCCGGACCCTACCCACTCACAAACAATCCTCATTCAATTTATACCAGAGGAATTAAATGACAGGGTAATTATAAACTTAGCCAGAAAAACCACCAGACAAGGACCAGACCAGTGATGACAGATATGTCTGGGCCAATTATCCTCTACACACTTAAAAATAGGTAGTTAAAATGAATCCTAGTCAGGGTTCACCTATGCACCAACTGAAACAAGGGTTAAATATGACACTTTTCCAGTTAAGTGTGTATTTATTATGGTTTGTAAGTTAATACCAGCCTGTTTTTGTCTGTTGGTATTAAAATCATAACAACTTGGTGAGTCCTCATTAATCAAGTTTGACACAATGGGACTATTGGCTGGGTAGGCGTACAAATATAATGTTCCATTCGTGCCCTCACGGGCACTCATGGAACATCATATACTTGTTCTTATTGGCATCTGAATGCCAATAGTTCTACTCAAACGATGCACTTACGATGTACAGTCTATTCCGCGTTCTAACATCCAGTCCAATTTCATTGCGCGCGCTCTTCTCACCTATGCTAGTAGTAATTACCATGTAGTTTGTGCCACCAGCATTATGTCATGTGGGGGTAAAAGGGCTATGTTGCAAACTGTGGTGTGTCTTACTAAATCAGCGTCTACCCGTGTAGGAGCAGACGAGAGCAGACTATAATTCCACCTCAAGGCTCAGTTGAAGAAAAGTAGTGGATTTAAGATATCGATGTTTTATCGTGGGTTTTTATGATCGTTTTAAACTTTGTATTTTATATAAACATGGATTTGCATTCCCAAAGAAAACAGAAGAAAGAATCTAGAAATGTACATGACACGTTTGTCTAAAAAGTTCCCGTTTTGTAAACATATCGGTTATGTCGGTTCACATTTGACAAAGTAAATCATGTAATTATGACAATCAAAAGTACAAAATATACTTTTATTTCGTGCTATGCGCGGATGTGCTCTAAAATCAATAGTGTTCGATTTTTAAAAATCCCATTAAACCGGTAATGTACCTAAATCATCGCAAAGTTAGAGGAAAATAGCAGTCTGATTGTCTTTTTTTTTTTTAATTCAGTGGGTGTTTTCTCAAGAGGCGCACCTAGCAGTCTCAAATAATATTTAAGGTAAATTTTCTAAATTCCACGGGGTTGCTCATTGTAATGTTTCCTTTAGCAGAAGGTTAGGCAATGATACCTGAAAAGTCGGTAGGTTCGTAATGGCCACGATGATGTTTTATTCCGCAAAAACTCTCGTGCAACGAAGCACTTCTTCTTATGATTAAAGGTTATCAAGCTTTTTATATATATAGAAGCTGTTACTTTGGTCAGAAAGTTGGCGAATTATTAATTAGCAAGTCCTCGATCAAGTCCAACAGCGTCAAATATCCAACAAAAATTACGGGTTTTATTTTATTCATCATATCATATTCGATATAGTCATTTCAAATTTGATAGCTCAATAAATATTTTATTACTGATCATCAATCACCGGCCACACTTTAAAATTGTGTTGTCTCAATTATAAACCAGGACGCTGTCCTGAGGTAATGCCGGTTCAAAAACTGTTTGAATTTACACGCTGGTTGATTCTCATTATTTTAACAACTCATCACAATCATCAAAATCGAAAAATATATATCTCAACACAACTGAGCTAGTAGCCCCAGGCATTATCAAGTAATATCAAAGAAGATTTGTTCCCTTTTTAATTGCATTTTTCATTGTATCTCGGGGATGAAATCTTTCGACACACTGAAATAGAAAACGTTCGTAGGATTAGCATATTTGCACCTGCTTCCGTCCAGCTCGTTGTCCGCGACGTCACAAGGGGATCAAATTCTAAAAACAATATCTGCACTAGTCCATCATCAATTGACATTAACAAGACAAACGCCACCTAAATGATTTGATTTTACCATATACGATGTATAACGCGTCGATGAAATTTACACAGCGAATAAAATGTTCACCGCATGCAAAGTCTCGTCAGAAATATCCGGTGAATGTTATCACACCTGTGTGTTATTAAACCGACGCGCCATTTGGGATTAGTAGTATTGTATCGATAATTTGCCCTGGATCCATGACAAAAATAAACAGAACTATGACATTGTGTATATTAGGATGAGTTCAAACAAATTTGCTACCTAACCGATTTTATTTTCATTTTCAAAAGATCTCAATTAACATAGAATAATTATATCGTAAACAAATTAATCAAAGATTAAACACGTCACCTTTGAAAACATTGTACTCTTTTAGCTTCCTCTACAAACATCGCCTTGTGCCAATGACAGAAAGCATGGACATTTGTCGTGTCCTGAGTTTCTGATTTCAACTCAGCATAGGTAGCGCCATTTTACTTTTCCTGACACAAACAAGACTCCGCTATTAGATGGCCAGGTCTTGGCCTTATAATACAATAGACCGTTACAATGTACTAACATACAAACACCACATTCAAAGATGAGACTAAGGGTTACGCATCACATACCAACATAAATTAAAGAGGATCGCATAGGGAATTCAATAGGGAACTTAAATAATAACAGCGAGGCAGATAACTACCGAAAGTTTCACAACTCAAACATACATTAAACAAGCCTCGACTCATATCCAAACTTAATAAGCAAGGACATGAGCCGGTGCGGGAATCGAACCTGTGACCTTTCGAACACCAGTCGAATGCTCTAATCACTGAGCTAACCGGCCGTCTCCGATAAACAGAGTACAGACCAGATAATAGTGATATAGAGCAGTCATGGATTATAATTGACAAACAATACAACAACACACGGTATATGAGATCATTAAAGATGCTTACTCTCAACCATAACATTATAAATACATACAAACACCACATCCGAAGATGAGACTAAGGGTTACTTATCACATACCGACATATGTGGCGCCATTTTAATTTTCCTGACACAAGAAAAACTCCGCTATTAAATGGCCAGGTCTTGGCCTTATATACAATAATACAATAGACCGTTACAATGTACATACAAACACCACATTCGAAGATGAGACTAAGGGTTACGCATCACGTCTCAACATAATATAGAGGATCGCATAGGCGATTCAATAGGGAACTTGAACAATTTAAATGATAACAGCGAGGCAAATAACTATTGCAAGTTCCATAACTCAAACAAACATTAAACAAGCCTCGTCTCATATCCGACCTTAAAAGCAAGGACATGAGCCGGTGCAGGAATCGAACCCGTAAACTTTCGAACACCAGTCTAATGCTCTAACCACTGAGCTAACCGGCCGTCTCCGATAAACAGAGTACAGACCAGATAGTAGTGATATATTCTAATTGACAAACAATACAACAACACACGGTATATGAGATCATTAAAGATGATTACTCGCAACCCAACATTATAAATACATACAAACACCACATCCGAAGATGAGACTAAGGTTACGCATCCTATACCGACATATCTCTAACTAACCTGAGGTTCCCACAGTTATTTTTACATTTTTATGCCTCGTAGGACAATTGCATGTCACATTCAAGATATGTATATCCTATCATACCACATGTCGAATAAATTATTTACACTTTTTCGCGCGAATCCACTGTAGTAGAATTGAAAATATTAATAAGAATAAACCTGGATAAAACGTACGTATTTTAGTCTGCCATGATATGATTTGGTTAGTTAATGTGGGTATGCTGTGTGTGAGTAACTCTAAGTGTCTATTCTTTCAATGGATCAACACACACATCTACTTTATTATATTGACTTTCAGGTTTCCATTACCTGTAATTTCGCCTTTAAAAAGAAAACAGTCTTGTCCCTGTCAAATATTAAACATTTGTCACGGATACATGAAAGCTAAGATACAGGACTTACGGTGGTGATATCAAATTGAAATCTCATCCAAGGAGGGTAAATCGTGTGTTCACTTCTACCGAATTATTCGCAAAAATGATTAAGAAGGTGTTTTTTTATTCAATAATATTTAATCAAGTATTTAGTTATTTATTTGATTAATTTGCATAACAAAGAACAGATATTTGAAGACAACCATAACTTTAATATTGGCTTGTTACTTATCAAACTGGATATTAAAACATAATAAACAACAAAATGGTATGAGCGCTTTTTATGATTATTTTTTTCAGTTTTCAATTATACGTTTTTTAACCCTAACTCACACGGCTATGTTTTTGCGTGTATCGGGGGGAAGGGGAAAAAGTACAATTTTTGAACACGAAAAATCACCGAACACCCCCGGGATTCGATCCCGGGACCATCTGCACCCCAGTCTGTGCCCCTATCAACTGAGCTTACTCCCCAGCACATATGCGGGCAAAGACTTCGTGCCCGCATATGCCTGCTGTAGGTGACGTAATCGAGCCAATGCAGCAGCACGCGCGTGGAGTTTTATTTTGTAAGATGTTGTATGGTGTAGTTGGGTAAGGGTTATGGAACATTGACAAATTGTGTGTTTTAACCCTAACTCCCACGGCTATATTTTTGGGCAGAGAAGCATGGTTATACACAGGACGCCTGTGTGTGGATTTCAATACCAGGTCTCCTGTAATACGATTGTTTACATCCAATACAGGTCTATCGCAAAACATTGAAATAAAGGATAAACGGTGCTTATGCCTTTTGAGCCTATATACCTCGATGGGAGTACCATTTTTAGGCGAGTGTACACCATTTTCATGAATTTTAGGGTAAGCGTGATAAT
Organism: Ophiura sarsii; assembly: GCA_035610835.1. Taxonomy (NCBI): domain Eukaryota; kingdom Metazoa; phylum Echinodermata; class Ophiuroidea; order Amphilepidida; family Ophiuridae; genus Ophiura; species Ophiura sarsii. The sequence goes on from CM069455.1 coordinate 28,138,610, forward strand.
TTTCACGTTAAATATATGCCTTGTAGTATTATATAGTGATGATCTTTTTAAACATCATTTCAGAGATAAAAGATTCATTTTATGGTTGAAAATCGGCAAAATAGGTTATTTATTCAATCTTGGAAAGTACTGTGACGGAGGCCGTTCCCTTGAAAACGCAATCCCGTTCCAAAGCCCGCTCTCTATTGCAATAGCGCATTTATTCCTCACCCAGCGGAATACAGACTCCCGTTATTTGATCCGCCGCCGTGTAAAATTAACGGTAATGCATCAATAAATAGCACGCCCATAAGCCGAACGCGCACCCGTTGTGGAGCGTACGGATAAAGCGATAAACGATGTAGGTGTATAAGTAGTGTCAGTGTACGCTTGTCATGTGTTCTTATACGTAATACAACGAGTTTACGAATTGACAGATTGGCCGTACAGCCGGAGGGCATGTAATGTATACCAAACAAGGTTTGCGTAAGTCAAAACAGAATCCATCAGTCTGTAGAAATGGTCACCTCTTCCCATTGTGGTACAGGTGGCTGTTGGGGATTGTTGACTTCTTTATTAGGATCCAGGGATTGAGGGTAAGTTCAGTCTAGTGATTAAGATACCCAGGAGGCGAAATACACCACGTAATGGCTAATCTAATCTATCAGCAGGATTGTATTAGTTTAGATTATATTGAGTTGTATTGGTCGGAATAATCTTATGAATTACCATCGCTTACATGGTTATAATTGTCAAAGATACACCGGAAATATGTCCCCACGAGCGATATTTTCAAAGTAAAACTATTACCCGGTCAGAGCCATTTACCGCAGAAACACATTACATTTGCTTTACTAAATAATTGCTTTCACAATTACAAGTCAGTCTGTTAAGTCAGTCTGTTTTCATGGAGGAACCCCGAGGTTCACTGACATTGGAATCGATGACACGTAGATATAGGTCCTATCGACTCACTGACTTTTGCTAATAGCAATGAGTCTATCAACCTTCCCCAAGTAAAGATGCATAATAAGCTAAACTAATATATTTCATTTTATGGGCATTCCAGTACCTGACAAAAGATGGTATGTGTATGTATGCCATGGGTCCTCTCCAGATGGCTGTCGCATCAAACATTTAAGATTTTTTTTTTTTAAACCTGAGATTATTTAGGGGGAAATGTATGTTATTTAGATACCGAGTGATCATTCAAAGGCACTGTGCGAATACACGTGTAAAAGTTGTAATGCTTAAGGATATTGCGAGTTTCTTTCAACGTGTGAAAAGATAGTCATGCTGGTTCAAACACATTCAGAGTAACCCAGAAAACGTAATTGAAATATTGTATTCTGGTTCATCATTGTGTTTTACACCTACTATATGGATCATACTACCTTCGGGTCGATCATAGCACATTTATTTTATGAATTTTTACGTTTCACGTACTTTCATGAAAACAACGGAGCTCCATGCATGTTTACAACACGCTGTAGAAAAAATATATATATGTGGGGTTCGAATGTTTGGGTGTATTAGGTTTGAGTGCGATCTAGGCGAGTGATTGGACCAGTTATTTAAGAGTTAGGGATTGAGAGTACAATTTAACGATGAACAATAACGCACACCACACCTGGTAGCTCAACTGTTTCACACACCCACACAAAATTAAAGTTGAAACATTTGACACAAAGGAGCCGGGTGTGGTATTGAAAATGATTGATTTTCTTTTCGTTGAATGCATTTCTTCTCTGTCAAAGGATGCTACCCAAAGACGAATCGATCCCTTATGGTTCTTAACCTTACTTTTTAAAAAGACGATATCAATGTATATCCACTTTACTCAAGATGGAACATTACATGCATACTTGCATTGTGGGTTTAATAATGCCATGATTGGACTCCTGGCGCCGAACATCTTCCCGACACATTTATAAAAATGGTGCTTTAACATTTTCCATGCGGCTATTAGTTTTACCATATACAAAACAGACTGTCAGAAACCTTTCCCAAATCTTATCTTAAGAATTACTGAAACAATACTAAACATGTTTGTAATTGTTTTAATGCATTTCCCATGGCGATTCCAAATAATGGTGATGAAATTCAACAATGTTGACATTTTTGAAACATTTTGTGAAATGTTTGAACTGTCATCTGCAGACGACTGCCGCGCCGCGTGGAAAGTGTTAAGAATAGTGTACATGATACATGTCAAGCTCATCGTATTGTGGTGGTCACATAATTACATTGTTATATACTAATGCCACTCAACTGTGGACACTGACATTATATTAAAAAAAGCCCTTTGATAAGTAAAAGTGGATATCTCAAAATGTGAAAATAGTTGTATTCTGAACTTCGTATTCAAAATTAGTCTCCTTTTTACTGTAAAACTCAAAGTGCTGTGTTTATGCTTCTTTCTACTTGAATGTGTCAGAAATACCCCATACAATAAGTATTACTTGTTCAAAACATTAAATGAAATATATACAAATGAATTGCGCAATATTTATGTATTGGTATACCTGTATTGTAAACTACTTTAGAATAAAACGAGATATCGATGCAGAACAGTGTTGGAATTGCAACATGAACGCTGACATATTTAATTTAATTTCGTTCATCATTCATTCTATGCTGTTTTGAGGAGAATGACTTCAAATATATTTTATCTTGTTGGTATGTTTGAAAAAATATCATATGATACAATTCCGTCAATGTTGTACCGGCCATACTATATTTGGTCATAATCATTAGCCACTCAAAAGGGGCGTGGCGTTTGACGTCAGTGAAAACATTGCCCACAGATGACAAAACGGCACCTGTATGATTATGAAACTAGACACCCTCGTCTATCATTTTCTGCTAAAAATGATCTCACTACCCTACTTCACAGTCAGCCAATAAATGTATTCATAATCCACCAATCTAGCTTTAGTTACAATGTAAATAGTTGGCAGTGACATAAGTAGTGAGACAGAAGTAGGGCTGCATTTAAGTAAGAAGAAAAAACGACGGAAGTATTTTGCTTAATTCTCAACCCCTTCGTATAATATTAAGACTGCAGGAGAAATATAGATGGCGCTATCTGTTCAAAGTAATTTTTATCACTGAAAAGCATAATTGATTTATTTTCTATTCAAAGCAACTTTGACTCATGTTTTTCTCTTTGTGTAGTGATATGTTATCGTTTGTGCACTGAGCTATGATGGTGGTTTTTGTATACACCATTAAAATCAGGAATAGAGAATATATATTGGGTATATGCTGTACACTGGGCAGGTTTTTGTAATATTTAACAATCATATGCCTGGACCATATGAATACAACAACTGTACCTTCGACGCAAGCAGGCCTGGAGAGGAAGATTCCTTGCGAGCTATTGCATTGGGGTTTTTTTATATCTTTTATTGTTTATTTCTATCATAATTTTCACATTTCACATAGTTTCATCGTGTTTACATTGCATTTATCAATACATGTATAACACATTTTCATATGCTTTTCAGCATGTTTACATGTTTAGCACATTTTCATATACTTTTCAGCATTTTTATATTTTTATATGCTTTTCATAATTTTTTACATTTTATGTATAGCACATTTTTAATATACATGCCTAATATTGTAAATCATATCTTAAAAAGGCTTGGACACATAGGTCAGGCCTAAAGAATTCTCAGTCCACAGTTCATTGAATTGTGTTTATGCTTTCAATTCATGCTCTGAAGTCCTCGTTTTACTTTTAATTTATTAGTAATTTTATATGTATGTTTATATTTTTGACTCTCTATTTTTATCCCACATCTGTATATAGCCTTGGTGTTCATGGGTAAAATTGAAGGTCTCATTTTTGTACATCTTTTTAAAATTTGTATGTATATTGTTATTTTTGTTAAGAACGCACCGTTTTTAAAGACGTGTGCCGCTGTTGTAAAAGCGTATGTTCTAATAAATAAACTAAACTAAACTAATTGGTTCAGTAATCCTTAAGATGGACTTTGAAACTTGGGAAAGGTGTCTAAAAGTCTGTTTTGAATGTGGGAAAACTAATAGCCTCGTGAAAAGTGTTAAACAATTCTTACACAATTTTGGTTGGATATTCCAAAAGGGTACTGTTTATATTTTCTAACGTGTGTAACTCTGATCAAGACATGCGTATAAATAAATATTGTGTCACGATATTATGGACCTATTATCGATGTTTTTACCAAAATCCTAAGATAAATTGGAAACAGTCATTACGTATCATCATATTTCTCTTGACATTTGGAATGAGTTTTCCTTACTGTTTGACTATCCAAGCATTGTATTTTACTGCTATAAAACCAAACATATTCTTGGCCAATAATATGCTAGCAAATTATCTTATTTGATAATAATAGAAAGAGAATAACATATAATTTATATTCATATACATTTAGCATCAATTAGTGACATTCCAACGCACACACCCCTGCATAATGTCCTTAATAAAAATATTATAATCTCCGTACTATAAGTGTACATTTGTATTGCTCATAAAATGATTAAAGGAAACCGCGATAAAATCTCTCCTATATTTTTGTTTTACAGCGCTTTTTCTCTCCCCACCCTTACCTACTCTTTACCTTACCCCGAATTACCTTATAAGTCATACCCAAGAGCATAATAATACGCCATTTAGGATAAGCTTGACATATGAGACTCCTCGCCGCTTGCATCTCGCCTAAAGACAGAGCGTGAAGACTCATGTACTAGCCCGTTAAATATTTTCCGTCGCCTTAGGTTCCCGCATGTATATTGATATTTAGGTTTTTGATCCTTTGCAAGAGGCGTATCGCTACCTACTGAAGCAAAGAGGAATGAAAATACAAGCACGGTAATGCCCCGGAGCAAGACAACATAAGGCCCGGCAAATACTCGCTTGTATCGACTATCTTGGATAATACAAGAACTATTTTGGGGCCCAACTGTTATTATGGGGTTTTGAAATTGACTTTGCGTGACGGAATAGTTGGCACTGGATACTTAAACAAATATTGTTACTTGTAGTCCGTGAAGGAAGGAATGAGACGAGGCTCCAGTCTCATTGTTATTAAATACATATTAGTAGGTGTAAATGAACTCGTTTCAGTTTGAATATACAACTCAAGGGAAGAAAAGCATCGAATAAAATCTTACATTATTGCAACTCGATGATCTTGATAAACACTGTGGTACCGCAAACTTATTCGTTTTAAATCAACGTTTAACCGTCTCTAATATATGTAATTTTAGGTAGTATGCTCATTCCCATACTCATTTTTTATTTATTTATATATTTACCATAGCCATTCCACATTCAAAATGCCCTAAACTATAGCAGACAAAGTCGTGTAATATACCGGTGTGTATAAAAGTGTCGTTAACCTGCAGATCGTTATACATTTAGTGTTTCTTTAGAATGCAAGCACTATCAATTGGCACTAGTGAAATGTGAACATTTTTGAAAAAAATCTCCCCAAACCCTTCACTTCAACGATATTATATCGGGAACTGGTCATTTGTACCCGTGTGAGTGCGCTATAGTCAAACTGAGAAGATCTACTGCAGCGAATGTTTTGACACTACCCAAATCTCCTTCAACAGAGATAACATGGCGTATATTTCACTTAGCTTTCGCCCGTTTAGTCCAATAAGAAAGACCATAGGTCAATTTGAATTTCCTAAAATGTGTTATACAGACTCATTTAGGCACGAAGAAAAAGCGGCATATTTAAACATATTATCGACTCAACACGATTACTTTGCCTAAGTGCAAAATATACCCTCATAATTTTAGTAGTACATGCAACTGTAGGGGTCGCTTATGAGTCCACACCACTTTAAAAAAATAATGGAGCAGCCCACAAAAGGCGTGTTAAATTTGGTGAGATGACACTCCTCTAAGTGAACTATAAAAAAATGCTCCAAAAGTTATTTATTTGGCTGATATTCCGTTCGGATGATTATAATATGAAGAATATCAAACAATATCAATGCAAATGTTCTTCTTTTGACCATTCTTGTAAGATGTTTGAGTCATTTTAGAGACTTCAATTAATTGATTAGAATTGCTAGACCAAGGAAAGGCCTGGGCACTCTACAAATATGGTTAACTTCGACGGGGCATATCTCGAAAATGTTGCCTTGACCTTGTTTTTGCTGTTGTTTTAATACAGGAAAGCCAAGACAAAGATCTTCATCTTAATAGAAGAAAAAGCATCCTTTAGCAATATTAATGATGGTTGTTCAATAGTTTAAGACGTTTAAACTTTGATTATATATTGTGGGGAAAATTGATCTGTTATGTACATTTGAACAGGCCAAACGTTAGTTTTATTGTAGTTCAACGGTTTAGAAAAACAGGCCAAATTCAAATTTAAATGACACTTACTTAATCGTTATTAAATGATTAGTATTCATCAACACGTTCCTATTGAAACTATTGTAATAATTTTAGTAAGAGCATAATATTTTGGTAAACAACTTTATTTTGTTTTCATTTAAATGTTAACAATAATCCAAATCGTCACATTATAAGATATGTTATTAAATATACAACTTTTAACACAATGTCAATCTACGCTCGTAGTTTTTTCCGTTATTGATTGTCCAATTTTCATTACCCACTGCACGTCAGCAAACTATGGTACCATGCATTAATATATTCATATTGGGAAGGATAGCAGTTTGCTCACGTACATAACAAAAAGGTTGACTTATAAAGCGCTTATCATACCTTCCTATCACGTTACTTTATAATATGAATATGACGTAATGATGTACAGCCCAATTGATGTGTATAACATGGCAGACTTTGGGTTTCAGTTGATTGACAAAACCATGTATATCAATCCGGCCCTTTAGCATGTATAAAGTAATATTTCTATGTATTATAACCTTTGCGCAGTCTGCTCTAAACGTGTTAAAGGGTCAAAAACAGATGTATCAAAACCTTGTAAGTATTCTTGCCACTAAACATCACGGAGAATACTAATTCATCAAAAATGTGGTCAAGTCATGGAAGTTTGGTCAGTCAGACAAATTTTGTAATACTTATGATCAATTGTCTTTTTGGAAAAGTGTACTTTATGTCCCAGACACTGGTATACCAGTATCGTTCAGTACTGGAACATAAAAATTGCCATGACGGTCGATACTGGTACGATTTTACTGTTCCAGTATCGGTCGAATACTGGAACACCAAAGTGTGTTCCAGTATCGGGCGAACCAGTATCGGGCGATGCTGGTACACGTAATACCAGTGAGATTTGTCCCAGTATTAGTCGATACTGGAACACTGACTTTGTACCAGTATCGAACGATACTGGGTGTTCTAGTATCGGAAGATACTAGTACAGGCCAGAATCTGGGTCATAAAGTACACTTTTCCGTATTGTTAATAAATTGTCAGCGTAGCAATTATTTTCTTAACTATTCAACTTGTAATGAAAAATGAATGAATGACAATTTGAGTGACAATTTATATCAATATTTTGTAATCAATAATTAGTCATTAATATGAATGACAAATTGAATGACTAAATTTAATTTGTTATTTCACTATTAAATGGTCATTAATTTGTCACATAATTTGTCATCCATTAAATTGTCATTAAAAGTTAAATATATTTAGGTCATGGAAATGTTTGTTATGCTGACAATTAGCTAGAAATACGCTAAATTGTTCTAGTGTCAGCATTACAAAATATTTCTTGAATTACAAACCTCCCATTTTTAATGACAATGTTTTTAATTTGTCAAATTAGACCCCTTTATTGACGAATTAATATTCTATGTATAAAGCAAGACATTCCTATACATAACGGTTGGGCAGTTTCACTTTATACAGGGTGTCCCAAAAGTCTATGCACGACTTTGAAGCTTTGTATTTCACAAAATATAAGTCGTATTAAAAATATGAATACATATTTAGAAAGAGGAGATGTGGGAAATAATTTTGATACCAAACATTGGAGTAACATCTGTTTGTAATGTCACCCTAGAAGTAAAATATGTATTACTGCAAAAATGTAATTTTATACTTCGGAGGAATAAAATTCATAAATCCATACCTATTGAGATTAACAAAAAGACGGGTAGAGTTGGTTACACGGAAAGTGATCCGTCAATTGTAATATTTAAAATATTACATTACAGTGATCCCATCATAATAACAAACTATATCACACATAGTTTTCGTTTCTATAGTGAAATCTAGTTTAAATGTTTTCCATTTATACAGAGACGTGTGCTTATGCAAAAATACAGACCTAAAAGATTGAATAACGTAACAGAAATGTGAACACACACATCACACAGCGAATAGATCTATTTGGACTTATGGCTACTGCATGTCTTATGACATCAATGTGACTTGTTGATCTACCAGTCTTTTTTTTCTACCACATCGAGACAAATCATGCACAGTTCCTGTGTTCAAAAATGTATCCACCAACTTATTAAAAATGGATATAATTCCTGGTGCACGTTTCACTTTCAAATGTTTTCTGAACTTTTGTTGAGAAAGTTGAACTGAATTTGTTTCAGCGTGAAACCATACAATTTGTATTCGCTTATCTATGCTGTAAACCATCTTGAATGAAGACTTTTGCTGTGCAATGTTGTCTACGCCTATTTATGTTGTGAGTGACCGAGTTTGGTAATAACATTAATGTTGCAAGGTAAGCAGTGAACAGTGACTAATGCGCAACGTTGCTTTCATACCGTTAATTTATGCGCACCTGTTTTAGCAACAATGTGTGGTACTTGGTATTGGTGGGTCTCACACGGCCAAAAACTTTCAACCAGTTTTATAATATTGTGGGTTCACCAATAGGGTTGTGTTTGGTATCTAAATAATTTCCCAAAATCTCGTCCATCAAAATATGGTTATATTTATACCATATTATTTATATTTTATGAGATATGACTCTTCAAAAACGTGCATAGACTTTTGGGACACCCTGTACATGCTGAGGGGTCGGAAAAACATACGAGGTTTTGACAAAACCATACGACCATATTCGTCCTCTGTATTCTTCCCGCAGAGATTCTTGATTGCAATGAGCAGATTTTGGATCACGACTTACTGCGAAAAACAATTGTCCACCCTAATCAAATTTCGATAGAAGGCGGTGCTAAAGAACTGAAACCGTTTTGGCCCATAAATTGTCCTCTGTATCAACAGTACTGAACTTGGTTTACGCGTAAAATGGCAAAAAAGAACTGCATTACTCGTTGTTCGCTTACAGAATTTAAACTTAAATTGTATCTATTATCTGGTATAATCGAGGGCTTAGACGTAACATCAATATACAGGTTGACTTGTGTGGCAGATAGAGGCCATCGCCTGAAAAATGTTCAAATAATAGAGTTTATCCGTGTAGCCAAACGCAACGGACTACAAAGAGGATTCGCACCCGGCCTATTCTACATGTATATTGAATTGTATCGATACACGACGTATAATTCATTGCACGACCCGTGTTAAACAAGTGGCCTACATATCATATAAAAACCGGTATGGAAGCTAATCCAAAACACGGATAACCTCTACCGTGTGTCTATAGTTTCTCCTTTTAACAAATCATATCTTAAGTAAGCTTACCGTTTTAGTCTTACCTTTTTTGTTCATTTCGCTTGAAAACGTTTCATTTTAAACATAGTGTAAATTATAGATCCTTATTGTATCCATTCTGGCGGGAAAATACAACACACCATGCATGATTTCCAGCGCGGTTCATAACACCATGATTGTACTATTCCAACTTCTCATAAATCTGTGCATAATCATCTCAACGTTAGCTTTAACAACAATCGCATCGACAATAAAAATGGCTTTGACATCATAAAATATAGCGATGGTGTATATATTAATGACTGTTTGTCGGGAATAAATCATGCATATGATTCAAATTTACAGTCACCCCATATCTGCGTTTAGGCATAACATTCAAATATTTGGCGTTATACTTAATTCGTTTAGCGCGCCAAAAACAGCCTTTACGCTTGGTCAATAACTGAAGCGCAATAATAATTGTTGCCTGTACGTATGTATGTATTTAGTATGCTAGCGACGACCCAGCGTGGATTGTCTTAGATAGTCAAATTACTTTATAGAGGCTAGAATAAGGTGATAATGACAATTGCCTGAATAGGTCTAAATATGGTTTTTAAAAACCATCATAACATTTTTACTTTTAAAAATATTTAAATTAAATTATTATTCATATATTTGTATTATAGATTATTGTTTTTTGTGTTGTCATTTTGTTTTTCGGGGATGTTTCATGAGTGTATTGCAATGTTTGCTACCATAACCGTTCGTCGATGAAAAATGTAAATATGTCTCCCCTCAAAAAAATATACCATACCATACACGTGCAGCTCTAAAATGCCTATTGTCTTAATTATAGTTACAAATTACGTATGCAAATCATGTATATATAGTGCCACTACGTTTTAGTCTGTTCCTATTTGATCAAAGCCACTACCACTGCAAGAATTAGTGCCACTGAGATTATGTATGAAGCAGCTATTTGCGAAATAGGATTAACGAATACAATATTAATATATAATCCAGAAATTATGTTGTCGCTACAATAAACCGATATTTCGTGATGAAACCAAATAACTTCTTATTTACTCTTTCAAACATAACTATAAAAGGGCCATTAAGACCTTCTCTCATTTCCTCTTTCAAACTTCCAAAGCAGATTAACAGGTTGTCAATAGCAGATTTACACCTTTTCTAATGACACGATATACAATACCTCTGTTTTTTTCCTATACACTATCCATGACATATTTTAGCTGTCCAGACATGGGTAATAAACAAATTATCTGTCACGTACTTGATTAGCCACATGGTGTGAATAACTGCTATTTTAAAAGCATTTAATACATATAGTTTTGCTGAACCCTGTATGAATATGACGGCAACAACATAGGGAGTTGTCATTCGATTCATTACAGTGTTCAATACTGTCAGTACTTATTATGCTGATTTAGCTACTTGTATCAGCTAATTATTAAATAATACGAGGGATGTAAAGTATTGTAAAGGAGAAAACCAGATGGTGTGCCTCTACTACTTCGGTGTCAGCCGTGTCAGATACATAATGTAAATCCTGCTACTCATGAACAGTTTTAAAATTTCAAATATCAAAGGGGTATTTATAAGAGAATACTAAGGTACAATAGCTTGTGCTTGATATGGGCAAAAGTTGCGAGATGTCTCATATTCGGAATGCAGATGTTTAACACTTTCCAAGCGGCCATTGGTTTTACCATAATTATACAAAATAGATTTTCAGAAACCTTTCTCAACTTTCAAGGTCTATTTCAATGATTACAGAACCAATACTAGACATGTTTGTACTTATTCCAATGCATTTCTCATGGTGATTACAAATATGGTAATGAAAGTCATTAATTTTGAAATTTTTGAAACATTTTGTGATGTTTTGGAATGTCGTCTGCAGACGCCTGCCGCGCGGAAAGTGTAAAGTTGACCCTAATCTTAGAATATGTTGTCATAATTGTGGAACAATTTGGTTCATGAAAATGAATGAAACATTAAATAATACGAGTATATATTGTAATGTACATAAGTTATGTTTGCTTGTATCCATCAAAGAAATGTTTTCTTTATGTTTTATAATAAGGCCACTGCAGATAGGAAGTGAAAGCTTCAACGAATCATCAGAATACTATTCAATATGTATACTATTTCAATATTTCTCCAAAATACATTATTTTAAGGTTAAATATTGAACTCAATTATTACACTCAAATTATCTATGACCATATCATCATATCATTTCCATGGTTATTCAAATGTTATCTGTATCTGTAAGTGTTGAGTTAAGTCTATTTATTAATACGTTATTCGTACGGTGCTTGGGATTGCTAATCACTATACATGCATATTGTATTTAGATCAAAACGGCTTTCAAGAGACGGCGTCTGTACCTTCAAAACCACTTCTTTGCTTGTAGATTATGGTTAATGTGTCAAAGTAACATTGAATACCATTTGATCAATACACGCCAAATATTTCATTTAAGATAGTTGACCTCGATGAAAAATCAAACAAGCTAACAACAGATATCAACGATCATGGGCTTAGTAGCGGAAGAACACAGGGCAGCAATTCCACAAGACAAATGCATAATGAATATTGAAAATAATGATTAGCTGTCGGGTAGCATGTCAAACACAAGAGATTGAACGAAATATAATGATAATAATATCGCACGCGTCAAAGTGTACATAATATAAAATGCTTAGCGACAATTATAACAAATCATGGAGTGTTCAGCTCATGGATTTCAATTAGCGAATGGTAATGAGTGTTTATTTGTATTGATATCTAATCATTTATAAGTGTTTAATTATACAAATATCGTTGTCTATTATATAAGTATTGATGATGAAAGTCAGACGGAGCTAACTGAATGAGTATGTTCTTAGTTTTGGTTCTCTGAATCTAAAATTTCGTTTCTCTATTCTGCTACGTACATTTTGATTGTTTACTAGTTCATGCGAGTGCTGTGTATACGGAATGGTGTAAGATATCCTTAAGACATCTTCATTGTATCCATTGTCTATTGGATCACGGTATTAGTAGAATTTATTTCGATTCGATTCGACTCGATTCGATATCATAGATTCGGTTCGATAAGATTCGATTCGATTCGATAAGATTCGATAAGACAAGATAAGATAAGATAGGATAAGATAAGGTCACGTTTTTTTTACCTCGGCACCCATAAAAGGTGGTTTTGTTACATTCTAATAATTTTTTGTACTTCAGCTATTGTATTTGTGTAACCCTCTGCGTGATTGACTTGTGTTTGGACTTATTTTAACGGCAATTTAGTCCCCTTTAATAATCTGAAGAGAGAAAAAATCCATCACCTTTGATTAAATAAATACAGCTCGTTAAAGCATAATTAGTCAGGGTGGTTGAGGAAGTGGAGGAGGAGGAAGTGGAGGAGGAGGAGGAGGAGATAATTGTCTAATAATGGGTTGGACCGTTTTCCTGTAATAGAGCATTCTAATTCTTAGTATTATGTCAGTTTAGTTCTAAATGATGCAACAATGCTTTACATCATTTACTTAAAGTGTCAATTAAGCTAATTATCTAATTTTCAAATCTGATTAACAAAGTAGGATGAACCATGTGCACATAGTCACAAATCCGTTTTTGTCAATGTTTCAAAATTTTCCTTGCAGGAAAATTGGAAAGGGTTATCAAGGCTCTGATTTCAATGTAAAAGCAATGAGCTCTAATTTGTATTTGCATAATTTAGTTATCTTTTCCATTATCTAAAATTTCGTATTTTGACCACCCTGTATATATATTTCCTGATAAGCTGAAAAATAAATATTGTATATGGCTGGATGGGTAATTTACTCAATTACAGCAAAAACATTTCTAGCCTTTGAATAGGTCCTGCATTGTTTATACAATGGAGAAAAAAAAGAAAATTATTATTTTGTATACAATTTTAGTTGTTAGACCCTGTATTATGTTTAGATCACCTGTATATTTGATTTTGAGTTACCATATTTTTAATCCTTAGATTATAAGCGTTCCAAATATATATGGTTTCATACACTTTAGATGTAAACATGTCGATATATTCTATTGAAACTGCGAAAGGAGGTATATTTCATGAAATATACTCATGTAACACAAATGTAGCCCAGTTTAAAAAACACGACCATAAGATAAGATAAGATAAGATAAGATAAGATAAGATAAGATAAGATAAGATAAGATAAGATAAGATAAGATAAGATAAGATAAGATAAGATAAGATAAGATAAGATAAGATAAGATAAGATAAGATAAGATAAGATTCACTCGGGTTAGTGGGTGATTAGTTACTTAAATATTTAATACATACATACTTCTATGTTAATATCCAATACGAAGATAAAGATGAATGAATACTATACCTCCGCATGTGATTAGTTTTGATGACCGACTGTATAGCCGCCCTATCAATAGGAATTAAAGTAGATTAAATATAGCATTGTGAATACCGTTTCAATACGAAATTTGTCTTTCTCGTTAGTTAAACTATCGTTTGTAAGAGATACATCGCTCTAATTATTCTTCATATTTTTAAGCATTATCAATTTGGTATATAATTATAATTACCCTTTTGTGCCAAGACGATACACCGCGGTTCCAGCCCAGACACAGACAGCCAAAGGGTTGATATATGGTATTAATAATATTGACTTGACCGCCATTTAGATCACGCGATAGCCTTCAGGATCATCACATGACTTGGATAAATGCCATATAGTTTTAAAAATCCATTTCAATAGTGTTGCTAGTGAATCTTTTAATTTCAGGTTGTTGTTATGACAAGTACTGTATCATGTAGGAATAGATTTTCAACCAATGGCCTATATCTATATATCATACATGTCAGAAGGACGACACATCATACTCTATTATTTTAAAGTACGCATCATGAATAGCTTTTTAATAATTTATCAATATTGGTAGATGTTTTCAAATTTATTTCTGAGGAAGCCGTATGTGCAACACTGTATATAGTGCGTGACAAATCATTCTAGGACGGTCATATAATATATATCTTGTATATAGATTTAATTCATTAACCAATGTAATGTTATAGTCATATTTCATGTCAAACAAGGGTTTAGTCTTACGAAAGACAATTTCTGTAATGTGTCTGGTGTAAATAACGTACGACAAATTAAATTGGAAATTGAAATTTTACATTAAAATTAGCAAAGCGTTGTTAACAAGCCTTTTCTCGAATTCGAAGTCCAAAATTGTTCACTTGGTTTGTTGGGTGTGGCTCTGATATCTCATTATTTGGTTCCAGTTTTGTCTTACTTTCATTTCATTCAACAAGCACGTACAAAAGTTGCTCGAGTCTTGTCCCGTCAGACGTTAGTGTGTATCCGTCCGACCGTGTAAATAAACACACAACAACACACGAAAAAAAATACAAATACAAAATCAAACAAATTACCACCGGTTTGTAGGTACAGTCCTGTGTTGTATCTATGACATCAACAAGCAACACAGTCGTGGTTTATTGTTAAGGTGTAATCTGCACATAAAAGAGAAATTGAATATGGTCGAAATACACCGTTTACGCAATAATTACTCGTTTGATTAAGTGCACCAAAGTTTAACGAATGATCTCAAGAATTATGAACGGCAACAAAAACCAAAATAACTTAGATTGGCGGTAAACAAGCTGCAGTAATAACGCCTTTAGGAATTACCTCTCTAATTGTTCTCTTGTTTGTTTCTTTGGTTTTTGGGAGTGATATTTGTAAAGCAAAGATATCAAATATCTTCTCCTAGAATAACAATCTTCCTCATAATATAATTATTTGTTTTTGAATATTCAAAGTAAAACAGTATGACAATAATTAGTTCTATACTCGGGTATTCTTTTCGTGACAGCCTCTAAACAATAATAGTTCATTGAATATTGACTCAATCTATTCCGAGCAGGCGTGCATAGCATTAATTATCCTTACATAATATACCAGCCGAGAAACGTCTTATCTTATGGCTTATTCATCATCACTTATAGAGTGGGAAGGGAGACAATAAACATGATGAATTCTATCACCACGTCAACACCACTTTTCCACATCACTCGCTCTCAAATCTCCGCCATATACCATATGGAATAGCACAGCCTTGCTGCAGAAACGAGACTATTAAGTGAATTATATTGAATCGTGGAATTCTGGTTGCTCCACGTGGTGAATAGAAAAACAATTCGAAAGCTGTTTAAATTCCTTGCAGTTCAGGCGAATGCTCACCGCAGAACACTAGGCTGTTATTTCTAAGCCGAAAAAGAAAACAGGTCATAATTGATAGGGAAATTCAAATCGAAATCAATTATCTTTTCAATGGCTTTCAATGTCCTCGGTTTATTGTCGTGTCATTCACCATGGCTGTATCAGGCGTTTCGATTACATACAATGCTGGTGAAAAGTAATTTCCGAAAATGTAGATACACTTTAACGACGGAAATAATGGATGCATGGTATTGCCGGTATAGGAAAGTGCACGTTAAATGAACCGCCATCAATTTAGCAATTGAAACTATTTAACTGTAAAATATCCGTCCGAATTCAGTCGAATTCTTAAGTCACTAATACAGAAGCACAGCCTATGAACCGTGTAAGGCGTGTTATTAGATATTGATTCTATGCGAATTATAAAACCAGTAAGGATATTAAATCGGAAATCGACACATGATGCATGCTGAAAAGGTATCCTAAATCGCAAGAAGAAAAGTATCAGTGTGGCAATACTTCCGGGGGAAAGCGTCAACAGGTTCAATACATAGTGCTCACGATGGAGAGTTGTGAGTAAACAAAATCATGGAGTTTTATTTAACGTGAAATGGCATTTCCAGATTACGTAACGTTTCAGGCAAAGGTGACATAATGTACTTATTTGGAAATGTTCGTGAATATTCCCTTTCAATTTCGATGTTCAAAACCAATTATCTAACAGATCGGGAATAATTCTTATGAGGTTCACACTGCAATATTTAACCTTTTATTGGACATGAATGTTTACATGGCTGTACTTTTGGTGTTTTTCTTCAATAAATGTATCAACGTACCATTTTGATCAATCTGATCTCTTATACAAAAAATATTCAAATGAACAAAATATCAATTCCGGTTTGAAGTACATTTCTAACAAAGTCTCATCTATCATCTATGGTATCCTAGATGTAGTAAGCATAACTTTTCCATAACGTAACTAGGATGGTGTCATTAGGTTAAATCAATGAACCTAATAAGTATGTCGCACAAGATGGTTAGTTGAATTAGAACATGTTTTAAATACAATCCATATATAAATTGACATTTAAATGACGATTTCCGGGTTGATATTAACATTTTCCACGTCTGCAGACGACATTCCAAAAGTTCACACATTATTTCAAAAACGCCAACATAATAAAATGTCATTACTGTATTTGAAATCATTATGGGAAATGCATTAACATAAGTACAAACATACCTAGTATTGATTAGTAACCCTTGAGATATACCTTAAGCTGGGAAATGTTTCTGAAAAATCTGTTTTGTATATGGTAAAACTAATAGCCGCGTGAAAAGTTTTAACCTCTCAAAATTCTTTCACCCGCTATATCAATCATTTAATTGAGCAAAAGGATTGGTGCTTACAAGTTAGTAAACAGTTAGTTTCCGTTATTATCTATCAACGAGTGAGAGTTTTATGACAATCAGAGTCAATAATCTATTTTGTGTATTAAAACGTTTCTGTGTTATTTTACAATTAGAGAATGACATGTTCAAAGCATGTTTAGATCTTTAATATTCGTCTCTACAAATGTTAGTGTGAATTTCATTTTTTTTTCCTTGAAATCGCTTGGCGATTAAAATAATCTCTTTTTTTTATATGATGGACGTTTGCATGTAAATAATAGTATATTTGTGCAGCTGCATTTTTGAGAGAGGCTATAAAGTCATCCTTCGCCAAAGCAAAAAAAGGAAGATTACATCTACCTAGCCTTGCGGACGGCTTTTATTTGCGAAATTGTCTTTCCGTTTGTTAACCTAGTTATCCTCTTTATTCTTAAGCATCGTTAATTGTGTAAATGATTCCAATGACCCTTTTGTGTGCATACGATACACCGAGATATCATCACGGGAAGACACAGACCGCCAAAGGGTTGATATACGGTAATATTAACCTCCATTTAGACCATGTACAATTCTTGACCACCATGTGACTTCAATGAATGCCATGCAGGCAGTATCAAATATATTCAAATATTGTTTCTAGGTAAGTATAATCCGAGATTGTTATTAATTTTGCGGCGGGATTTGCGGCCTCTTGTTGGAAACGACTTTCAACGAATGACCTATATCTATATATCATACACTTCGAATACACTGTTTATTTATTGAACACATCGGGAATTATAGGCGTTTGATAGTTTTTCAATATTTAGTACTGATTTGCAAATTAATTTCTGAAGCAACCTACGCAAGCTGTATATTATATACAACAATGTATAAGACTCGTGACAGTTCATTACAATACGTTCATATCCTTTTATTATTATAATATCTTTTAGTGTTATATAACTCATAAACCAATGCCCACATTCCATGTAAAATAATGGCGTTGTCTAATGAAAGGCATTTTCTCTAATTGTTATATAGGTTAATATTAATAATCATACACTCTTAGTAGTGACGAAACAATCAGAAAGCGAAGAAACTAAACTACGCGGAGTACATTGAGAGTGTCTAATGCACTCCGCGTATATGCCGTTCAATGCGCGCATCGCGCGCTTTGTTTTGATTCTTTGTTCAAGAATCGCGGATTCGCTGATTTACACTGCTGGTGTTAGCAAACTTGTTATTTTTATATATAACATATTATTCTTCGTTTTTACATAGATCAAAATTATGTTCAAATTGTGAATTTTGATTTGTATAGTGTCGTGTATAAATTGGTCAATACATGCGTATGTTTTTTTTCACGAACAAAATAGAAAACAATGCACTTACAAAAATGTTGATATGCTCACAATAGCACTCCCTGCGGGGTCGTGCCATTATTCACACAACAAAATTAGCGCGCGTGAATTGATTCTTCAAACAACACATACGCTTATTGACCTATAAACGTACGACAAATGGCATTTGAAATTTAAATTAGTATTAAATAAAGAGTCGTTTACCAGCCTTTTCTCAAATCCGAAGGCTGAAATTGTGCCCTTGACATTGATTAGTTGGGAGTAGCTCTACCTCATTATTGTATCCGTTTGCTTCTTACTTTCATTTGATTCAACAAGCACGGACACATGTGCTTTTGAGCTTAGCACGAGCTTGAGTCTTGTCCAATCAGACCCAAGAGTGGTGTGTCCGGTAATACAGTTTTACTCAACCTTATATTATATTAATTTCAGGTTTTGTAACTTCTAAATGCAAGGCAAACAAAAGAAGTTGCAAAAGGATTTACCTCGCAAGTCGTTCTCTTGGCGTTTTTGTTATACCAACATATTATATTCTTAACTGAAACAAGATGTAAAGCAAACACACTATCTTCCTTTTTCTATAATAACTGTCCTCTTATAATTATCTCAAATTGAATATGCAAGTAAAATCACATTTGGACAATACAGACTTTTCGTCGATATTCATTTTTGGGACAGCATCTACACACTACTAGCACATTGAATATTAACACCATCAATTCCTAACAGGCGTGCATAGCATTAATTATCCTTACATAATATATCAGCCCCAAAACGTCTTATCTTATGGCTTATTCACCGTCACTTATAGAGTGGGAAGCGAGGTCAATAAACATGATGAATTCTGTCACCACGTGAACACCACTTTTCCAGATTACTCGCTCTCAAATCTCCGCCATATACATGTACCATCGGGAATAACACAGGCACGGCTGCAGAATATGAGACTAATAAATCACTAGTATTGAGTTGTGGCACACTGGTTGCATGCTTGCCATGTCGAATATATAGAATGCAATTGGACATCATTATAGATTCCCTGCAGTTCTTGCGAATGCTCATCGAATAACACTTGGCTGGTATTTCTAAGCCAAAAACAAAAAAAGTAACTGTTCAGAATTGATAGGGAAATTCAAATCGATATATATATATATAATTATTATTGACAACCATTTCTGGTTAGACTACGACATTTGAATAGAGCTGTATAGCCGCCCTATCAATAGGAATTAAAATAGATTAAATATAGCATTGTGAAGTGACATTGTCCCTAAAAATCAAGTTTTTGTTGGCAGACATACAAATATGAATTTCCATTATACTTTGGTCATTGATAGACCTTTGGTCAATAAACACTAAAATGGAACTTTTTTTTTTTTTTGCCTTCGTTGCCATGACAACGACACATATTAGAATTTTCATGGTTTTTAACAAAATGTTCAATTTTTCAGAAATTCAAAACTGCTAATTTACACATATCATTTTGAACAAACAATACAACCAGGATTTTATTTTCATTCAAAAATATAACCATACATGTCTCAACTTTCATTCCATGCAACAAAAAAACTTGTGCAAATTGTATTATGGGATATACCATTATTTGAAAAAGGGGTATTTTTCATAATAAATCGTGTGAAAAAAATACACCTTCGTAAATTAATCACAACTAGCAAAGTGGTGTTTTTTTGGCATTCACCTTCTACAAATGAAAGCTTGAGGGATATATGAATAATAATATATAAAAATATCCATGGGTAATTCATACCTGTTGGAACAGTGTTGCCAGAGAGTGTTGACTTTTTCCACACAAAAAATCGGTATTACATGGTATGAAAATACACGTTTAATTTCAGCAAACTATTTAATAAATCATCCTGTTATGTCTAAAATAGAGAACAACTATTTTTGGATCAGGGATAATATTGCTCATGTTTCAAAGTGCATATTAAAAAAAAGTGTTGCCAGGTAGGTTGAGTTTTAACTTTATTCATGGCAGAACAGACTCGTATTAAATAAACAGAATTCTTCTTAAATCTGCTTTTGACAGCTACATCCATTTACTGTATCACTATAAGTGATGTTTATTTACATTCATGTGTGAATAACAAAAGGATTTTGGAAAGGTATTAACTTCTAGTTTCAGAATATGGCTGATAGCAAATTCAAAGCGGTAGCTTTATATGAGTTTTCAGCCATTTTCAAAATGGCCGCCAAAATGCCAACATAATGCACACTAATAAACTTATGATGAATTTTGGAAACTCTGTTGGATGTAAATAACGCAGTCTTGTATGTATTAGACCACTAGACACTCATATCCAGAACTTTTGCTTTGTTAACACATCAAAATCCAAGATGGCCGCCAAAATGGCCGCCAAAAATGGTAAAATTCCATATATTGGCATATATAAACCAACACGTATGATCAGAGTATAGTTCTAACAATGGGATGTATATGTTAGACTATTAGAAACTCATAACTCGTATTTTTGCATTGTTAACATACTTTAAAACCAAAATGGCCGCCAAATTGATGGCCAAAAATGATCAACAATTGTGAAAATTCCATAAAATAGCATAATATCAACCATAATGCATGATGAAAATATAATTTTAATGATGGGATGTATGTATTGGACTACTAGTAACGCATATACAGTATTCTTGCTTTGTTAACTTAGTACAGAATCCAAAATGGCTGCCAAAACGGCCCCCAAAGTGGTTCCCGAAGTGGCTGCAAACATTTTCAAATTCCATAAAATGGGATAATATCAACCTAAATGTATGATGAAAATATAGTTTTAATGATGGGATGTATGTATTAGACCGCCACTAACTCATATCTAGTATTTTTGCTTTGTTAACAATCCAAAATGGCCCCCAAAATGGGTCCCAAAATGACTGAACAAATTGTTGGAATTCCATTAAATTGGCTAATATCCCCCAAAATGTATGATGAAAGTATAGTTTTAACATTGGGGTGTATGTATTAGACCACTAATAACTCATATCCACTATTATTTGTATTGTAATAACATACTTTAAATCCAAGATGGCCACCAAAATGGTCGCTGTAAATGTAAAAATAGTCTATATACATGAGTGTATGATAATCCAAAATAGATATTGTGAGAGTGTATATTACATCAAATCCACCAAATAGATGTTCTAAACTGGTAAGCTATTGCTTTCAGAAATAAGGCCCACATCTGTGACAATTTTGATTCCAATCACTTTCCAAAATGGCAGCCAGAATGGTTCAGTTGATGTTGAATGACCTAAAACAATTGTTTTGTATTGTAAATGAACAAACAAATGTTTTGTATTGTAAATGAACAAACAATTGTTTTGTATTGTAAATGAACAAACAATTGTTTTGTATTGTAAATGAACAAACAATTGTTTTGTATTGTAAAGGAACAAACAATTGTTTTGTATTGTAAATGACCTGTACTATGTAATACCAATACCCCCAAATTGAATGGGACAGCATTCACTACATGTCTATGATAAAGCCTAGGGGCTGTAGATCTAGTTTTAGTATTCTAAAATATCCAAGATGGCTGTAAAAGGTTAAAATAGCTGAAAAACAGTGTTAGTTTATTGTTAGTATTACATTGTATATGATCACATTATCATATCTACAGCTTTTAAGCCATCCAGTTAATGTGTTTGTATATGTGACAAGGATGATTGAATTGTATAGACTCCATTTTGACAATGTCATGTTATTAAGATGGGCATTATAATGAACATTTCATTAAAATTATCTCCAAATGGCCAAAATAATTACCACGGGTGGCCACCAATTGATAATAATATATATGACCAGAATAAAATATGGAGTCTATACCATTTAATCATACTTTGTCACCTACAGATACGTTTACTTGGTGGATTAAAATCTATATATATAATCTTTTGGTCATATCTAATGTAACACTAGCAATAAAACTAATACTGTTTTTCAGTTATTTTAACATTTTGCAGACATCTTGGATACTTTAAAATACTCAAACTAGATCTACAGCCCCTAAACTTGATCATATACATATGTTAAATGCTGTCTTATTAGATTTGGGGGTATTAATATTACATAAAATGGTCATTTAAACAATTGTTTTAGGTAATTTAACATACACTTAACCATTCTGGCAGCCATTTTGGAAAGTGATACAGAATCAAAATTGTCAAAGAGATGAGCCTTATATCTAAAAGAAAAAGCTTAGCAGTTTTAGAACATACTATTTTGTGAATGTGATGTAATACGGTATACACTCTTACAATGTCTATTGTGGATTATCATTCACTTGTGTAGACTATTTTAACATTTACAGCGGCCGTTTTGGTGGCCATCTTGGATTTAATGTACATTTACAATGCAAATATATTGGATATGAGTTACGAGTGGTCTACATCCCGATGTTAAAACTATACTTTCTTCATACATTTTGGTTGATATTATACCATTTTATGGAATTTCGACAATTTGTTCAGTTGATTTGGGATCCATTTGGTGGCCATTTTGGATTTTTAAGTATGCTAACAAAGCAAAAATACTAGATATGAGTCCCATCATTAAAACTGTATTACATCTTACATTTAGGTTGATATTATCCCATTTTATGGAATTTGACAATTTTTGCAGCCACTTCGGGAACCATTTTTGGGCCACTTTGGCAGCCATTTTGGATTTTGAACTATGTTAACAAAGCATGAATACTGGATATGAGTTACTAGTGTCTAACACATACATCCCATCGTTAAAATATATTTTCATCATACATTTCGGTTGATATTATGCTATTTCATGGAATTCTGACCACTTTTTACCATTTTTGGCCATTCATTTGGCGGCCATTTTGGTTTTAAAGTATGTTATCAAAGCAAAAATACTAGATATGAGTTTCTAAGGGTCTAACACATACATCCCATTGTTAAACTATACTCTGATCATACATGTTGGTTTATATATGCCAATATATGGAATTTTATCATTTTTGGCGGCCATTTTGGATTTAGATGTGTTAACAAAGCAAAATATCCGGATATGAGTGTCTAGTGGTCTAATACATACAGTACTGCGTTATTTACATCCAACAGAGTTTCTAATATTCATCATAAGTTTATTAGTGTGCTTTTTGTTTGCATTTTGGCGGCCATTTTGAAAATGTGCTGATAACACACAGAAAGCTACCGCTTTGAATTTGCTATCAATCATATTCTGGTTTCATGGATCCATACCAATACAAAAATCATTATTAGCCTTACTCCCTTGACATGGTACTGACCGACCCTACGGGCTCATGGACTAATATGTTAATACTAACTCAACATGGCATAATGTTGCAATACTGCTAATTTGAGGTAAAAAAGAGAACTCTGGCAAATTTAACAAGTACATTTCATATAATTTTATTGCAAACATTCACAAAACAAGTAATATCTTCAATATATCTCCTAATCAACGCTTATATATATGTAATTCACTGTTTAATTGTCCGTTTTTCGATAATAGGCATTTTAAGATTTTTCAA
The DNA here is from genome assembly GCA_035610835.1 of Ophiura sarsii. Taxonomy (NCBI): domain Eukaryota; kingdom Metazoa; phylum Echinodermata; class Ophiuroidea; order Amphilepidida; family Ophiuridae; genus Ophiura; species Ophiura sarsii. The sequence goes on from CM069455.1 coordinate 28,162,686, forward strand.
AAATACCTATCTTTCTGGAAACACTGCTGCCATGTTGAAAGATTACCCACACTGTTCTCATTGAAATTCAATTGAGCAACATTGTTACTCTCTACATGCAAAATATTTTTGAAAAAAAAGTGCCACTTTCAGGGTTAACGGTGATTAGATTTGGCTAATAATTGATAGTTTGTAAAAGGGACGAAACACCCCTATTTGGAAACATGGTATAGTCCAATTGCAAATACCAAGACTTTTTTTAAAATATGGATTAGTTTGACTGTGGACTGCCCTTTCATATATAAAAACAAGAATTTGTAAAAAGTATTTTGTATGCTACAAATGTGGGATCCAAGTTGAGCTAAAATTAGCATTTAAAACAGCAAAAAATGAGAAAAATCATCAAATTAATGGAATTGCCCGTTACCATGGTAACATACATGTGACACCAATTTTTTTTCCATATTTGTTGACTTTGACCATAGGTCCATCCATGCACAAGGTATGAAGAAAATTCATATTTTTCAGTCTGCCACATTTTTCAACATTTCCTTGATTCTTACTGAATATGGTTCTGAATACCGTTTCAATACGAAATTATAAGCGTATAAAAATTCAGAGGTATAGACCTTCCGGAATATTATATATATATATATATTAGTTCGTATTCACGTACGTATTCAAACGCGGTTTTAAGCTAAACACGAGCGCTAGCTTAACTTTGACTTTAAACACCTGCTTAATGAAACGAAATTCTCGAAAATATTATTAACTTATAGCCACGGCTGACTCACTGAAAAGTGCCTCTAACCTTAACCATGGGTTTGGTGTAGTTTAATGTGCGTTTAACTAAACTCGTGGGGTGCGCCAACATGCCAAAGTGGGTCAAGGACTGGTGGCAGAGCTCCTTGCGAGGTTTAATCCCTTGGCGATTTTTTACACGTTTTACACGTATTTACACGATTTTACACGTTTTTGTAATTGATAATTGAAACGTGCCCGGTGCAAGCTGACGTGCAGATCGTGTAGTATTGAAAATACATCGCATTTGATGAACTTTGTCGATATCTATGTGTAACCAATTTGGGTCATTATAAATTGAATACCAGTACAGCGAACGCAGGATCCCTCTGGGGACGATATTTTGCAGAGTTTAAAATCGGGTTTTGTTAAGCACGTCGTTTAAAAGATAAATCGGTTTAATTAATACTCGTGTTTAGTTAGACATGGTTTTAAGCTAAAACCGGGTTTAGTACGAGAATGCGGCCCATTATCTTTTAAATGGTTTTCAATTTAATTTAATTTCCGAAATGTATACACTTTATCGACAGTAGCACTTGATGCAAGGTATTGCCGGTACAGGTAAGTGCACGTTAAATGAAGCTGGCATTGATTTAGCAATTTAAGCTACTATTAAACTGTAAACTCTCCATCCTACATTTCAATGTCATTCAAATTCATGAATTATCGAATAAAAAATCACCGCCTGTGAGCCGTAAAAGGGGTGCTATTGGTTTCGTGCGATTTATACAACAAGTAAGGAAGTTGAAATCGTTAATCGTCACATGATGCATGCTGGGAAGAAATATCATTAGTGGCTACAAAGGTATAAGCCTGGCAACACTTCCGGGAAATATGTGCAACGAGTTTCAGACAATGGTGAATTGGTGGTAGACTAATATAATCCACCTTATTTCGCCAATTCTTCTACAAAATTAAAATCTTATTTCATTAAATATATTTGTGTTTGATTGTTTTGAATGTTTGCAGATCTACAATGTTAGAAAAAAAATGTTCCAACATTTAATAGGCCTAATGTAAAGTCATCCCCCTTTCACCCTGAGCAATGTTGAGTCGCCCAATTTGCCAACCATCAGCCCGTTGCTTAGCAACATTGTTTGGTGGGGGAGTGGAGGGGTATGTTGAAGGGGAACTTTCAGGCTATCAGATGCAAATTGATATTTTCACATGACTCTAATAACGCGTATGGCTATTATAAAGTGCAAACAAGAGTTACTGTTCGAACACATTTTTGTATGATTGTAGCTTAACGTCCATTGCCCTCGTGGGTGTCAATCCTGGTTTTTTATGTTCACGAAATCACCCGCGAATTGTGGTCAGTCTAACGTGTATGACTCTCGATTAGGTTCACATCGCGTGTTCTATATTTGCGGCGTTCTTAAATGGATGTTCACAACTCGTGGCTTAATATCATGATTCTCGTAAAATGAATTGTCCCTGTAGAAATTTTCGACAGTCCTGAGAATGTTCACGATTGACGACGCTTAGATTAGTGAAGTATAATAAGTAGTGTGCTCCGTAGACCTAAGCTCTAGTTTTATGAACAAAATTCTTAGTGAATGCACTTCTAACGTTATAATATCTTTCAACAGATACAAATAGGTGTGAAAGATAGTGAAAACTATATGTTAACACTTTCCACGCGACTATTAGTTTTGCTATACAAAACAGATTTTTAACAAAAAATTCCCAACTTTCAAATTTTTATCTCAAGGATAAATGAACCAATACTTATTCTAATGCATTTTTCATGGTGATTCCAGTATGGTGATGAAATACAATAAAGTTGACATTTTTTAAACATTTTGTGACATTTTGGAAACATCGTCAGCAGGCGACTGCCGCGTGGAAAGCGTTAAGATGATTTATTGAATACCGCATTTCCAGAAGCATAGAATGGACATTTAGATCCTGATTTTTTCATTTCTTGTGAACATCTTAAACATCAGAAAATGAGTTTACATGGTTTGATTATATACACATACTATAAAAAATTAAGCATTATATCTAGCAAGATAATAGGTGATCCGATCAAGCCAAATGAGTTTGAAGTCGAAAATAACACAATTTTAGTTTTCTACATGATGTTATTGGGTATTTGCAATGCTGAAACCCCCGTTTTAGATGGACACTTACCCTCAAACAGGATATTTTGTCAATCTGGATTCTGATAGTCCAATTTTTTGTCTTCCAAATTAATTTTCAAATTTTCCTTCTTCAATTTTTTTTTTTTTTTTTAAATTGAGTGCACACACACATCACACACAATTGGAAGACAGAACATTTGAGGCCACTTCCCCTATACAAAACGTGTGTAGAGAGGGTGATTATCATTCCAGGTGTTTCCAGTTGGGCTTACAGTTTTGCCAAGGTTTTTAATTACAAGCCCAAATGGGCCAAAACAACAACAATGCCAGGCAAAAAAACCCACATGTTTTACTTCCATTCAATATTAGCGCACTATTTCAAGCGGTTTACGTGTAGGTCCACATACAGTTTTGTCATGCAATGTATGTACGCTTTCATGTCTCGGAGATGTATGCGAAAGTGTGCGTAATGTTGAAATGTCTGTGGCAAGTCTATGCATGCAGTTACCAGTAGTCCCCAGCACAGAACAAAACAAATGCAATCAATGCACAAACATCTGTATTCTTTCATTCAAGGTAAACATTTCAAGAAGCCGAAGACATCGGTCCAAATAAAGTTTGGTGATGCAATGTACGCGTTCCTGTCTCCGAGACACGCACAATTTTGCGTTTTATTCCGCTGCATAGTCCATTAGAGTAACGTTGTAGCCAGTAGCGCCACATAGAACATTCTAATACCAATGGTGTTATAGCTGTCTCTTTCAAGTAAGACAGGCTGCATGCTTTTATTTGTTCTTCATTTCATGTTTCCATGATATACATAATGCACCCACCCAACAAGAGTTAATTTGTAGCCCAACTATTTTCTAAGACAATGATAAATAAAGCTCTAATTCAAACTGATGACACAATTGGGCTATAATTTTTATAAACAGGCAACCTCAAGTCCTGCTGTGTGTGTGTGTTTGACCTCTTTAAAAACAGATTTGTATACAATACCAGCTAGTAGTCCTGTAGGCCCTATTATATAACATTATATAACAGCTAGCTATAGTCTATAGAACTATTATAGCAGGCAAGCTGGCTATATCATTACATGTCCCTATTTTTTCTAATTATACACGTTTATGCATTACTCATTTTGATATGTGTGGGGTGTACGTCACGGGGGGGGGGGGGGGGGTTATTCAGTGCGATCAGTAGTGGCGATCAGTAGTGGCGTACCCAGGGGGGCCGGTGCCACCCCCCCCCGAAATATCCCTGTAGGTAAAAGTGACCCTCCGTCGGTGCGATTTTGACCATGCAATTTTTTTGACCGGTTACGCGGGCAACTTCATCGCTCCCCCACCCCCTTCCCCCCCCCCCCCCCCCCCCCCCCCCCCCACCACCACCCATCAAGATTTCAGCTGCTGACGGGGAAAATATTGTGCAAGTTTTACGAAAAAAATTGTCGGTACCATGCCTTTCGTCAGTACAACTATGGTCGTGCCTGCCTGCCCCACCCCCCCCCCCCCCCCACCCGTTTCCAAAAGCTGGGTACGTCACTGGCGATCAGTAAGTGGATGATGCAGTGAAATCACTGCTTTGAGGAAGAGAAATAACCTATAGATGCGTGAGGACCCGTTGCATTGCTGATCCAGCGAAGGACAGGGAGGGCGCAGTGGAAAAGGGCCAGGGATTTTTTTTTGGGGGGGGGGGGGTGGGGGGTCTGGTCAGTGGTACCCATGAATTGCCAAGGCTTGTCACAGACCATGTGTACGTGGAAGTTACTGCTTGTGTGATGTCAGCGAAGGTCAACAGGTTGCCCCATTTGTGATCCCACAATGCAACAGATAAGGATAATCAATGGCTTTTTTTTCTATTTGCGATAAACCTTGTTGTGTTGTAAATGTGCCAATCGCGATCAATGCGCTGCATCGCACTATCATCGCATTGTCGTCATAGTGATTTTGGTTGTAGGCCTACACTAGACTAAGGCAAAAAAAAAAAAAAACCTGTTTAGCGTCCCCTCCCGCTTCCTTTTTTGGGGTCCGCTTCAATTTTCTTTTCTTTTTTCTCTTTATTTCAGTCATAACTTTTTCAAGTTCGCAATGTTTATCGCTTACCAGGGCGGTTTTGTACTTAAAGTGGGGGGGAAAATAAAACAAAAGGGCCTCTTCCTTCCTTTTTTGAAAAAAGTCCCGATGCTAAACATGTTTTTATTTTTATTTTGCCTCTAGCCTAATTCAAGCTGTACTGAGATGTAATAAAATAAATCCTCAGCGTTGAAAGAACTAGTATGCTTGGGCCCAGATTTCAGATTTGATCACACTTAGATCACAGAGAACTTGAGCCAAACTCGAGTATTATGCTGGGCTCGGGAGTCGGGCTCTGGAGTCGGACTCGCGCAGTCCATTTATCAATGGTAGAGCGTGTATCTCAACCGTTAGCCGAGATTCTCGGCATTGATTTGACGTCACTGTTTGTGATTGATTGCTTGCTTGATTGATTGCTTGCGTGCTTGCTTGCTTGATTGGTTGATTGATTGATTGGCTTCATTAAAAAAAGCATGTTCTTACAGTTCGAAGGCGCTCTTTAAATTGACAATCAATCAATCAATCAACCAATTAATCAAGCAATCAATAAATCGATTAATCAATCAATCAATCGATTAATCAATCAATCAATCAATCAATTAAATAAATAAATGAATCAATCAATAAATAAATAAATACATAATACATAAATCAATCAATCAATCAATCAATCAATCAGTCAATCAACCAATCAATCAATCATTCAATCACAAACAGTGACGTCAAATCAATGCCTACTTGAAATGACGTCATTTCGAGAATCTCGGCTAACGGTTGAGATACACGCTCTACCTTTATCAATACGGGCCAGATTTGAGAAGAAGAAAAAAAATAAGCTTATTACTCAAATTCGGCAATGTTCGAATTAAAATTACAATGCCTGTATAATGCAATGGGTTATTTTAACATAGATTTGGTAAGAAAAAAATATTATTCGTTTTCCAAGATGAAATTCCCACCTTATTTCACCGAGTCTCGCAACACTCATTTCCCTATTCGTCGAAAGTTACTGATGACCGAATACACATCACTCATATTTGGGTATGTTGTCATGTACATCCGCGTGCCTATTTTTGCTTACCGTTTTCAAAATAGTATGATTTGTTGGTTATATAATCTTGACATATATCTCAATCATATTGCCGAATATCGTGCAATTTCAAGCCTATCTTCTTATTAAAATTGTGACTTCAATGTTAAAATCTACTTGTTTGAACCGAATTTCGTTATTACATATGCGGAGTAATTTGGTGGTGCGCCCTCATCATTATTTATATTGACACGCGTGCCAGAATGTATGGAACAGGACTAGGCAACAATTATAATGACTTGATTCAGGCAATTTATTCCTTGCATGTAATAATTTAATTTTCTCTATTTTAATTCATGACACTGGGATAGGGCATGCATTAAAGCCCCCCCCCCCCCCCCCCCCCCACATACACACACCAATGCTACGGGGAATGTGGGGGGGGGGCTAAACCAGGATGACTACTTTCTTTCCCTTCCTTTTTTCTCTTTCTAGCCTCAAATGTCCTTGTTTTTTCTTTAATGTTGAACAACAACAAATTCTGACATTATTTGGGAATCATGAAGAATCCGGACTTTTTGTGGTCCATTTCGACACGAGAGCCTGTTCTCAAAGGTATTGGTAATTGAAGGGGATTTAAAGCAATAGAAAACAAAATAATGTCTCCCTTTGTTTGTTTCTATCTCAAAATCAATATATATGCGAGTTCCATCTCACTTTGCATCATCACATCAGATTTAAGAGCGCAATGTGCTTTGATAATGTCTTGTAGGTTCGATTGAAGCAATTGAATTAATTTTAATTTTAATTTTATATTTAATGAATTTATCCCTAGCAACAAAAACAAACCCGATGTGAATACGACATAACTGTATAAACCAAAGAAGATTTCTTGATGCACCCCAGGATGCTTCACTTTCATCACATGACCACTGATTTCTGTCACCAGTGTCTACTGGTTCCCATTGACATTACAGTGCAAGGAAATGCTTATAAAGTTGTTAAACGAGGGTCTTTAAGAAAATACTGTTGCAAGTAATATGATTGATGTGTCTTTAATATAGTTCTCTCTTGATTTTCTTAAAGACCCTATATTTGTAAAAATACAAGTTTTAGTTGGGATTCAACTTCTTTCATATTTGTGGCAAAATGTACCCTATCTGTACATGTATTACTATGGTAGAGGTCAGACGACCTCCAGCTGTTAATTACTTTAACACATGTGTGCACTATTTGTTTTGGTGATAAGCCCTGCTGGTACTGTAGAGGCGCTAAGCATGATGGGGTACATCAAGAAATCTTCTTTGTGTATAAACTATAAAATGCGGCATTTTATGTCTCTCATAAAATAATTTGGTTTCTGGCAATACGAGAGCTCTAGAAAGCAATGTGGATGACTAGCGGAATCCTTAGAAAGGCGAGTTAAACACGCGACGCGCTTAAAAAGTCCATGTCGTTTGCCCCTAGGTGCCCCCGGTGAAACAAGCAGATGTGACATCATAATGTCCGCGTTGAGTTTATTCAGGCTTAAAACCGGCTTAAGTAGAGAGCTCTTAAAACATAGGTGTATAACATTAACGTGACCACTGCTTTTGTTCGTGCAATTTAATTCAAACCAACCGTGATGTGATGTCTGAACGGCGGCTATTTAAAGAGGCTGTAAAGGGTTGCTCAAAATATAATATTGGATTGTATTTAAGAGTTATAATGACAAGAAATGCATCATTTTTCATCACGGGATTAAAGAGGGTAGTGTAAACTAAGACATGATGATAGCGGTGTTAGGGGCTATATAGGTTGACACAAACTGTGAATGATAAGAATGATTGATGTGGCGCAACTAAACCTATTCTATCCAAATCAACAACTGACCTAATCATTCATGCTTCATGCATGTGCACGTTTCTTGTCATTCATTTTCGATAACTGAATCAGTATTGATACAACTGTCAAATATATAGATGCTAATTTTGACATATCTGAACATTGTGCAATTACACGTTTAGTAAAACAACAGTAACAATAGTATCAGTTTGCTGGTCCATATAGTGCTAAATTTACACCTGACCTAATCATTCATGCTTCATTCATGTGTACGTTTCTTTTCAGCCATTTTCGATAACTGAATCAGTATTGAGACACCTGGCAAACATATAGATGCTAATTTTGACATATTTGAACATCGGGCAATTTAACACGTTTAACAAAACAACAGTAACAATATTATCGGTTTGCTCGTCCATATAGTGCTCAATTTACAAATGACCTCATCATTCATGCTTCATCCATGTGTACGTTTCTTTTCAGTCATTTTCGATAACTGAATCAGTATTGATACAACTGTCAAACATATAAATGCTAATGTTGACATATTTCAAAATCGGGGAATTACACGTTTAGCAAAACAACAGTAACAATATTATCAGTTTGTTCGTTCATATAGTGCTAAATTTCAATAACGAAACTGCCGTAATAAATGAAATGGGTATACAAATCTGATTTTTAATTAAATTGTTGCTGTGTTGCTGGTTTCATTGCAAAAATAAAAAAAATACCTGTAAGAAAACGAAAAACTGTTTAGTCAAATTGATTCTTTACATATCGAAAAATCCTGCAATAATAGTTTCTTGCTCCGGTGAGTGACACATCCTGAAAAATGCTCTGAAAATTGCAAGCTCTCAGTATATCTGTTAGTCCTTACCCGATAATTGACATAACTGTGAATGTGTTCAAACCCTACTTTTAAGCGCCGGTAAAAACATGTTGGGCAAATGAATTTCTCAGGTAAAGTCGGTTGGTCGCCCGTTTTTGGCGGGTTTTTTTCCAAATATTAATAGCGAAAGGTGGGAATATCACCGAGTCAGAAACTTGAGAGTCAGGGGAGAATTGCCGTCGATTCAGAAACTTGAGAGGGGCGGGAATAGGGGTGTGACGTGGCATACTACAAATCGACGCTAATCGAGCTCGGTAACCGACAGTATGCTGTCGGAAAAGAAATTATTTTGGTTAATTTTCAGAAATGTAAATCAACAATTAAAAAAAACCAGAAACAATATAACTTGCCAAAATTGTCCTGTCCAAATATTTCCTAAAAAAAAAATCGTACAACAAGGGGTTTTCTTCGTCGCTTATCGACAAATAATTGTGAATTAAAAGTAAAACGAAAATATTTGGCTTTGTACAAGCTTACAAATAGCGAAACAAAATAATGAAATCACAAAATGGTGCGTAACAAAAGACAGACATAACAGACAATATCTCGAATTGACGTTTCGTGCTAGCATTCCAATACTAATATAATTTAGTTGTCTAAGTTGTGATGTAGGGATAATAAGGAGTTCTACTCACAGCGGAAATAGAGGTCAAGAATTAAGGTCATCTCGCGAGAAATGCAATACGCGATTTCAGACGTAGGGAATATCAAATGATGCACAATCAAAATAAAGACGTATCAATTCAATGGGATTATGAAATAAACATGGAGTCTTGTTATATCATATGACGAGATAATGTTTCTTAATAACACGTTTTTTAATACATTTCATTTGAAGTGTTTTGTTTACCTAACGAATGTGTATCGTGTTATTATGTGGAAGCTGTATATTATTAAATATGCATCAATGTATGGGTGTTATGAGATTTAAAAGGGTGTGTCAATGAACTATGAGAGTGTCTATGTATACTCTGATTGATCTGGCAACATTGTGAGGTACACTAATATATACAGCGTGTATCAAAAAGAACGCAACACTTTTTGTCGAGAGCTGTACGGTCACAGTAAAAGTCAAATCACTCTCAAACTTATATATTCTGTTAGGTCTACTTATTGGCTATCACATAGTCAAATTACAACGATATCGATTATTTATTCGCTGAGATATTAAAGGTATAAGTAGAGACGTGCAAAATACGTTTTACATCGTTCGTTCTAAAAACTTGGATTTTCCTGTCCGATTAGTGTTATGGGTTAACAGTTTAATAACTATGTAACTTTAATGTCTGGAATGGTTTATCTTAATTTCCTTTGTTTGAGTAAGGTGGTACATAAAATCATTGAATCGTGTAATCTGATAATCATTCGAGCATTTGAATAGGTCAATCACCCTTTTTTAAGTTCTGAAGCACCGATTGCTATGATCGCCACATAATGTCTATGGTACGTTCTTTTATAAATTAAAGTTCATAATCAAATCATCTTAAAACAAGGACAGCATTTTGAGGGTCGGGCAGCACCATAATGTCCCATTCCCATTCACAACAGACTAACAATGACTGATTCATACAAGACAATTACTACCTTCACTGGACTATTCCATTTGTTTATCTTTTGAATAATGTGCCATACTGTTTTATTTATGACATTAACGAGAGAAAAAGAGAGAGGATTTGCAAACAGACTTTGTAATCTGGATGTTCAAATTGTGTCATTAACTATCAACTAATTTATTGCCAGATTTAATTAATATTGATATGATACTGTAATAGCCAGACATTTGATACCTTTAACATGTCATTTTTTTCTCAGAATGATGAGTTTGATTCCAATTATTTAAGTACAATGAGTTATTAAAGTGTCTTGCTAATATTCACCTGACAAGAAAATCAGGCATACAGGATAAACGATGTAAAACGTGTTTTGCACTTGTCTACGTGTATCGTTGATATCTCAGCGAATCAATAATCGATATCGCTGTAATTTGATTATGTGATAGCCAATAAGTACACCTAACAGAATATATCAATTTCAGAGTGATTTGTGATTTGCCGTAATCGGAGAGCTCGCGAAAAAAAGTGTTGCGTTTTTTTTGATACACCCTGTACGAAGCTAAAAAAGATGTTCCAAAAGCATATTCTTGCTAATTAAGAAATCACATGTGTATAAAAGAATTGCACATACAATGACAATAATCATAAACTAATAGGGCTATACGTTTTGCGCACTTTAGGCCTATACACCATTTCAAACATCCATTTTACATGAAACACCATTCAGTGTGTTGTTTCCCCTCCCGATGTTTTCCATGTCGTCTGCTTAATAAAATAATTGCCTATGTCATGTGTTTAACAAATTGAATTTTCGCCTGAATCAGTTCTTTAGTAGCCTCGCTCTTTACCATGGGAGGCACCTATGACTAGGTAAATATTTAACTCTAAATCGTGCTATCAAATCAAAAGGAATTATTGCCTAAGTCACGCGTGTGACTGAGGCATATTTGTTGCATTGCCTTAATTAAATAGTGGGACTATATAGACAGCGAAAGTGTTTTATAAAAAAGGTAGAGTACTCCTATAGTGAATTTCTAAAAAAGATATAATTTTAGAATGAGCATAGTTAAATTGCCTATAATTCATTTTGTTGATGTAAAAGTGCCAAGTAAAATACACAATATGCCTATGTCACACCGGTATATGTAGTTAAAGTAATTTTAATTGGTTACGTAATGCTATTGAGACATGACAACATAGCCATAATTTTTTGTCTTGTATCAACATGTTATTATGTTTAAATGGTTAATGAAAATAATAAAGTAACAAAACTTGACTGTTTTGTTTATTTATCTCAAAAGTAGTAAAAATGACTTACATGTAGGCAATTATTTTATTAAGCTGACGATGTGTAAAAAACCATACCTATAGACGTAACGGTCGGTTACCTCTATCCTATCCACCGCTTAGATGATATCTCTCATATGTTAAATCGCTCAAGTACCCATCTCATTTGTTCCGAGACCAGCCTCCAATTGCGATAGCAGATTAAGGCTTTCATTTATCATTACCTAATAAGCTTTCATTGGGGAATTTCTACATACTATACAGGTGTGTACCCTTTACATTTCATGACAGCGTCGGTTGACATGTATTAACTATAGCGTTAAGGGCACCAAGAGTATTGATTTGAATGTGCACACTTTGTGGGTTCGGATTTTACTCCTGTTATCTACATTTATAGTAATCATTGTATCTACATGCAGTACTCACCATCGCGAGAAGGACCATTTTGCTTTCCACAGTAATCGGTTTACCTGTCAACAGACTTGTTTAGGGAAATTTAGAATGAATCGGTGTCTCAAGGCAGCGGCGTGTCTAAAGAAGGGGGGGGGGCACGGCCCCACTTCTCACTAAAATTCGGTTGAGTTGTACTACTTCGGTTAAATTCGGGAGAATTTAAGGGATTTTACTCACTTTCAATCCGATTTGAAAAGTCAGTTGGAGAAATCGAAAACAAATTAGTATAAAAATAGCAAATTTTGAAGCCCGTTTAAAACCAACATGTACCTTAACTATGGACAAATTCATGTAAATAGTACTAAAACATTTCTTTAAACGCCATCGTCTCAAAGCCCTATATTGACGTGTATCAGAAGTTAACAGAACCGTGAAGGTTATTTGTCTATGACCTATCATTTATACCCTTGTATATTGTATTGGTTCCTTTAAAAAGGTTCCCGTTTTAGAAATCGGGTGTTTGCACGAAATTGTAATGGAAATTCACTTTTTCATCGAAGCGCATTCTGATACGGTATGTGTTGTGATCCCTTCGAAATGCTTTTAGTGATATTCAGGTTATTCCAATGGTTGATGACATCGTCAGATAACCCCGTTACTAATTACCAACAGTTACGAGTATACTAATTCGGTGGCTATTGCTGCTTGTCAATGCAAGACTTTTATAAAACAGTGCACATGATGTTTACGTTAGGGGTTCATTTCCGATCCCGACGGTGGCTATCATAGCGGTACTACTTATGCAGCTAGATTAAAACGGTATTGCCCTAGAAATTAGTTCTTGCCTCCACTGCTACGCGCGGTAGACGACACATCAACATTAATTAATTTACCGTGAAAGAGGTTGAATTAGCTAATGTAGTCTTACATCTCAAGAGATGGTGGCAAATATGATTTATTGAGCCTTCCATCATGCTTTGTAAAACCATTGCGCCCATCCACCTGGTAAACATATGATTCCCATGTGAAATGTATATACATATGATACCGTGTAATGACATCCACGTGATACACATGTGAATGTAGATTTGATACCATGACACATGCATGAGACATCCACGTGATACACATGTGAAATGGATGTGATACCATGACACGTGCATGTGACATCCACGTGATACACATGTGAAATGTGTGTGATAACATGACACGTGCATGCCACATCCACGTGATACTCATGTGAAAATATCTGATACCATGACATATCTGCATACGACATCCACGTGGTACACATGAACTATCCATGTGATATCCATGCGATTCCCATGACATGACAATGTGACATCGATGATACTGTGTTAAACATGTTAAAGGTCAAAGACGATTCGCGGAGACCAACTTCCAATACCAACATGCTTGGAAATGTAACACTACTGGGAAAAGTGTACTTTAACTTATGTCCCAGATTCTGGACTGTACTAGTATCGTCCGATACTGGCAACCCAGTATCGGTCGATACTGATACAAAGACAGTGTTCCAGTATCGATACTGGAACATGTGCCAATATCGGCCGATATTGGGACAAATCTCCCTGGTATTATGATGTGTACCAGTATCGCCCGTTACAGTGTCGCTCAATACACTGGAGGCCAAAGGTAGATCTACTGTATAAAGTCGCAAGTCCGCAGCATTATGGAGTATGCTTCACTACGCTGGGCGAATGCTTCACCCACCATCCTAAGCCAGCTTGACAACATCCTAAAGAAGGCACTTAGAATCATTGGAGTTGATGAAGCTACTGCTCGTTCACAGCTCAAAATTGACAGCCTGCTTCACAGGCGACAGGTAGCAGCAGCTACGGTCTTGTACAAGATGCATACTACCAACTGCCCACAAGATCTAGCAGGATTACTTCCCACACCATATGTCCAACGCCGTGCTACCCGTTCGAGCGTATCAATGCCAGTCCATGCTCTGTCTATGCCGACAGCCAGAACTCGCTGCTTTAGACAGAAGCTTCATTCACACTGCTGTTCCCTTATGGAACATTCTTCCAGACGATATTGTTGGCAACATCTCAGCAACTGGAATCCAGGCCGTGTGCACGGACATCTTCTCTAAAACTCTTAACTTGTCATAGCCTTCATACTCTTTCATGACACCCTTCATTCAAGTCCTTTCAACATCTGACTGATACATAATAATTGCATGGTGGTCATGGGTTAAGTGTAGGTTAATGCTTGGTTGGGGAGATGGTGGATTGTCCTGTAAAGCATGTAGCCAGCTGGGCTGGTGATACGGCCACGCCCCAACAGGTGACAAAAGGCAGCTCCTGGTAGATTTAGTTCCCAAGTTTGTTGTGAAGGTTCTCTTGATGCCCATCAGACCTCCAGATTTTATTATTTTTCTTTAATTTATATTTTGATGTTCTTCTCTATGTTTGGGCTTTTATCTTATTTTTATGTCACTTTCATTGGCTTTTTTTTTTGCCTCTGCCCATTTGTGTTTCTTGTTTTACGCATATTTTCTGAGTTACAGTGAACCAATTGATTAGCCTTTCAGAGCTCTCTTTCGAGAGTTACCAGTTTGATTTTTAATCACTCTAGTCATTAACCTTGTTAATGTCTGTTGGGCTATTGTTCACATTTGCGCTTTATATACAAAAGAAATACTGGAACTCAATTTGGTGTTCCAGTATAGTATCGACCGATACTGGAACAGAAAAATCGTACTAATAACGACCGGTACTGGCAATTGCTATGTTCCAGTATTGAACGATACTGGTATAACAGTCTCTGTGACCTGGCCTAAAGTACATTTTTCCCAACTATCCTTTACGCACTATTGTTAAGTTGATTGTTAAAGGCTGTCTGTAGCTCTGCTGGCATCGCCCAGAATTCCCATAGTATTTGCCCACCCCGTGTTTTAGATTTTGAATCCAAGTTCTAGAAACACTTAAGCAGGTCTATTATCTACCAACACTCTCACTATATGCAGTCACCGATAGTCCATACCGGTGTGTGTGGTGTGTTCTGATACTGGGCAACAATCACAGATATGCCCATGAACAAAGATCTGCCCATGAATAGACTGCAGCAATAAAGCAATATGAATATAATTCATATGATACTAAGGAAAGATGAATGAAGGCTCTTTTTATGAGTGTATGGTTGGTGTAGGCAAGGCATGCCTTGGTGCAGGGGAGGGGTGGGGAGAGGTTGATGAAGGAGTAGAACTAAGAGTGGCTCTGTAGCAGAGCTAGACTGTCTGTTGATAGTTTTTTTGAAGATAATTCCACTGAAATAATATCAAATGTAATATACGGTACTGAATTCTCTTTAGGAGCAATGTTTAACGATGTCTGTACACCACACATGTAACGTGCAATTAGGAACCATTAGGCGATAGAAAACAGAAAACACGTGATCATGTGATGATAATGAGGCATGCTAGGACTGCTTACGTACAAAGAAGATTTTAAAGACACCATCACAATGCATTGCATTTTTGCAAAATGCCCTAATGCTGATCTCCAATTTGTCTCGGTTTCCAGACATATGCACACAATCATGGCTTCATAGCGCGTTCTTCGTTGGAGCTGTTAGGTTCTAGTTTACATCAATGAATACATTAGTTATCAGTGTTCTTTTATCTTATTTCTTAAACTTAAGAGCTCGACAAATGCATCGTGTGAAAAAGCTTTAGTTTGCTGGCGTTCGCTCAATGCATTGTGGGAAGACCTTAACTCTTCTTTGGCTTACGTACGTCAGTTGATGTATGTAGTATAGGGAAGACACTGTCAATTGTCATTATGGGGTTCTACTAATGCAATGCAAAGTGCTGAAGTATTATAGAAAAATCATTAGAGTGTAGACATAATTATCTTATTAGTTTGTCATTTGTCTATAGCCATATTGAAGCAATCGTTGTTGTTATTTGTGGGATGGCACGTAATACAATACTGATGATACAATTAAATAATACAAATCGTGAATTTTTACAGTTTAATTTGTTAACACTTTCCACGCAGCAGCATCTGTAGACGACATTCCAAACTCTCACAAAATGTTTCAAAAATTATTTAATTTCATTACCATATTTGGAATGGAATCGCCATGAGAAATGCATTGAAATAAGTACAAATATGCCTAGTATTGGTTCAGTAATCCTTGAGATAGACTTTTAAATTTGGGAATGATTTATGATTTTTTTTTTTTTATATATGAGTAATTAAGGTAATTGCCGCGTGAAAAGTGTTAAGAAAAGAAGCCTCTATTGAAGGGCCTGCTAATTATTATTGGCATTTGGTTATTTATTATTTTTCTCTCAGGACGAGATAGCTGACCTCAATGTAGTCTTCCCGAATTCACACAATCATCCGTTATACAATACGTAAAACATGTTGAATATTATATCCGTTACAATTTCCAAACAAACAAAATCTTCTGAGGCTATTATATCCGGTGCAAGTTCAAATAGACCCTCGGTAATTGTATTGATTGCCCCAATACATAAGTACAATTAATACCCCATAGCGGTTTCAATAACCTATGTTACTATATTTATTTTAAGACGTTTATTTGAGTTTCATCATGGGATTGTTTGCTAGTAATAAACAACAGTAACGTACTGGATGCTGTGCAAATCTAGTTTGACTTGAAGCGATTATCCAATCCCTTTGGATATTGCTGATAGGGTAGGTGTGGGTAATACGGGACCGTAAGGTAATACGGGACCGCATCACTGAAATCTCATCTACAGCCGTCTGGCATTACTAGCACTTTAAAAAGCGCCCTCTATAGATAGATCAAACCCTTAGTGAATTTCATGACTATTATCAAAGCTACCGGAAGAATTACCAGCCAGAAAATCACCGCAACCTGTCAAGGTAAGGAAAAATGCACCCATATTTTTGGTCTAATATAAAAATAGTGTTTTCATAGAATATGATGGTAAAGAAAAGAAAAGGGGGCGTGACCTGAATTCTTGCATTATTAATCATGTTTCAGGTGTTGGTCCAACATGTATTGTGTATGTGCTTCGCTAGTACAGTGTACATTGGTGTTATAATGCATTGAATGGGAGCCGTGGGTTCACAATTGGTGAAGGTAATAAGGGACAGCCAGCATGACGGTATGCAAATGTCTTAAAGGTCCCGTATTACCCACACCTACCCTACTTTTTTTCTTCTTTTTTTGTAGCAATGTACCTCTTTTGTACCAATGTACTTCATGCATTATTATCTCTTAAATGGATTACTGGACCATTATTTATGGTTTTTTAACAGTTACTCTTTAAATAAATATGTCAAATAACTTTTCATACCAAAACAATGTCCTCAAAACAATGTCCCATGATGTGACATTTATAACAGCCAAACTAAACATAGAATGACTCTGTTTTTTTATTACAATAAAGGTTTATAAAATTTAGATTACAAATAACAAACTTTGCTTAAATTTGAGTCAGTTATTTTGTATTTTAATCATGCGAATGTCTTAAAGGTCCCGTATTACCCACACCGACCCTAATTGTAAATTGCCTTAATTGCAAAAATATAGGAAAAGAACTGTACGGTGGATATTTGCACAAATATCTCAAATCAAACAAAGTTCTTCTGTCTAAATAAAATAAATAAAGTCGAACATAATATACCTCTGATTGTAGTGTTTCGAAAGGAGGTCAGTGGATGAGCCTGTGCGTGTTCACTATCCATTGCATTAAGAACTGTGTATTTTCCAACGATATTTGTAAGCATTATATACTTTACTGGATATAAATGTAGAAACAAAAATGTAACTATTCACGCTATCTCAGTTAATGTTGTTTCGCGAAGAAATACTATTATATAAGAATGTTCTAAGATTTGAATTGGTGAGGTTTATCATAACATTTATTGCATACATTATTCACATACAACTCAGTGAAACCCGCGTGACAAATAGGAATGTACCATATATAGTGAGGTATCCAAGAGGGGGTTGGGTAGATGAAAAAAAGAAAGCTATGCAGTGGTAAAATAATCCCGACACGATTTCTTTACAAATCAACCTGACACACATTCCAACTATATATGGTTATCTTATGAGTCCACACATTCCCCTTATTTTAGAATCCTATAGCATAATATAGCTCGTTAGAAAAGTCCCCGGAATGATTGAAATAACCCATATCTGTTAAACGGACACTACCTAATACCAAAATGCAAAAAGAAATGTATTAAGGGGATTTTAATTGTACGGGCCTATGTTTATTCAACGACTCTCAAATATGTTATGTTGATTGAGGGTGTGCAACACTGGTTGTCACATTACAGAGGATAATGGCTCGGGGCGTCCCTATATAAATGGTGAGCTTCAAAGATCATGCACATCTTGATCTTTCAAAAATTGTTAAGTTGCTTTTTTGTAACCCCTATTGTACATGTATGTACCTAATGTACAAGTATAGGGAACCTATTTAACGCTGTGTAATCTTATGAAGTATCCCCACCGTGATATAATGCACGCGGTCCAATCTCAAGATATAACAATGACCCTAATAATATCTGTGAGAATAATATCTTCATCAGGATGATGACACAAGCAATCGGTAAAAACTTACGTTGTAATTAATAAAGTATTCGTTCCACCCTTAGGCCAACAAAAAAAAGAGTTGACTTGCCCTTTCCGACCGACCCGAATTTTCGGAAATCTAGGGTCGCTATTTTTTTTTTTCCAAAAAAAAAAAAAAGATGAAAACGTGTTTTTGAGTAGTATCTGCTTGTTTAATTTTTTTTTCAAAAAATGTCAACAACAACAACAACAACAACAAAAATCCGACCGTCCGACCCTGACTTTGACCCTGAAAGGGCAAGTCAACTTTTTTTTTTGTGGCCTTATTCATGTTATAGACATAGTCATACAGTCATCTCGTCATCGCTGATCCGCTCATCTTAGTTCGGAAATGACGGGATGTAATGTAATTGTAACGCATTTGTATTTGGTAAAATGTGCTGTGTGCAAAGTGATGAATGGTGGTATACATTTTCGGTTGTAATAATAAATATGGTACTATTGGAAGAAACCGTGTGGTATGATAGACCCCACGCAATAATACGACATTTGACTACGTGTTTTATAAAAACAAAAATGGTGATATTACAATAAACAAAAGAAAGATTGGTCAAAAACTTTCTTATAGACCCAGTACGTGTCAATCCTACGGTTGTTGTTTTGAAACGGCTTCAAAAAATGCATTTCCACCATTCACGTGTAAATGCTAATTGTGTGAGGCCATATGACTTTCAGTAGGCGCAAAAGGTCATCGACCTATTACAGGTTGTTTACGCGTTAGTTGCTCTATAGCTGTCGATGACCGGTCATATATAGGTTATGTCTGGTAATGGCGCGCGGCTTTCCGGTCGGTATCCTTTGTACGCGGCAATTGCGCGTCGCGCTTGGTTTGTTGTTGATGCATGGCGCAGGTTGCACCTGGCGTGATTACGTGCTTCAGGTTGTGTGTTCATCATTCACTGTTTTGATTTTCATGAGTTTGGTTTGGCCTCCCTCCCGCCCCTCACCCTCCTCCAAAGGGTGAGAGATGGGGGGAAAGCTTAACACCTCGTTATTGGGGTCCTTGTCGTATATTGCTGATAAATAGTGGGATGGTATGGAGGTTGGAGGATTGAGCCTGGGATGCGGGGCCCGGGGGATCGCAGGATAGCATTTTTCACTGGAGACACTATCTAGGATGAGGGCTGCCCGGCGACCCCTGCGGGTGCCCTTGCCTCCCCGGCTCGATGTTGTATGTCCTTTTGTAGGAGTTTGTCAAATTTGTCCAATATCAGCTAGAATCTTGTCAAGTGTTGTTCAATAGCAGGTTGTTCCAGAACTCTAGCTCATTGACTCATTGCTTGTCAAAATTGCTCAATATCGCTTATAATATGAGTTGGTACATAGCAGGGTGTTCTGGTTCACAGTGCTTAAAATCTAAATGTCAATTGCATATTGGATGGGAGCATGGGAAATGCCGAATTGTTTGAGAATATTGTAGTACTTAGATTGATTGTTTAAATACTATACTTTGTTTGTTCTTGTAGGCGATGGCCTACCATTCTTGTAGTACTTAGATTGATTGTTTAAATACTATACTTTGTTTGTTCTTGTAATTAGGCGATGGCCTACCATTCTCATGAATAAATAAAACTGTGATAGTCATTCTTTTTGTCATGTGCTTCTCTACACAATACAAAAATAAATGTGTTTTTAAGTTTTGAAAGCTTCCAAACAAGTGTATAATGAAAGTTTAGATCATGTCGTATAGTATCCAAATACCGGTTCATAGAGCAGCTATATATATCATCTTCTCTTTCAGCAGGGTTGACAGATATAGCGGTAATTCTTATGTATGACATACCATTTCAACCCATTTATTAATTTCACATCAGATGTGTTGCTACTTATCGACGGCGCCAAGCCTTTAGTTACTTCAAATTATAGGTGGATAAGTATACTCCCAACCATAAAAAGCCGGAACGCTGACATTAATGGACATATTTATTAAGCACAGTTATTAATTGTAATTAAACCGCGGAGAAAATTGCCTAATGAAAATAACATTTCTTCCGAGCTTGGCATTTGACTTCAGTGCCTATTTACCCATCCTTCTTAACTTATAGGAGATAGCTGTAGCCATTCTGTCTCACCAATTTTGATTTGTATAGTCTGGGAATATATCTGAATGTTTCGCTTTCAACTCGTGGTTTAGTTCAAATCTGTTACATGTATGTTAATCTTGGTACACTTTCCAAGGCGCCCCCTACTTTGTATTGTCGGCTGAGCGAGCGGTGCATATAGTGGTTTTCCCGAGAGTCTGTTAAAGTATTTAAAATGGTCATTGAACATTTATGCGCATATTTCTATTATATTTTATATTCCATGCACTCTAGTTCATCCGTTGTGTCGACATATATTTTATATTATTTTATCATTCTAATGTATAAATCTGATCAAATATGGTTATATGAAGGAGCGAAATCCTTTCCTTATTCGTGATTCCTATTCGTGAATTATTAAAATGTTGAAATCGTGTGGCATTTGTAAACCTCTTATATCAGCATCATTTTGTGTTTTGATTATACACTATTAACCAAAAGTCTTAGGACATCTTTCCTGCTACAAATTGGGAGAAAACACTAGAAACCCATCGAACTGCTATGTAAGCTTTTTGGTATTCTAGGTTTACAAATTAATGAAAGTTCTTATAAATTTGTTTAAATAAATCTGAGATATTTTAAGACATTAGTTTACTGGGGAAAACATTTATAACAAGATTTAGTGATTTAAAATGTTCTCTTTGATATTTAAGTTACCTAAGAATAAAATTAGTTTGACAATGATAGCAACAGGGAGTTAGAGCTCAAATGTCGGTATTACCATTGTGGGATATAAACAGCAGCGAAACTGAAGGATGTCATATTGAAGATGGAAATACAACAGGAGCGATTGTCTTACGTGGAAGTGCTGAGGACTCTTGCAGCATTCAGGTCAATGTATCATTAGGATATTATGCTCGAGTTAACATTCTAGGTAGTGCGATTTCTAGTGATTATGTTTTCCTTTGTATTGAAAGACAAGGGGATATGTTAGATTGTAGTAATAAGTATGTGGTATTCACTAAGTTAGATTCCGTTTGCAGTGCTGTTCTGCGGCAGAAACAGTTTCTTCTTAATCTTCAAGGTAATGCCAGTTTTTCATTAAATTGGATATCGACATTAGAATCAGCGCCTCCGTGCCCGGAATCTAATGATGATATCTTGCCCAACCAAAAAGGGAATCAGACACCAGATTGCAAATATGTTAAAGGGTATACTAGTCAAATTAGCTGTGACCTGGACTCTGATTATAGTTGTAGGCCTGTATTTCCATCTGATTGTAATGCCTTGCTTGGCAAACGGGAAGTAATCTTTCAGTGTTCTGATAATGGTTTGAACCTAACAAAAGAAGCGATGATTGTTTACCCAATTGGCACATCCATACTAGATCTAAGCAGTAAGGTTATAGTAAAAATTGATGTAAATTCGTTACAAGGACTTTATGATTTGCAAGTGCTATACTTGCAGGAAAATCACATTGCAACCCTCCATACAGATGTATTTCTTGGTTTGTATATGCTGAGTGAACTGAACCTGCATGGAAATCAATTAGTTCAACTTGATAGTGGTTTATTTCGAGATCTGGTGATGCTAACTAAACTTTATCTGCATGATAATGAATTAAATACAGTGGCAATTGATATGTTTTGGGATCCCAGAAATTTGACTGTACTAAGCCTGTATACAAACCAATTGGTCACCTTAAATGAGAGCACATTTAGAGGGTTGGGACATTTGACACGACTGGATTTGAATGACAACAAATTGACCACATTGCCAGGTAATTTGTTCTGGGACCTAACGAATTTGAATGAATTGCACTTGTATGGAAACCGATTGGTTACCCTAAATGAGAGCACATTTAGAGGGTTAGAACATTTGACACGACTATATCTGTATGACAATGAATTGACCACATTGCCGGGTAATTTGTTCTGGGACCTAAGAAATTTGTATAAATTGCCCTTATATGGAAACCAATTGGTTACCTTAAATGAGAGCACATTAAGAGGGTTAGAACATTTGACACGACTATATCTAGATGACAATGAATTGAGCACTTTGCCAGGTAATTTGTTCTGGGACCTAACAAATTTGAATAAATTGTATTTGTATGGAAACCAATTGGTTACCTTAAATGAGAGCACATTTAGAGGGTTAGAACATTTGACACTACTGTATCTAGATTACGATGAATTGACCACATTACCAGGTAATTTGTTCTGGGACCTAACTAATATGAATATATTGTATTTGTATGGAAATCACTTGGTTACCTTAAATGAGAGCACATTTAGAGGTTTGAGACATTTGACACTACTGGAATTGGATGACAACAAATTGACCACATTGCCAGGTAATTTGTTCTGGGATCTAACAAATTTGAAATCATTGTTTTTGCAAGAAAACCAATTGGTTGCCTTAAATGAGAGCACATTTAGTGGGGTAGGACGTTTGACACGGCTGGATTTGGATTACAACAAATTGACCATATTGCCAGGTAATTTGTTCTGGAACCTAACAAATTTGAATGAATTGCACTTAAATGAAAACCAATTGGTTACCTTAAGTGAGAGCACATTTATAGGGTTGGGAAATTTGACAATATTGGATTTGTATAACAATGAATTGACCATATTGCCAGGTAATTTGTTCAGGGACCTAACAAATTTGAATAAATTGTATTTGTATGGAAATCACTTGGTAACCTTAAATGAGAGCACATTTAGAGGTTTGAGACATTTGACACGGCTGGATTTGGATTACAACAAATTGACCATATTGCCAGGTAATTTGTTCTGGAACCTAACAAATTTGAACGAATTGCACTTGGATGAAAACCAATTGGTTACCTTAAATGAGAGCACATTCATAGGGTTGGGACATTTGACAATATTGGAATTGAATAACAATGAATTGACCATATTGCCAGGTAATTTGTTCTGGGACCTAACAAATTTGAATAAATTGTATTTGTATGGAAATCACTTGGTAACCTTAAATGAGAGCACATTTAGAGGTTTGAGACATTTGACACGGCTGGATTTGGATTACAACAAATTGACCATATTGCCAGGTAATTTGTTCTGGAACCTAACAAATTTGAACGAATTGCACTTGTATGGAAACCGATTGGCTACCTTAAATGAGAGCACATTTAGAGGGTTAGATCATTTGACAATGCTGGATTTGGGTTACAATGAATTAACCACATTGCCATGTAATTTGTTCTGGGACATTATCAATGTTACTAAATTGTACTTGTATGGAAATCAATTGGTTACTTTAAATGAGAGCGCATTTAGAGGGTTAGGAAAGTTAACACTGCTGGATTTGGGTTACAATGAATTGAGCACATTACCAGGAAATTTGTTCTGCGACCTGGGAAATTTGACTGAACTGTCTATCAATGACAATAAATTCATCACATTGCCAAGTAATGTATTTTGAAAATTGGGTATCTTGAAAGAATTGCATATTTTTCAAAATCAACTAGTCATAGTCAATTCTCACCAATTCAATAATTTGAATAATTTGAGAATCCTCTTTCTCTTTTCAAACATGCTGAAAGTACTGCCTGATGGTTTATTGAATGGGTTTCACAGTCTTGAATATCTTCAATTATCTCATAACCGTTTAGAATGGTTAGGCACAAATACTTTGCATGGGTTACTCAGTCTGCGCTTTCTATGGCTGCGCGACAATAAGTTATCAAATATTGGCAATGACATATTCAAAGATACAGGAAACCTTGTTCTCCTTGATTTGTCTGAAAATAGGTTGAAAGAATGTCCGTATTTGCATCACCTAATTGATATAAATGTCATTATTCTACAAAACAATCCATTGATACACATAACTCACGGTACTTTCTCTGCCCTCCCTATTAATTCTGAACTAGCTGTAAATCAACATGAGATATGTGAGTGCTACGTGCCTGATGATGTTCTATGCAGTGCTGGTGGTAGAACATCTCCATATCTCACATGTGATAGGCTATTATCAGACAGGTCGTTGGTAATCCTGATGTGGTTTATAGGTATTAATGCACTTGGTGGAAACATATTTGTTTTAGTTTGGCGGATGAAAAATACTAAAAATTACAAAGTGCAAGACATAGTACTCAGCAATCTAGCCCTGTCTGATTCACTGATGGGCATGTACATGCTAATCATTGCGTGTGCTGATATATACTTTGGTGAATATTTCCCCATGCAATCTGAAACTTGGAGGTCTGGTATTACCTGTAGGATCTCTGGTGCAATATACATAATATCTACAGAAGGATCAGTATTCTTTGTAACATTATTAACGGTAGATCGGTTTATAAACATTAGATTTCCATACTCTGCTAATAAATTGGGTAAACAGTCTACAATAGTGACTGTAACGCTAGTATGGTTGTGCTCACTGGCTTTAGGTGTCGTTCCCTCAATTTTATCTGGCAGGAACTTTAAGTTTTATGATAACTCACATGTGTGCATTGGTTTGCCAT
Source organism: Ophiura sarsii (assembly GCA_035610835.1). Lineage (NCBI taxonomy): Eukaryota > Metazoa > Echinodermata > Ophiuroidea > Amphilepidida > Ophiuridae > Ophiura > Ophiura sarsii. The sequence continues at coordinate 28,187,735 of CM069455.1, forward strand.
TAGTTTTAACCAAAACATTCTTTATGGTTCGTAATACGACAGAGATCAATCCAGTAAATGCAGTAAACATTTTGTATGATAAATATACATATGGGCCATTCCACAAAAATGGGACCACTTCAGCTTTGGAAAATTATGAAAATAAATTGTTTCAAATCTGCTTACTTTGATTGTTTTTGATGACCCAATATGCTAAAGTTACTAGAACAGTAATGTTTGCGAACACCACTGCTCACATTTTTACGCACGAAACCATGTAATTCAGGTGTTTTATATGGGTTTTTTTCACTCGGTGAACGGCGTTATCTAGTGTCATATTGCATTGTCAGTCATTGCATCCCTAACTAAGTCCGAATATGATATTCAAATTATTGTTTTTTTGTCGTTGAGAGGTCTCCCCATAACAATATTTGACAAGCTATGCGACAGAAGAATGAATTTCATTTTTTAGCCTCAACAAATCTCTTGCTATGAATCAACGCTTTTGACAACTATGTGCTTTCAATTTTGTACCTTTTTCCAAAACTTGTTTTGTCAATTTTACTCTAGTAGAAGAATATTCCCTTCTGTAATGTATCAATTGTCAAATTTTCTTTAAGCCCAACATTGAAATTGTATGTCATTATATAAAGATAACTTTATATGCTATTTTAATGGTATTATTCTTGGATAACGCCGTTCACGTGTATGCCAGTTATGGGATTGAAACAAAGATAAAACAATTGAAACTGACATAAATCATGTAGCTGTTGGAGAAACTTTATTTGTTATATCAATTTTAATACAAAAAAATGATTCAAACCATACATTTGGGCTGAATTTCCCAATATTGACCGTCAAACAGTGGTCAAATATTTAATTTTCACTTTAAATGTTTTATATAGCTTGCATTTTCGTTTAAAAGGGGTATGTACCATTACATTAACTATTGTATTCAATTACATGCACACTGCATCGCATATTGTGAAGTTGTTCTCTTTTTTTGATTGATATGGACATTTTAAGGTAAATTCTGTTATCCCTGTGAACAGCGTTATCCATGGTTATCCTGACATACACACGCGAAATAAGCCTGACGAAAACACATGCTCAATACTTGCTAAATAGAGCGATTTCGCTATGTGTAGCGCGGTAGTAAACACTCATATGTGTGGACTATGAGCCATATATTTACACTTACAGCATATTCTAGAAGAAACCGTTTGGTTCACAAAGTGAAATGTGTTATATAGATCACAAAAGAAGAAGCAAACTCACTGTTTTCAATGTTTCGCTGCTGTATCTAGACTTCTCAAAGATTTTCCAAAGAAGAAAGATTGTGCTCTTGTAATATTTTCTTCAAATGAGGGTGATAACACTTTACAGGATAACGCCGTTCACGATAACGCCGATCACGTTTGTATTCGTTTTCGTCCCTTTCTGACCTTCTGCAAGCCGTGTAGTTGAATTTCTATTTTTTTCTCGATACATTTAGTATAAGAACCAATAGACCTATAACATAATACCTTTCAAAGTTAACAGGATACCTACTTCCCAGAGAAACATCGATAACGGAAATTACAAGCTTAAAACAGTCGTTTTAAATAATGAACTTCAACATTTTTTATAAGCCAAATGATGTGCCAGAGACTTTCGAGGTGCTATAATTTCAATAGCGTGGTCGGTTTGCTACGCGATTGCTCATAAACTATTGCATATTTAGAACATTCAGTTTATAATGATATATCAGGTGTACGGATATCGGAAACTACACACATTTCGTGGAAAGTTCATTTTAATTTAAAAGTGCACATTAAATTTACTGTATGCAGAAATTAATGCCTTTATATATTTTGTTGGTACCTTTGCTTGATTTATTCGTGACAAGACCTTAGAAAAACTTGAATTGAGAGTCAAATCCAACAGTTTAAAATTGCGACATCTGGTCGAGGAAACCGTGTTTTTGTGGTTTTGGGGGCCTTTCAGTGTAAATTTGAACCTGATAATGTCATTTAAAGCATGGCAAACCATGGTGTTCCGAGTAGAACTCATCAAGTTCTAGCATAAAATTTAAAAAAAAGTGTGATATATACTTATAGTAAGATTTCCCGGATCAAAGAATGATAAAAAGCCAAGTGGTCCCATTTTTGTGGAATTGCCCATATACTACTACATTTGCTGGGCTTGATAATGGCTTGTACTTTTCAACTGCACTTTTCCTCTGCCTCAACTGCTTATGTTACTTGATAATACTAGTATGTTATATAGAGATTGTGAGGGCTGTTATCAAGTCTGCAAAACAATCTGGACAACCATTTGATAGGAAAAAGCAGATCAGACTCACTGTTAAAGTCACAGCCATAGTCAGTCACTGACTTCATGTTTTGGGCTCCATTAATCACCATGGGAATACTTGTTCAAGCAAGGGTAATTGAATTGCCCCCAGCAGTGTATGCGTGGTCAGTGACTGCTGTGTTGCCGTTGAATTCAGCCATTAATCCCTATTTGTACACAATTGCAGAAATAGTCTCAAAACATGGAAAGGAAAAATCAAAGAACAAGCAGAAAACGATTCAGTACACTACTGCTCTTTAGAAAATGTTACAGTAGCAAATGATACAATGAATGGCAATTGCTTTGACAGTTGTTCTTCCTTTTTCGGGTGTGTGAAAAAGTTATCACTTGCTTACTTGCTTAAGGCGTCCCGAAGGGACGGACTTCTGTGATGGCCTTCCATAATGGTCTTTCAAGCATGCAGTTTTTCATGTCCTGCCTAGTTAGTCCTGTATCCTCTGATAAAAGCTTGATGTAATTCTTTCGTGGTGGTCCTCTAGCCTTGTGTCCATGCTTGGGTTGCCACAGGAGAACTTTGGAGACTGCTTCCTCTTCCCTTCTGGCACAGTGGCCGGCAAATTTTAATCTCCTCCGTCTTAGCCTCTCTGATATTGGTAGCAGGTTTCCATATAGATCTTTGTTGGTGGTGTGAGATTGCCATGATACATTAAGTGCTTTTCTTAAGAGGCGAGTGTAGCAACCATCCAGCGCTTTTCTCATTTTAGCTGTTAGTGTCCAAGTCTCGGCTCCATTATAGGTCAAAACAGATTCAACAGTGGTGGTAAACAGCTTTATTTTCAGGTTTCTTGGGAGTTTACTGTTCCATATTTTTGTCATGCTGTTACAGGCTTTCCAAGCTTGAGCCTTTCTTTCAGTTATCACTGAATATGCATAACTTGCCATTATTAGTAGTATCATGTCACACTATGTCATTTAATGCATTGGATATTGGTGCTCAAATTTGCGCAAGTGCATTTTTTTAACTATGACTTCATCGTCACCAGGACTTTCGATCGCCGCGAATTTGAGAAATTACATGTTCAGAGATGGCCGTTTGTATTAGTTGATGTCAAGTGGGATGTTTTGTTCTATATTATATAGAAATTACGGAATTTGGGCTCAATATTTATTTTTCGAATATAATATTGCACACTGTTGTGCTTGCTGGACACTTTTAATAAATGGAACAATTTTGTATTAAAGACAATATTATAAATGTTATTATTTTGAAGATATGAATTTTCAATATAGCCAGGTAGCGTACTGTGTAGGTCGCCCCTGTCATCCGGGTATTTTTGTCATTTGCCGTTGACAATAAAGCAAAACGCTTAACACATCAGTTTCCAAGCTGCACTCAATCATGCACAAGATCGTTCCTAGTGATCGCGTGAGGCCATGTAAGCGACTGTTGTTTACATCAGCAAACGGCATATGACGTCACTCCGGGCGGACCTATATGTAGTTTTTTTGTTTTACATGTGTATGTATTGTATTTATTGATTTCACATTTGTACTTGCGTTTGTACGAGATTTAGTTGTGAACAGTATAATGTGAAAAAAATCAAAATCAGGCAGTAGCACCAGGTCTGCCGAAAAAGAAGAAAAAAGTTGAATTACACACTATTAGGCGCAAAGATAACACCTGACCCTACCCCAACTCCCAACTTCAAATCACGGGAAAGTCTTCTGGGAGGGCAAGCCTCTATTGTTCAAACGGCCAAGGCCCCTACATTTAAGGAGAGGGATGCCTGCTTGTTGTTTTGTATAACTGACTGTAGTCCATGGTCAAGAAAATAACGTACTATTCAAAATAAATAATGATGCCGATAGAAAGGACATAATGGGCAGGTGACTTTACAATGACCAGAATCAACCATGATGTTTGTAAGCCAACACATCTGTCTCTCCATTTCCGTGCAACCTTCCTTGTAATTCCAAATCGAAAAACAACTTCAGTTACAGAAACTCCAGACACTTTTCACGGATAGAAAGAAGTGGTACACTTTAGATTTACTGTTTTTAACGCTCTTTTCATGGGTATAGGGTTAAGTGCATTTTATTAAAAATGATGCAGTTTCAATTGTTGCACTTAAAGGGGCATTAAGAGATGTGGTGGAGGCAGCGTCCTCAATTTCAAAAATGTATGATAGAAACTGGGATTTGTATATTTTTACAATTGTATTACATGTATGAATTTACACCTATAAGGATTACGAAAAATCAGCCCTCTTTGTACAACAAAACATCGATTCAAATATGCTGGTAGAGCCGCAACCAGCATTTGACATAGTTGGTGGTATTCCAACATATTTAAAACATTGTTTTAATCAATTTTTGCGTTTTTCTTTTTTAATGTTCATCTTGAATTCTGAAGTAAATTAATTAAAATTAAAAAAAATCAACATGACACTGTGTCCCTTTAACCATATACCCGCGAAAAGAGCGTAAAAAACACAGTAAATGTACCAATTTCTCAATGATAAGTGTATGTAGTTTATGTAAGTAACTTAAGTTGCTCGTCGATTTGGAGTTACAAGGAAGGTTGACGGAAATGGAGAGACAGGTGTTGGCTTACAAACATCGTGAATTATCCTGTCATTGTAAAGGATGAATCTCACAGATGTTTGGATTATGATTGTTTTGTTTACGCTCTTTTCATTGGTATAGGGTAAAGTGCAACATTTTGTATTCAAATGGCCACTGCTTCATCAATATTGGTGCTATTGTGACAAACGAGATGTAAAAATTGTTCGTTTAACCTTGTTGAATTTATTTAGGGTCCTAAGAATTAAAAACAGGGCGCCTCGAAAAAAGTGGATACTTTCTTTTTGTGCGGTGTTTATATTACGTGCACTTGTGAGAGGACGCTCTAGGTACGATGGCCATTATTTACTATTACGCTGCCATAATATGAAATTGTTATAAATATATTTAATTTAATTTTCACAGAATATTTTGGTCAATAAAATCCTAAATATCGATAAAATAGCTTAACATTATCATGTTTCTAATAGCCCTGTCACACATACGGCGATCAAGCCAGCGATTGCACGGCGCTGAAAAAGGTAATAAAATATGAATAACGCGCAGTGAGAGCGCGGAAAACTGTCCAAAATGTTTCCATTTATAAACCAAGGTCACAAAAACTCTTGCATATTCTGCTGCGATCAGGCCAGTGCTTGGATTACGCTGAAACATTATCTAAACGCCATGCAAAGCTCATCAAGATCTCCAAGAACCCCTCGGTGACGCAGTGGAAACTGCTGGGATGTGAGAGGGTCGTGAAAGGGTCCCAATGGTTGCCCTTGAGCGCCAGTGCACCGCGCTTGTCTTGGGCATGCACAAAACAAGCGCGGACGTTTGGCGTTCTGTTCAGAGCGCTGTCCTTGGGTGCTGAAAAAGCTTTGCCTTTGTGCTGTATATATGTTGTCTACTTGTCAAACTCCCAAAACAGACTGAGCAGGCAGGGGGCTCTCTTTGTAGGGCGATTGCACGGGTGTCATTATTTCAAATAATCCTTTATTGATGGAGTCCAATCAATTGGATTAATAATAAGTTTAACATTTGTTTGGTATTGTTCATGGGGTGATGATTTGAATTAGTAGAGGGAGAAGGAATAACAACGAGATAACCTAATCCGACTTTACAAAGGGTTGGACATTGCTACGTGGTCAGAAGTCACAAACTGGTCCAAAAAAATGTTTCACTTCTAATAATGTTGAGAAATGCACCAATTCTGGTTAGACGGGACAAAACTTAAGTTTTACATACTAAATGACCTACAAACTATATATTGTTGGAAAGCTTATGATTCAAGGTTTTTCATTTTTGCAAAAAAGAATCAAATTATACAGGGTGTTTAAAACTTTTACAGGGTGGAACATAAAAAAGTTGATCGTTTTTGCTCCTCACAAAATATTTTGATAGTTTGTACAGTTAGGGTTTAGCTGAAGATAGTCACCAAAATCAGAACAACCGCAGAAGGTGCTACCAAATTTGCTAAGAATCACTTGCCCAACATTTACACAGGAAAAGTACAGGGTGTCTAAAATTATGATGAAATAATGCATAAAATGAAGGTTTGTGTATAATATTCTATGAAATTTAGTTAGCATGGACTATTTAATTTAAAAGAAAATGGTTATCAAAATGAACTACATGAATATCGTTAAAGTTCCTTTTATTTTGAATACAGGGTGGTCCAAAATAGGTCTAAATAGCACATTTTTCATAAATCTATCTGTGAAGAAACACTTCGGGCTTTTTAAGTTAAATGTTTTACTACCCAGGGTAGAAAAGGACCAAACAGTCACACAAATGAAATAGAGAGACTGCGATTTGGCCATTGTTTAATCAATAAAATTAATAAAACTGTGTCTTTTTTACATTAAAACACTCCCTGAATTGAACATCATATTCTAGTAGAGAATGTCTAGATAACAATTCAATATCAATATTCATAGTAGCAGGCACATGTTATTAACACATATGAGAAGTTTGAAAACTTTCCTATGTATACTTTTAAAATGCTATTTTCCCGCTATTTTGTGTAGAAACCTATGGGCGCCACATCCACCGGCCCCACCCTTGACTCACTCGACGTTTAGATTGATAACTTCACTGTTGCTAAACATGTAGCTTTAATCCTTTTTTATTCGGTAGCTGGATAAATTGTCTTTAATATGATACTAAAAATGTTATGTTTTTTGACAACTTCTATTTAAAATAGAGACACGTATCACGATTTTAATGATATTTTGAAACGGCCCCACCTTATTTGATATACCTATTAGTGACCTGTGACCACGTAACCTTTGAGCGTGTTTCTGCTGGGGCACTGCAAAAAGTAAACGCTAATAAACGCTAAGTTTCAATCGGTCAGTTTTTAATCCCCCTGTTTCTACTCGCGAAAAGTTACCGCTAAGTTTATCGATCATAGTCGATAGGCTATGACATTTGAACTTTTGTAATATCAAACAATGCCACCGCATCTGAAAAAGAGTGCTTCACAATAATGCGTATAACCCAGCGTGACACGGTTCACGGCACAAACCGCTAAGAATCGCCTTTCTGTTTCTAATGGGTTTATTGCCGATTATTGCCAATTTTTGCCGGTTCCAAACATGGTTTGTGAAGGTATTTGGGATTACCAAAAATGTATTGCCGGGTTCTGCCTGTTTCTACTGGGCAAACTTAGCGTTTATTAGCGGTTTTTTCCCTAGCAGAAACACGCTCATGGGTTGAATCATATCGCGGACTATTAGGAATAGCCTTGCACACACATGCTACTGGTTCTCGCAATTAGCCCAATGATTATAGCAAACCCCTTCAATATTGCCTATGGCGCGCAATTAGCCCAATTATTATGTTTTTAATCCTCCCTGTTTCTACGCGCGAAAAGTTACCTCTAAGTGTATCGATCCTAGTCGATGGGCCACGACATTTTACCTTTTGTAATACCAAACAATGCCACCGCATCTGAAAAAGAGTGCTTAACAATAATGTGTAACCCAGCGTGACACGGTTCACGGCACAAACCGCTAAGAATCGCCTTTCTGTTTCTTTGGGTTTATTGCCGATTATTGCCAATTTTTGCCGGTTCCAAACATGGTTTGTGAAGGTATTTGGGATTATCAAAAATGTTTGCCGGGTTCTGCCTGTTTCAACTGGGAAAACTTAGCGTTTATTTTAGCAGTTTCTTCCCCAGCAGAAACACGCTCATGTGTTGAATCATATTGCCGACTATAAGTAGGAATAGCCTTGCACACACACAGTCTGCTACTGGTTCGCGCAATTGGCCCAATGATTATGGCAAACCCCTTCAATATTGCCTATGGCGCGCAATTAGCCCAATGATTATGGCACCCCCCCCCCCCCCCCCCTCCCCCTTGAGGACGGGGATCATACAAAATATCGGGACCATTTAGTTTACAAATCACTTACAAACAAAATACACAGAATGTGATCATTTGAAGACCATAATACGTTGCCTGACTGAATAATGTAACTAAGGATTACTATAGGAGCATAAAAAGGTGAGATAAAAAAGATCTAATCAGTCAACTTTGTCCACGTCACTTCGCCTAAAATTATGTTCGACGCAAATCTCATAAGTTACAGTTAACACGCCGGAAACACCTATTCCAACGAGGCATTATCCCTAATAATATATAAACCATGACCACCAAAAGGATGAGACAAAAAGTAAAAAAGGTGGGGGGGGGGGGGGAGAAAAGGATAAAGAAAAGGCGGTGAAAACCAGGAGGCTGACTGGGGAGATAAATTTGAAGCTTTGATGTTGATACCATGGGGGGGGGGGGGGGGGGGGGAGAGGTACAGAGGTCTTGATCCATTTAGCTTCAAAAGCAAGTCTTAGGAAACGGTCTGAACTGCCTGGTCAGTCAATGGCCATGATGAAAATGTCGTCAACACTTCCCACATGAAATAAGATATGACATTGGTGGACTGGCAGCTTAGAGAATGATAAATATTGAATTGTTCCTCAGAGACATAACTGGTAAGTAGGGAGCCGATATGTGTGTGCTGGGTAGGTATTGAATTATCACCATGCTTGTGCCTGCAGGCTGCGCATTTGATGCATGGATGAAAACCTTTGGCTTGTGCATCTGTAGAAGGAATTTTGACGCCAGAGCTCACAATCATGTCTTTGATATTTGAGGGTCTGCGAAATGCAACCATGGGTGCCTCAGGTATGGCTTCCTGGCATCGTTTGGAGGAATGGAGAAGATGAAGATATTTGTTGAGAGTGGCGGCAGTGGTGGTGTGAGAAGGGTCATAGGTTAATACAAAAGGGACGCGACTGGATGTCTTCTTCTTTTGGCGCGGTTGAAGGGCTTCGGATCTTGGAATGACCATATCTTTTTGGATTTGTGTGTTGATGACTTTAGGAGGATTTCCAGGAACAACAAATTCAAAATGGCCGACATCTTCCATCTTCGAATTAGTTAAATGACATTACTTCCACACACCATGAATGTGTCTTTGTTGACTAATTTTATAACAAAGAATCGTAAAGTAGTTATTTTATCATTCTGTCCTTCCCTTCGGTGTGCCGCGCATGGTCAATGAGTTTATGCGTATCAAAAGTTATTAATTTGGCTCAAATTTGAAAGTTACTAGTTTTACAAGAGAGACCATGATTTCTTTATTGTTATTTTATTGTTAGAACCATTAAAAGCACTTTGATCAACAAATTAATTCATAGCTAAATAAATGCACCTTTTACCGGTATAATCATTCTGGGACATGACCTGTATCTTGATCAGGTCAAAACATATTAT
>CM069455.1:28197448-28302676 GCA_035610835.1 Ophiura sarsii
CCTATAATCAATAATAGGGTATCTCAAGAATGTTCCCGTAACTTTCAAAATATCGTACGTCCCGTCGAACTTCTTCCCGTATCTATATAATTTTAAAAGTAACCCTTTGGTAATTTCTCCAATTTATAAGCAATTCCTCCTATCCCCTTTTTAAAATGATATAGCCATTTCCACCATACGCAGTCCTAAACTAATGTTTCGATTTTTCTGTTCCAGTATCGGGCGCTACTGGTACTATGCTACCAGTGTAATTTGTCCAAGTATTGGTAAATAAATATGATCAAGTATCGCCCGATGTATATTATATATCCAGTATTGTTCGAAACTGGAACACTGACTTTGTACCAGTATCGAAAAATACTGGGTGTTCCACTATCGAACAATACTGGTTGTTCCACTATCGGACAATACTGGTTGTTCCACTATCGGACGATACTAGGACAGTCCAGAATCTGGGACCTAAAGTACACTTTTTCCAATGTTTCTACAAATAGGTACGCACTGCATTAGGCGCATTACCTGCAGTCACCGGGAATAACAATAGCGGGCGATCTAATAACAGATGGTTGCTATGTCTGGCCTGTAGGTGACAATATTGCAGACGGATTAATTGGCCTATATCCATTTCGGATCCACAGAACACCACAGCGTTCCTAGGAAATAAAGAAATACTTAGAAAAACATTCAAATCATTGTTCTATATCTCAAAAATGGAACATACTTAAGTTTGGTATAATTTTAAAGCTTGGAATGTCTTTTACAGCTTGAAGCAGAGAGCAAAGAAGGACATTACAACTGAGGCAGAATTGCTATGATAGGAGTCAATCTCAAAGGTCAAAGGTTAAAATTTGAACCCTGAATTTAAAGGGACACTAAGAGATGTGTTGGAGGCAGCGCCCTCAATTATGATAAAAACTGAGATTAGTTTATTTTTATAATTGTATTATATGTATGAACTTACACCTATAAGGATTAAGAAAAATCAGCTCTCTTTGTACCAGAAAACGTCGATTCAAAAAATGCTGGTCCCGCGGGACCAGCATTTTACGTCCGACAGTATCCCCGTGCAGTACGCGTGATACATAACGCGAACCATATTTGCATAGAGGGCGTTTTTCAATAAATAGCGATGATATTGTTTTAATCTAGTTTTGCTGTGTTTTTTGTTAGTAGAAACAACAATAATGGCGATTTTTAATGTTCATCTTGAATTCTGAAGTAAATTTTTAAACATTTAAACTTTTCAACACCACTTAATGTCCCTTTAATTTGGATCCGAAAGGTTACCTACTTTTTAAAATGTGATGAGTAGAGAAGACGATCCATTCTAGGAGTTCATACCCACTTTTATTACTGAGTTTATTTATATGCGAATTGAATACGCAGCATACCTTGCGCGCGTGCACTGCAAATATTTTTCTCACAAACTTCGTTGTATGGAAGGAAAACATTGCCTGACGATCGCGTAAGCGAGAAACCCAAGGAAGCGAACTGCCAAATAAAAAGTGTTTTATTTGATAATAAGTTCTACTTAACTTAAGTATTGAGCACTATCTGACTAATAATTTATAATCACGTTTTATATACTTGTACATGTACACCTGAGTGCTTAAACTGTGTATAGAATTTGGTTTGATTGGCAGAACTGGGGGAATATATCTTATTTTAATTAATTATTAGGTGATATGATCCAATTAAATTGTGCATAGCCTAATAACTACGATGATGTAGTATTAAATGGTGCCCGCAAAGGACCTGAAAGCTGAATACAGTAAATACAATTATATTATATCTGAATTCACTACACTCCTGCGTAATTTTCCTTATGTCATCTGTTTATAAATGGAATGCATTGGAAATCGAGTATTAGTTTAGCAATTCATTATTCTTAGAAAACTGAATACAAATTACACCTAAAGATTACAAATAGACTGAAGCATGTTAAAAACTAGGACAAGTAAAACAGGGATTACAGAGTAATGTTAACCCTTATTTCAGTTTCATCAAGCACTGTAACATAAGTATCCATTTTTGGAAAGGAAATTATTCGGAGAATCCATTTTTGGAATAAAATGTTGTAAACATTCTGAATTACCGTTCTCTAAATCAAATAAAAAGAAACTTCTCTAAGAATTATTTGTTATCATAAAAAAAAATGTGACCAAAGACTGGCAAAACGTTCAAATTAATTATATTGAGAGTTAAATGTATATTTTAGCGTCTACTCGTCTATATTTTAGCGTCTATTCCTGGTTTATAGAGGAAATATATTTGGATTACTAGGTCAAATTCGATTTATTTTTTTTTATTTTTTTTATTTTTTTTTTTTTTACATCAAAAAAAAAAAATTCTCTATGGGGACATTAATGGCATTAGTAAAATTGACCAGTTCAAGCAAGAATACCACATTATGATAACGGACGGTTAAAGAAAGGTTCCTGTCTGATTCGTCTCATGTTAATGTTGTAGTTTGTAAGATCATTTACTTTTATGATTAGAAAATGGTGCAACGATTACCTTTGCATTCATCGAGAAAATCAATAGAGGGCGCTTTAATAAAAGATCATTAAAATGACTTTGCATCTGACGTATAATTATTAGGGAATACTTGCAGACAGAATAATATACCTCTATTTACGGTGGCCCTGAAGGGTCATGACGAGTTAACCAGATGATGACATGACGAGATAAATGACGAGATAATTGCGAGATAATTTACAGATGACGTGATAATTGACGAGATGACGAGATAAATTACAGATGACGTGATAATTGACGAGATAATTGCGAGATAATTTACAGATGACGTGATAATTGACGAGATAATTGCGAGATAATTTACAGATGACGTGATAATTGACGAGATGACGAGATAATTTACAGATGACGTGATAGTTGACGAGATAATTGCGAGATAATTTACAGATGACGTGATAACTGACGAGATAATTGCGAGATAATTTACAGATGACGTGATAATTGACGAGATAATTGCGAGATAATTTACAGATGACGTGATAATTGACGAGATGACGAGATAATTTACAGATGACGTGATAGTTGACGAGATAATTGCGAGATAATTTACAGATGACGTGATAACTGACGAGATAATTGCGAGATAATTTACAGATGACGTGATAATTGACGAGATAATTGCGAGATAATTTACAGATGACGTGATAATTGACGAGATGACGAGATAATTTACAGATGACGTGATAGTTGACGAGATAATTGCGAGATAATTTACAGATGACGTGATAACTGACGAGATAATTGCGAGATAATTTACAGATGACGTGATAATTGACGAGATAATTGCGAGATAATTTACAGATGACGTGATAATTGACGAGATGACGAGATAATTTACAGATGACGTGATAATTGACTACATAATTGCGAGATAATTTACAGATGACGAGATAATTTACAGATGACGTGATAATTGACTACATAATTGCGAGATAATTTACAGATGACGTGATAATTGACTACATAATTGCGAGATAATTTACAGATGACGTGATAATTGACTACATAATTGCGAGATAATTTACAGATGACGTGATAATTGTCGAGATGACGAGATAATTTACAGATGACGTGATAATTGACTACATAATTGCGAGATAATTTACAGATGACGTGATAATTGACTACATTATTGCGAGATAATTTACAGTTGACGTGATAATTGACTACATAATTGCGAGATAATTTACAGATGACGTGATAATTGTCGAGATGACGAGATAATTTACAGATGACGAGATGACGAGATGACGAGATGACGAGATGACGAGATGACGAGATGACGAGATGACGAGATGACGAGATGACGAGATGACGAGATAATTTACAGATGACGAGATAATTTACAGATGACGTGATAATTGACGAGATAATTGCGAGATAATTTACAGATGACGTGATAATTGACTACATAATTGCGAGATAATTTACAGATGACGTGATAATTGTCGAGATGACGAGATAATTTACAGATGACGAGATGACGAGATGACGAGATGACGAGATGACGAGATGACGAGATGACGAGATGACGAGATGACGAGATGACGAGATGACGAGATGACGAGATGACGAGATGACGAGATGACGAGATGACGAGATGACGAGATGACAGTTTTGCCAATACCGCTATTTCGTCGCCCAATAATTGGGCTCCCTCTGAATTTGACTTGTGTGCCGCGTGTTGAAAAGGTGTGCTTTGGCTAAAAATTGGGCTACTTTCAACTCGGAGTCCGGGCTGTTCCTAACAGAGTAAGGCGTGGCGTCGAAACATATAACGCGTCAGACACTAGCTATTGTTGTGGGGAGGTCATAAACCCCCTAACTGGCAAAAACGCTATCGATTACTGTCTCCCAGTCCAATTAAACTTGTCTCGTGCATGTCGTGTGTAGGAATAGGCATGTACATGATTGTATGTAGGGACGGTAATTACTGTTTTATTAATTAGCAGAATAGTTCCCCACTTGTTTCTATAATAATTCTTCATAATATAATAATTTTCTCCAAATTGTCAATGTTACATTAGTTTTAATAATTTATTGTTCATCATTGCTTGCAAGATGTATGTTCGAAAGGTAAATCAAATGAATAAATTAACTTATAATGTTTAAAGCTGTATTTTTTACTAAATAATTACCATGTTGTGGCAAGTTGATGAACTCCCGGATGAACTCTGCACGCCTATAAACCATACATAGACTTGTTTTAACAAAGGTAATACTGTGAATTTTAAATTTGACATAATATTAACATTTTCCACGCGGCTATTGGTTTTATATTGTATAAAACAGATTTTTCAGAAACCTTTCCCAACTTTCCACGTCTATCTCAAGGATTACAGAACCAATACCAGGCATGTTTGTACTTATTTCCATGCATTTCTCTTCGTGATGCAAAAATGGTAATTTAATTCAACATTTTTGAAACATTTTGTAAAGTTTTGGAATGTCGTCTACAGATGCTTGCCGCGTGGAAAGTGTTAAACGGCTTTAGGTTGGTTATTTGTTGTCGTCTGAAACTTTGCCAGACCATATTGCCATGGACGGCGTAATATACAACCAATTGTCTTCAGATTTGGAGAATGGATTATTAGACACATAGTTGAGTTTAGGATACAAATGAATTGTATACATGTCATCGTCTGTGTAAAATTAGAGGTCAAAGTTCAAAATGTTTACGAAATAATTACTATTTTCGGCATGTTTAAGATCTTCGCACGACTATAATTTGAATTAATTTTAAAAAGGTAATAACATTGACATCCCCCAAGTGTTGGCAATTTATATTTGACCCAATAGTCACCTTATGAGATTAGTAAATGCTATAATTTAACATGCCTAGTAGTATTGGTTCTGTAATTTTTGAGATAAGACTTTGAATAATTGGGAAATGTTTTTGAAAAATGTTTTGTAAATGGTAAAAACTATAGTAATAGCCAGGTGGAAAGTGTTAAATTCAAACATTTACGTTAACATATTCTAGGACAATTTAGCGCGCCTGAAACACATTTTGCACTACAACAAGTTGGAGGGTATCAAGTGTACCTGCTTTCGGACTAAATAAAATAGCTATATTTAAAATACCAATTGTGGTCTGCTTAAATTTAGAAATTCAAACGGGAAAGTATAAAACATGAAGCATCTAACAACAGAAAACATTTATCCAATAAATTAGATAAATTTGAAGAATAGGCGCCACGCGGCAAAAACTATGTCGGGCGGGAACTGAGATTTAATCAAATTGTATCGTAAAGAAAGATATAACAGTTTTATTCCGTAAAATCTTTGAACTGGAATTATATTCGATTCTTCGAATAATAAAGAATGTTGTTTATCTTTCCTATGAATTAATACTTCAAGGTCAATTTCAAATGTTTATCAAAGACATTTCGATAAAATTGTGAACATCCTGATAAATATTATTATATACCGAAGCCTACCAATATTGCTTTAAAAGTATTTCAATAATTCGCCATCATCATGTTTAATCTGAGACTAATTAGTCTCAGGTTTAATTAACCATTGCTATCTAATAGAGTAAGTTGCAATCTTCAGTAGATAGCAAATCTATCAAAGTAAATTGCTATCTTCAGTGATAGCAAGTCTATCAGAGTAAGTTGCTATCTTCAGTAGACACCAAGTCTATTAGAGTAAGTTGCTATCTTCAGTCGATAGCAAATCTATCAGAGTAAATTGCTATCTTCAGTGATAGCACGTCTATCAGAGTAAGTTGCTATCTTCAGTAGACACCAAGTCTATTAGAGTAAGTTGCTATCTTCAGTAGACACCAAGTCTATTAGAGTAAGTTGCTATCTTCAGTAGATTGCAAATCTATCAGAGTAAATTGCTATCTTCAGTGATAGCAAGTCTATCAGAGTAAGTTGCTATTACTGAAGATAGCAATTTACTCTGATATATTTGCTATCTACTGAAGATAGCATAGATAGCAACTTATTCTGATATATAATACTTGCTATCTACTGAAGATAGCAATTTACTCTGATACACTTGCTATCTACTGAAGAAAGCAATTTACTCTGATAAACTTGCTATCTACTGAAGATAGCAACTTAATCTGATAGACTTGCTATCTTATCTACTGAAGATAGCAACTTACTCTGATATACTTGGTGTCTACTGAGATAGCAGCTTACTCTGATAGACTTGCTATCTACTGAATAAAGCAACTCACTGTGATTACTTGCTATCTACTGAAGATTGCATAGATAGCAACTTATTCTGATAGACTTGGCATCGAATGAAGGAAGCAATTTACTCTGTTAGGAACCGCCCGAAATAATTCCGAGTTGAAGGTAGCCCAATTTTTAGCAAACCACACCACAACTTTTCAACACGCGGCACACTAGTCAAAATCAAAAGTAGCCCAATTGGGCGACGAAATCGTGGTATTGGCAAAACTGTTATCTGTAAATTATCTCGCAATTATGTAGTCAATTATCCCGTCATCTGTAAATTATCTCGTCATCTCGTCATCTCGTCATCTCGTCATCTCGTCATCTCGTCATCTCGTCATCTCGTCATCTCGTCATCTCGTCATCTGTAAATTATCTCGTCATCTCGACAATTATCACGTCATCTGTAAATTATCTCGCAATTATGTAGTCAATTATCACGTCATCTGTAAATTATCTCGTCATCTGTAAATTATCTCGTCATCTCGTCATCTCGTCATCTCGTCATCTCGTCATCTCGTCATCTGTAAATTATCTCGTCATCTCGACAATTATCACGTCATCTGTAAATTATCTCGCAATTATGTAGTCAATTATCACGTCATCTGTAAATTATCTCGCAATTATCTCGTCAATTATCACGTCATCTGTAAATTATCTCGTCATCTGTAAATTATCTCGTCATCTCGTCATCTCGTCATCTCGTCATCTGTAAATTATCTCGTCATCTCGACAATTATCACGTCATCTGTAAATTATCTCGCAATTATGTAGTCAATTATCACGTCATCTGTAAATTATCTCGCAATTATGTAGTCAATTATCACGTCATCTGTAAATTATCTCGTCATCTCGACAATTATCACGTCATCTGTAAATTATCTCGCAATTATGTAGTCAATTATCACGTCATCTGTAAATTATCTCGCAATTACCTCGTCAATTATCACGTCATCTGTAAATTATCTCGCAATTATCTCGTCAGTTATTACGTCATCTGTAAATTATCTCGCAATTACCTCGTCAACTATCACGTCATCTGTAAATTATCTCGTCATCTCGTCAATTATCACGTCATCTGTAAATTATCTCGCAATTATCTCGTCAATTATCACGTCATCTGTAAATTATCTCGCAATTATCTCGTCAGTTATCACGACATCTGTAAATTATCTCGCAATTATCTCGTCAACTATCACGTCATCTGTAAATTATCTCGTCATCTCGTCAATTATCACGTCATCTGTAAATTATCTCGCAATTATCTCGTCAATTATCACGTCATCTGTAAATTATCTCGCAATTATCTCGTCATTTATCTCGTCATGTCATCATCTGGTTAACTCGTCATGACCCTTCAGGGCCACCGTATCTATTAACCAAAATGCGATAACAAATTCTGAATCATTTACCGTTTTCAAGCAGCGTAGGCTACTGATATAAGGCCCGGTTGCAAATGGTTATACAGGGTGAGTCAAAAAAAAGTGTACTCAACTTCAGCGATTTTCTTTTAGAAAAAGTATTCGTTTGTTTTCAAAACAATATACTACGGTATAAAGACAAATCAATTAGCTTTAAAATGAATTTTATCTGGTTTAGATTGGTTGAGGGAAACTTATTTTACGCTGTTTTGAATAAAAGTGACCAATTTAACGTCCGAACACGCTTTCCAGATCTTGACCATTATATTTCATGAGATACGACCAATAAAAAATTACAATACCGACAGCGAAAGAATCAATTCCTTTGTTATGAAATGATTAAAGTGTGGTAATTGTGTCATAAATAGGCCTTAAAGCTGTCTATTGTTTTAATCTATTAGGAGACAATTTTGAACAAGTGTATTGTCTACTTAATTCTTTTAATAAACAAGATGTGTAATGCTTTACATCATAATCCTAGTAAACATTATTAAGCTCGTTAAGCTTGAAATTAAAAACCGTGTTTTAGGTGAAAAAACAGCTCCTGTACAGAAATAGTCATATTTACTTAACGGTATCATCAAATAGCGTGATTTTTTTCCCAGATGGTAGCAAAGAAATGGCGCAATCATTTAAAGTTTTGTTTGCCTTGATTTTGTGGTCAAAAATATTTTTTTCAATTTTTTTCAATTAGGGTACACTTTTTTTTGACTCACCCTGTATAACTACTTTTATGTATTTGTACGCAATGAGTCGAGAAGACGATCTAATTTAGGACTTTAATACCCACTCGTTTTACTTTGTTTACAACCCCGCAATTGTATTTACATCGGTTTAAATGTGTAAGTAATTGTTTTATTGGCAGGACTGTGTAAATAAAATTTTGTTTGAGTATTTTATCAGCAAAATTATCCAATCAAATTGTGCATAACAACTACGATGATGTAGTATTTGTTGGCTCCAACAAGGACCTGAAAGCTGTACACAGTCCATGTATATGTATAATTATATTATTGTTGAATTCATACTGCCGCATCATTGTCCTTGTGTCATCGGTTCAATCAAATGGAACTGCATTGAAAATGAAGTATTAGTTTAGCAATTCATTGTTTATATAAACCGAATATAAAGTGCGTTTAAAGACTACATATTGACTAGAGCATGTTAAAAACTAAGACAAGTATGCAGGAAGAACATTAAATCCATTATGTCAAGCGCACACCGCCCGTAAAATGAAGCTGAGGCGATAACGTGGGCTACGTAATGAAACCTTAATAGGGCGTGTGAAGAAGGGTCACATGAGGGACAAATAATAATTTTAAAAATACATCCAATGTTGTTTCATTAAAAGAATATACTGTTTGGTAAGCCCTCTCAGTCCTCAGTCAAAAGCATCCCCCATTAAATCTCACCCCTTAAAGGGGCACTAAGAGATGTGTTGGAGACTGCGCCCTTAATTATGATAAAAACTGGGATTAGTTTATTTTTATAATTGTATTACATGTATGAACTTACATCTATAAGGATAAGAAAAATCAGCCCTCTTGTACATGAAAACGTCGATTCACAAATGCTCGTACAGCCGCGACGAGCATTTTACGTCCGACAGTATTCCCCTGCAGTACGCGTGATACATAACGCGAACCATATTTGCATAGAGGGCGTTTTTCAATAAATAGCGATGATATTGTTTTAATCAAGTTTTGCTGTGTTTTTGTTAGTAGAAACAACAATAATGGCAATTTTTAATGTTCATCTTGAATTCTGAAGTAAATTTTTAAACATTTAACATTTTCAACACCACTTAATGTCCCTTTAAAACTCCAGAGATACGGTCAATTCAGTAAACAGAGCGCGAATCTTACTTTGCCAACTTTAGCGTTTCCAATGATGATTTATAGGATATCAATGTATTATCTTTTTTTTAAATACGTCTAATATTCAAATATTGTGTGGTTTGTCATGGATGAAATGGATAAAAATATGGTTTCAGTTCAAATTGAACTTACTATCAACATCTAATAGTAGATTATTATTGCTTTTATTGATTATGTTCAATTACACACTGGATGACGATTCTAATAAAATAATTCCCTTCTCAGGAAAAGTGGCCAAGCAGAATTGTATATGCCAGAATAGATTCGTCATAATTTGATAAGGTCATGTGCTTTGAACTCACCACCCAAAAAGGGTGATGGCGTTACATTTTTGGTCTATTAACTCAACAACTAAATGTGGTAGAGCTATGGATTAGGTGTCATTTGAAAGCCTATTTATCTAGCTACATTTGTGTTAATAAATCAGGTATTTCCATAACTGTTTAGCTGAGATATGATTGATTATATTTCGAAAGTCCGGGGTGGTGGCGGGGCGGTTGCGGCGGTGGCGGTGGCGCTCTGTACAATCTCTATGGGGAATATAGAAAATGTTTCCAATTCTATGTTCAATTTACAATAACTCCTCATCCCGTATGGTACAAACATGATTTTGCTCTCTATAAGTTTCTGTTTCAACAAACGTGTCAAATATTATGTAACATTTGTAATCATGAATCGATTGCATTGTCCTTGACTTTATCCCTATTCGCTACAGTACACAGTGAACCTGTCCTCTTTCATCGGTTTACATACATGACTATAACAAAACTGGTATTCAACCGATGTTACATTTTTGGAAAGCTCTCAAATAGGGGAATCCAAAAATGGCGTTTAAATCAAAATTAATATGAAATTTACACGTGTGTGCTCATTATCTTCCCGATATAGTATATTTCAACAAGTTACCCTTGACAACCATTATGATTTGATGGGTAATTGCATGAGGAACTAATATGCACAATAAAATTATGACGGTTAAAAAAAATAAATCGATATTTGTTAAACATTCTTAATCACAACATATTAGCATTAGGTCTCATCTAAATTCCAATATCATCGTATTTGGATTTCTTGTGAGATTTCCTTTCAGAAAATATATACTTTTTATGGGGTAGAACAATTAAGTAGTTTTTGCGATATGCTAATTCGAATCTCAGATGGTGTAAAATGCAAATATCTGGACATGCCACGGGAAGGGTGGCGAGATCGAAACATATGGCGGCCATAACGAAACCTCCAAAGTGCATAGAAACAAATTCTGACACATTAAAGATTACTAAACCTGATTATTACTATTTTACATCTAATTTTTATATTTTTAATGATAACAAAATCATGTTTCAAATGGGACACTTTTTGTACACGCCCTGTATATATTATGTGTCTATCATTTTTGAAATAATGCTTTGATTCATCAATGTTGACCTACGGTGTACCATTGTATACTTGGTTTTTTGTGTGTTTTTTTCCCGCTAAAAATAACCCGATAATATGATTAGTGACAGATATAATGGAGTTACAAGTGAATCATGAATACATAATATCAATATACCGGGTGGTTCAAAAAAAAGTTGACCCACATTTAAAGTTTCAGATAATTTCAGATAATTTCTGTTTGCTAAGTCTTAATCAGCAGTAAGTTTTGAAATTATATGGCACGTTTAGCTTGCTTGGTTCTTCAGATATGGTTCATTACAGAAAACATGTACAAAACTGACTTGTCCACGGAAGCGTTATTTAGTTTTTGTCTTAAACAAAACAGCATGCTCTAGTTTCAGAATTGAAAAGCCCGCCCTGACAAAGTATCCCAATCTCTATGCTTATGTGCCATTCACATTAAACAAAGAAACGTAGATACGTATAGGTAGGTAATGTCAAGCACTAGACAGATGTCTCAGATGTCCCCTTGTTTCTTTTTCTCCTATTTTTACAATTTGTGACCAATCGTGTGTAAGCCCACTTTGTGGTTTCCATCTTTACTAAAGGACGCTCCCGTGGCCAAGGCAGCTTTGTGCATGCTTATAACCTTTTCGGCTCATAAGAGTATCCTCTCTTTTAATTAGTTCAATTTTAACATAGACATAGATGGATAAATAAAAAGCATGCCGCGAATGCATGTTTATGTTTACACCATAACCGAAGCAAGACGTTGATGATGTTTTAAATAAGAAAATAATTGTATCCGAATGACCAAATAGTCACATGAAACCCGAGTGTGATACGATAGATATAGTACGACATAGACATAGACTCGGTGTAATCCGAACTAAGAGAACACCCAAAGACAAGACATTATATACAAAACAAATACAACTTTATAAGCCAACGTTATAAACAAATACACTTGAAACATATTACTTCGTTGCAGTGAGATTAGTTTTAGTGGCATTCATTACGTTAGTCAATCTCAATGATATTATTGTAATGACTGATTTAAACTTGTTTTGATTAGCGGTGAGTTAGTAAAGAGGTCCACATATCTGCCCTATAGGCCTATAGTTACTAAACTTCCGGGTTTATATTGTATTGATTTAAATAAATATCTCTCATCAAAGGACTTTTTAAAAAAACAATTATACTTAAATATCAGTTGTTTAACGCAATATTTGTAAGTCTATGGCCTATAAGTTGCGTTATGTACTGGGTGGACCATTTGACATTGAAAAGAGAGCAAATATATGATAATATTATTTATATCAGGCTTTTTAACGGTACAATAAAACTGTGTATTCAATATTGTTTAACCAAAGTATCATCACCGGATGCATCCAATATTCTAAAAATATTGCCGTCCAATATTTTTTAGTCTCATACCCATTATTTGTTCGTTTTGAATATTCGTCTGTACTATAAGTGTATACAAAGGAGCTCACGCAACTTTAGCGTTTATTAAGCATGCAGTCGAGACTAATTTTCGCTGATTGCATGGGTTACGCAAAAACGTGCTATCGGCTTAATGAAGCAGGCTTACGTGGGGAACCACTACGAAAATAACAAATCAACAAGTTTGCAAAATGTCGGAACCGCAGCAGACTCCCGGGAGATTCGCCTATCTAAAAGTGATGATGATTTTAACGAACTTTTGCGGAACAAAGATTCTGCAAATACAATTAAATCAACACGCAACGCAACTATCGGTAAAAGCCTGATATAAATAATAATAATAATATTGGATTTTTTATAGCTCGTGCAATATTTTCTTGTATCACCCTCAAAGCCATCCAATATTATATAAATATAGATAGATGATAAAGAAAGGGGGGTAGATGGATTGGTTGAAAGACGTGATCAGACTGTAGCAAACGTTGATGATGTTTTAAAGAAGACAATAATTGTATCCGAATGACCATGGAGGCAGGGTTAGGGTTAAGGATCAATGATGCACATTGCTGCAGAGAAAGATATGAACGCAGTGGTTTGACGCATTGTAAACCTATGGACTATAAGTTATTTACTGAGAGGACCACTCGACATTGAAAAGAATGCCAGCTTATTTTGAATAGCTGTGAGTTTTTAAGAAGATCGAAACTATCTGTTTTAGTATGTAATGTCTGTCTTATAAACATCAGCGCGCGCGTAATGATATTTATTTATAATTACTCTTGGAACAACACATACAAATGTATTAACCTATAATACATAATGGGGTGTATTAATATAAAGGTAATTGTAGAATCATTTAGAGAGGGAACTGACATGCCTCGCTTGTGTGCTGCTGATCGAAAAACACATGTTTTACCCTAAACGAGGTTAAATCTTTAAGTCAGTGAATAAGGTTTAAAGTGACATCGAGTACGATACTGTTCAATATCGTCAGCTAAGTAGTAACTGACAGGTTTTGGCACCAAATTTGAAATGTAAGTATATAACTAACGGTTTGATATCTGCGGTTTAGAACATGTAAACTGTAAAGTATCTGGCGGATTTGGTTAACTGCGGTTTACAATCTACGGTTTACAGCGACATCGGTTCAGGGTCCGCGGGTTTGAAACTAAAGTTGAAATGTAGGTAACTACAATCGGTTTTATACAGGGCGTGCCAAGAAAAGTGTCTCATGGGGAACAACATTAATTTAAAATACATCCCGGGATTTTTTTTCAAAACATAAACTGTTGGTTAATAAACCATGTTAGTCTTCTATCAATTACACTTGATCCCATTAAATTTCACCATCTAATTGCCGAGATATGATCAATTTAGAAACAATGGTGCTTATCCCATTTTGGCCACTTTTGAACAAGAATAGGACTTTCAACTAAAAAAAACTGCATTTGTGATTGCAATTATGATTAGGATATGCCAATGTATTGTTTAAAAGGCATCTAATATTCAAATATTCTGTAGATTTTCGTGAATAATATGTTTTTCTGTTCAAATTCAACTAACTATTAACATTTAGTAGGTAGATAAGTATTGATGTTATTAATTTTGATCAATTACACACTGAATGACGATTCTAATAAAGGAGTTCTCTGCACATTAAAAATGGCCAAAGCTGAATTTGACACGCTTTGATAACGAAAGCCCCAAAATGGAGAGAATCAAAAATTATGATGACACATTAAAGATTGCTGAACACGAATATTAGTACTTCATGTCCAATTCTTAAAATTTGTCATGGCTAGAAAAATCATGTTTTTGTCATGGGTCACTTTTTTTGGACACGCCCTATATATGCAGTTTAGTACAGTCATGTATCATGTGTATTATAGCAACTGTCGGATTTCGTTACGAATTTGTACTTATATTAATAACTGCGACATCGGTTGAATAAAACTGAAACTCATTAATCACATTCTCTCCTTATTCATGTTATGGAAATCAGATGATGTCATTAATCATGATATAAAAATTAATTGCTATCGCACTGAGGTGTATTATACCCTCAACTGGTGGACGCCAATCGACAGAAGTATGAAAGAATCTTGACTGGTAAATCTGGTACAGTCCGTCCATGTTGAGATTGCTGCAAATGTCTGCGATGTAGATTTTCTCATCTCCCTTACTCAAAGCAACATGATCAAATCCAATCAGGGATACTATTAACTTTGGGATAGGAAAGTCGTATACTAACGTACGTAGTGAAAACGGTCCTTTTGAATAAATTATGATAATCGTCTGGAATGCGTCGGTGACCGGCGTTTAACGCGTTTAACAATGTTTAACCAGGTTTAACGGAATTGTTAGTCAGCATAGGTTTGGGGGCGCTGTAGATTTACACAGACGACGGTGGCCACGCGATACCTACATTTTGAATTCGTAGTGAATATAACACGTAATCGCGAATATTAAACTTATCATTTTGACAAATTCATCATAATTAG
This sequence comes from Ophiura sarsii, assembly GCA_035610835.1. Taxonomy (NCBI): domain Eukaryota; kingdom Metazoa; phylum Echinodermata; class Ophiuroidea; order Amphilepidida; family Ophiuridae; genus Ophiura; species Ophiura sarsii. The sequence continues at coordinate 28,212,802 of CM069455.1, forward strand.
AAGAATTTTTATCGTTAACCGGGCGATGACTGTTAAAAATAATTCAAAATGGTGCACTCCCGTTGCCGTATTGGGTCGTCTGAGAGACGCGTGGCCAGTGTCGCGTCGTCTGCTACAATTACGCCTTATCGGTAGAACAGCGCCACCAATTCTATGCTGACTAAGTTCAATTTAAAAGTGGACCCGATCGGCAAGCTCAGTGGCAATCCCTGATCCAATCGTATTCCACATGCTGATCTTGGCCGCGCCGTGAATCAAATCAAATAACTTGTTTTTGATTGTTGTAGTAACCCTTTGTTTATACTCTTATCTCTTATTTCTTCCTTTGGACCATAACTTGACATGCGATACATTTACGCATGAGGATGTTGTGTGTTTACGCCAGCGCCTCGAGTAGGCGCGCGAGTTTAACTTTAAGTGCTGCAATTACGGTATAGTAAGTACTGCAATTAGTATGGTACAAAGTCACGTCACTGTATCGTCACTCGTGATAGATACATGAACTTATAATAGTGTTCACTTCCTCAGCATTTATGCACGCGTAAAGTTTATCTCACGTCTTTCTACACGTGTGTTATTAATACGCTCCCGCTTCGCGAGGTCACGCGTGTTAATTCACTGCAATTTGTGAATGACGTAGTGACATCACTGTCTCGTGGAAGCGAAATCGACTATAGGAGGGAACAATATGTATCACTAGATATTCTTAGGGGTCGTCCAAAATTATCGCCATTTTCACTTACGTACAGAGCGTACGTAACTTTTTACCCCCCTCCCCCCTCGGGTTACGTACGCAATAAATGGCGAAATTTTATTTTATTTTGTACTTTAACAAAAAAATCCCGCCTCTCAAGATCGCCATTTAAGTTACGTACGGTTGGGGTATATTTCGACCCCCTCCCCCCCCCCCCCCCCCCCCCCCCTCTTACGTACGCTTTGTACGTAACTGAAAATGGCGAAAAATATGGACGACCCCTTAATCAACAGAATATTTTACCGCACGAAAAAAAGTTAGCACTAAACTTTTGATGCCCTTTTACACTTGATGGTGTTACTCATTCATGTCAACAAGGCAATCGGCCTTTCGTCGCCAAATCAAAATATGCAATGAAACCTACTTATACCTTTTATAAATACAAGTATTTTCAATTTAACCACTTGTAGCATCAATATCATACTTATGAAGTGTTAGATGACCCGTCGTCAGTACTCCTGCTTGATATTGTTGTTGAGATACAAGAGAGGGTTGATGTTTTGATAAAAGTAACATGTCTGACCAGATAGATTGTATGACATGTTTAAAGCGATAGTCCGGGGACAGGATTTGCCTGACTTCTGAATTCGTATAGAACGTTATTACGAATCGAATTTAAATAATATAGCATACAACAGATGTTTGCAACCAATTAATTTCTTCCTACCAGCCAAGTTTAAAGAGGTAACTGTTCAGAATCGAAACATTTTCAATTTGTTGGAACAAGGGAATTGCACGAGGGCCGCAGTTATGAGGGTAATTCTGATTTCGCATATAACGTTATTACGAATCTAAATTAAATAATATAAAATATAGCAGATGTTTGCAACCAATTCATTTAAAATGTCATCCTATCAGTCTAGTTTATAGAGGTAACCGTGCAGAATCGAAACATTTTCAATTTGTTGGAACTAAGGAATTGCACGAGGGCCGCAGTTATGACGGTAATTCTGAATTCGCATATTATAACCTTATTAAGAATCGATATTAAATAATATAAAAGATAGCAGATGTTTGCAACCAATTCATTTAAAATGTCTTCCTATCAGTCGAATGTATAGAGGTAACCGTGCAGAATCGAAACATTTTCAATTTGTTGGAACTAAGGAATTGCACGAGGGCCGCAGTTATGACGGTAATTCTGAATTCGCATATAACCTTATTAAGAATCGATATTAAATAATATAAAATATAGCAGATGTTTGCAATCAATTAATTTAAAATGTCATCCTACCAGTCGAGTGTATAGAGGTAACCGTGCAGAATCGAAACATTTTCAATTTGTTGGAACTAAGGAATTGCACGAGGGCCGCAGTTATGACGGTAATTCTGAATTCGCATATAACCTTATTAAGAATCGATATTAAATAATATAAAATATAGCAGATGTTTGCAATCAATTAATTTAAAATGTCATCCTACCAGTCGGGTTTATAGAGGTAACCGTGCAGAATCGAAACATTTTCAATTTGTTGGAACTAAGGAATTGCACGAGGGCCGCAGTTATGACGGTAATTCTGAACTCGCATATAACCTTATTAAGAATCGATATTAAATAATATAAAATATAGCAGATGTTTGCAACCAATTAATTTAAAATGTCATCCTACCAGTCGAGTTTATAGAGGTAACCGTGCAGAATCGAAACATTTTCAATTTGTTGGAACTAAGGAATTGCACGAGGGCCGCAGTTATGACGGTAATTCTGAATTCGCATATAACCTTATTAAGAATCGATATTAAATAATATAAAATATAGCAGATGTTTGCAACCAATTCATTTAAAATGTCATCCTATCAGTCTAGTTTATAGAGGTAACCGTGCAGAATCGAAACATTTTCAATTTGTTGGAACTAAGGAATTGCACGAGGGCCGCAGTTATGACGGTAATTCTGAATTCGCATATTATAACCTTATTAAGAATCGATATTAAATAATATAAAAGATAGCAGATGTTTGCAACCAATTCATTTAAAATGTCTTCCTATCAGTCGAGTGTATAGAGGTAACCGTGCAGAATCGAAACATTTTCAATTTGTTGGAACTAAGGAATTGCACGAGGGCCGCAGTTATGACGGTAATTCTGAATTCGCATATAACCTTATTAAGAATCGATATTAAATAATATAAAATATAGCAGATGTTTGCAATCAATTAATTTAAAATGTCATCCTACCAGTCGAGTGTATAGAGGTAACCGTGCAGAATCGAAACATTTTCAATTTGTTGGAACTAAGGAATTGCACGAGGGCCGCAGTTATGACGGTAATTCTGAATTCGCATATAACCTTATTAAGAATCGATATTAAATAATATAAAATATAGCAGATGTTTGCAATCAATTAATTTAAAATGTCATCCTACCAGTCGGGTTTATAGAGGTAACCGTGCAGAATCGAAACATTTTCAATTTGTTGGAACTAAGGAATTGCACGAGGGCCGCAGTTATGACGGTAATTCTGAACTCGCATATAACCTTATTAAGAATCGATATTAAATAATATAAAATATAGCAGATGTTTGCAACCAATTAATTTAAAATGTCATCCTACCAGTCGAGTTTATAGAGGTAACCGTGCAGAATCGAAACATTTTCAATTTGTTGGAACTAAGGAATTGCACGAGGGCCGCAGTTATGACGGTAATTCTGAATTCGCATATAACCTTATTAAGAATCGATATTAAATAATATAAAATATAGCAGATGTTTGCAACCAATTAATTTAAAATGTCATCCTACCAGTCGGGTTTATAGAAGTAACCGTGCAGAATCGAAACATTTTCAATTTGTTGGAACTAAGGAATTGCACGAGGGCCGCAGTTATGACGGTAATTCTGAATTCGCATATAACTTTATTAAGAATCGATATTAAATAATTTAAAATATAGCAGATGTTTGCAACCAATTAATTTAAAATGTCATCCTACCAGTCGAGTTTATAGAGGTAACCCTGCAGAATCGAAACATTTTCAATTTGTTGGAACTAAGGAATTGCACGAGGGCCGCAGTTATGACGGTAATTATGAATTCGCATATAACCTTATTAAGAATCGATATTAAATAATATAAAATATAGCAGATGTTTGCAACCAATTAATTTAAAATGTCATCCTACCAGTCGAGTTTATAGAGGTAACCCTGCAGAATCGAAACATTTTCAATTTGTTGGAACTAAGGAATTGCACGAGGGCCGCAGTTATGAGGGTAATTCTGATTTCGCACATAACGTTATTACGAATCTAAATTAAATAATATAAAATATAGCAGATGCTTGCAACCAATTCATTTAAAATGTCATCCTATCAGTCTAGTTTACAGAGGTAACCGTGCAGAATCGAAACATTTTCAATTTGTTGGAACTAAGGAATTGCACGAGGGCCGCAGTTATGACGGTAATTCTGAATTCGCATATTATAACCTTATTAAGAATCGATATTAAATAATATAAAAGATAGCAGATGTTTGCAACCAATTCATTTAAAATGTCTTCCTATCAGTCGAGTGTATAGAGGTAACCGTGCAGAATCGAAACATTTTCAATTTGTTGGAACTAAGGAATTGCACGAGGGCCGCAGTTATGACGGTAATTCTGAATTCGCATATAACCTTATTAAGAATCGATATTAAATAATATAAAATATAGCAGATGTTTGCAATCAATTAATTTAAAATGTCATCCTACCAGTCGGGTTTATAGAGGTAACCGTGCAGAATCGAAACATTTTCAATTTGTTGGAACTAAGGAATTGCACGAGGGCCGCAGTTATGACGGTAATTCTGAACTCGCATATAACCTTATTAAGAATCGATATTAAATAATATAAAATATAGCAGCTGTTTGCAACCAATTAATTTAAAATGTCATCCTACCAGTCGAGTTTATAGAGGTAACCGTGCAGAATCGAAACATTTTCAATTTGTTGGAACTAAGGAATTGCACGAGGGCCGCAGTTATGACGGTAATTCTGAATTCGCATATAACCTTATTAAGAATCGATATTAAATAATATAAAATATAGCAGATGTTTGCAACCAATTAAATTTAAAATGTCATCCTACCAGTCGGGTTTATAGAGGTAACCGTGCAGAATCGAAACATTTTCAATTTGTTGGAACTAAGGAATTGCACGAGGGCCGCAGTTATGACGGTAATTCGGAATTCGCATATAACTTTATTAAGAATCGATATTAAATAATATAAAATATAGCAGATGTTTGCAACCAATTAATTTAAAATGTCATCCTACCAGTCGAGTTTATAGAGGTAACCCTGCAGAATCGAAACATTTTCAATTTGTTGGAACTAAGGAATTGCACGAGGGCCGCAGTTATGACGGTAATTCTGAATTAGCATATAACTTTATTAAGAATCGATATTAAATAATATAAAATATAGCAGATGTTTGCAACCAATTAATTTAAAATGTCATCCTACCAGTCGAGTTTATAGAGGTAACCCTGCAGAATCGAAACATTTTCAATTTGTTGGAACTAAGGAATTGCACGAGGGCCGCAGTTATGACGGTAATTATGAATTCGCATATAACCTTATTAAGAATCGATATTAAATAATATAAAATATAGCAGATGTTTGCAACCAATTAATTTAAAATGTCATCTTACCAGTCGAGTTTATAGAGGTAACCGTGCAGAATCGAAACATTTTCAATTTGTTGGAACTAAGGAATTGCACGAGGGCCGCAGTTATGACGGTAATTCTGAATTCGCATATAACCTTATTAATAATCGATATTAAATAATATAAAATATAGCAGATGTTTGCAACCAATTAATTTAAAATATCATCCTACCAGTCGAGTTTATAGAGGTAACCGTGCAGAATCGAAACATTTTCAATTTGTTGGAACTTAGAAATTGCACGAGGGTAATTACCAGGTCCTAAAGTCAATATTTGTATTCTCCCGGATATAGTCCAAAAATGTAAGCACCGTAATTATTGCCCAAAACCTGGAAATAGCTATACAGGGTGACTCAAAAACATTGTGAACGATTTGAAACAACTATCCATCTAGAGATTTATTCAGGTCCTCTACGTTGTCTAGGTTACTTCCATCAGAGGTTTTTAGCTGTACTGCTTGTGCTTGGTGGAATACCATGCATTTGGTTTTCTTGGCATTAATGTGGAGCCCAGTTTTGAGTGCTGCTTCCTCAACATATTTCAGCAACTTCTGTGCCTGCTCCTTAGTGTCAGAAAGTAACGCTATGTCATCTGCAAAGTCAAGATCAGTGACGTTCTTTGGCCCTATTCTTCGACTTTGTCTAGGCTTGATGGTGAATCCTAGTTCCTCTTCTCTCCCACTGATAGCTATTCTTAAGCAGCAGTAATCAAGGATGATTATGAATAGGTAGGGGGCAAGGGTATCTCCTTGGAGTACTCCTGCTAGGATGTCGAGCAGTTCCGTGTCGCCATCAGGTGATATGACTTTGGCTCTTGTGTTTCTGTAAGTTTCATCAATTGCATCTGTTATAACCTGTGGGACACCGTATGCTTTGAGTATCTTGATCATTTTCCCACGATGTATGGTGTCGAATGCCTTTTTGAAATCAATGAATGTTATGACTGCAGAGAGATTATTGGAATGTATACCTTCGATGATTCTCCTGAGCCCAAGAATGTGTGAGGTAGTGCCTCTTCCCTCGCGGAAGCCATTCTGGTTAGTTCTAAAGCTATACCCAAAACCAAGCTTAATTCAATTTGGCCAAAAATGGACTTGGGTCTTTTTTGCGCTCAGGTCTTCATATTATGTACACAATGGTAAATTTCAAACGCTAATTGAAACTACTGATATAGATAATTTAAACTAAATAATCACAATATCAACCCCATAACTCAATTACATATATGCCTTCGTGTTGTTTATAATTTATATTAGAGTTTACCTATGACTTGTCCTATGCCTAGTACAGGGTGTCCCAAAGGTTTTGAACCATTTCAAAGCTTTATATCTCCTGTAAAATAATTCGCATTTTAAAACTGAACGTATATTTAGATAAAGGCAGAAATTTTTTGACACCAAATGTGTAACTTTTTTGAGGCCCATTAATGTTTTACACAAGTAGAAATGTGTGTTTACCTAACGCGCAATGCCATGCGTTGTTAGATTTTCATGACGCCAGCTATGCGTCTGGCCGTAACCGTAACCACATGTTGGAGACTGGAGCTGCACATTCCTCATACTGCATAACGTGTCTTTCAATCATTCACTCATTACATTTAGTGTACGACATTAATAGGCCCAATGGAAAAGGAAGGCACTATCCCTGTGTCGAGGAGCTGAAAATTACCTTTGCCCAACACATTCCATCAGTGTTGGATTTTCCCAAATGGGTTCTTTTTCCATTTGGGTGCTCCTTCCTACTCATCTCTATCCTTTATTCTCATCCTTTCTACAATCTATTCTACTAGCTTCTTTACCTCATTTCATTTTCACAACACAGTTGGCTAGGAAAGGTAAGCCAAGTTAGTTGGCTTGGTAGTTTGTTGAAATCTGGTTTGTCTGGGAGGAGGCTTTTAATCCCATGAGTAGGGTAGAGGCGCTTGAACCCCGCAATGGTCATGGTAATAGGTGATAGCACACTGGGGTACAGGACACAGATCCCCTTTGTGCTGGTGACGGCGCATCGCCACACTGACATCAGGAGATGGGGGGATGTTGTCCACAAACGGATAATGACCTCCATCTTCTTTTGTCGGCTTACACTTGTGTGGATGCCAACCTGTGTTGTTACTTATCTTTAAAAATTTTCCTTCTAACCTATCATAGAGATTGAGTAGGTCTTTTTGTGGGTCCCTACCTCATAGCCATATCACTTCCATCACTGGCAAGATTGGTCGACAACAACATCTGTGAACCATCAGTAGGGTGGTGCTGAACATCCCACCATGGTCATATCTCCATCAATGACTGGCATGTTCAAACTCCGCTTAGCTGCTCAGGGCCGATCACCCGTCCCAGCGTCCAGAGCGGAGCAAACAATATCTGGAGAACACTATGATTACAAAGGTAGTCCATTACCTTGGGCGGAAGAGAGGAGTAACCTCCAACGGCAAAAGGGCGCAACAATTATAAATATTATAAATGTTACCGGCCAATGGACTCAACAGGCAGTCTGGTTGTCTGAACAACTGGAATTTAAGATTGGAGTCTGGATCTCCAGAGTTAAGGGCGGAGAAGTTGTGAACTAGTTGAATCAGCTTAACGGTCACCAGAAAACCTGTGCTGTTCCACAGCACAAACTCCACTAGGCGTGGCGCACCAATGGAGTAAATCAGCCAAGAAAGAATAATGGAAGCAAATTATAGCACCAGGGTTAAAGCCCCTGCAACAACTTCCTCTGACAGGTCTGATCCGCAAGACGGAACATATGACGCGTCTGCCTTAAACCCTTCAGGGAGGGCAGGAGCTGAGAACAGACATGGACGAGGGAGAACTATTTCGAAATTCATGAGATGCAAAAAGTCAGTTAGTTTCGCGTCTTTCAACACCAGGACACTGAGACAACCGCACAACATGGGTGAATTGACGGAAGCAGCCAGCAAATTCAAAATCGATGTGATTTGCGTGCAAGAACACCGAATGGTACACGATGCTGACATAGATTATACAAAGGTATCTGAAAAGTACACCTTGGTAACATCCTCAGCAACAAGGAATAAGAGTGGAGCTGCTACTGGTGGGATAGGATTACTGATGAGCCACTACACCATGAAATGTCTTACTGAGGTCAAGAAACACTCTGATAGGATCATTACTGCCTCCTTCACAGGGAATCCAGCCACAACCATCATGTGCTGCTACAGCCCTACAAACTGCTCCAAAGAAGAGGATGTAATCGCCTTTTACAAGAACCTCTCAGATGCGATGAGAGACATCCCCGCACACAACATGGTTTTGATTGGTGGCGACTTCAATGCAAAACTTGGTACAGGCGAAGTTCTATTCTCTTACCATGATTCCACCAATCGGAATGGCATCCTTCTTCTAGATTTTGTCAACAGCTTCGATCTTGTTGTCACAAATACCAAGTTCAGGAAGCCGAACAGGAAGCTGTGGACATTCCAGTACCCAAACACCACAAAGGCACAACTGGACTTCATTCTGGTGAGGAAGAAATGGGTCAACTCTGTGCAAAATGTAGAGGCATACAACACCTTTGTAACAGTGGGGTCTGACCACAGAATCATCACAGCGATGGTAAAGCTACGTCTGCGTGCTCCAAAGAAGAAGCCGCCTAATGCAGCACGGTCCTTGAACTTCAAAGCACTGTGTTTCAACAGAGACCTCCAGGATGAATATACCATCAAAGTATCCAACTTCTTTGATCCTTTGGCCCAAGAGAAGAGCACCATGCCATTCCAAGAGAAGTACGACCTCCTCCAATCTTCCTGCATCAAGGCAGCAGAGGAAATCTTGCCCAAGAAACCAAGGAATACTTTCAAGAGCATATCACAGACCCAGAAAGTAAAAGCGGCAAGAGAAGCCTACATCTCGTCAACCAAGGTGGATAAAAACATGGCCAAACAAAAGTTGACAGATGCGTACATAGCAGAGGAGAAAGCATTACTGGAGTCCAGCATCGAGCAGGTACAACAAGCTTCTCTCTCCAGCAAACACAGCACTGCTTGGAAAATTGTGGACGACATCAGTGGAAGAAAGGATAGCAAGCGATCTATGCTCTCAGGAACGCCAGATGACAGGAAAGGTTCATGGTTGAAGCATTTCTCTACTCTTCTTGGGAAACCACCAACAGTACCAGACAGAGACTTCACCATCTCCAAGGTGGTTGATGATACACTACCAATCTCAACCTCAGAGTTTACGTTAGCTGATCTGGAAGAAGCGCTTTCACAGTCAAAACCAGGAGGTGCCTTAGGACTGGACAGCATTCCACTTGAGCTCTGGAAGTCGGACACCTTTAAACCCCACCTTCTTCATCTGTGCAACAATCTTCTGCTACACCAAGAGAAACCTAAGCAATGGTCAACAGGTGGAATCATTCCCATCCCAAAGAAAGGGGACCTATCAAAACCAACCAACTACAGGGGCATCACCCTTACCAGTATTGCAGCCAAGCTCTTCAACAGGATGGTATTAAACAGGATAAGACCATTTGTTGACCCCTTGCTGCGTTGGAACCAGAATGGCTTCAGACAGCATAGATCAACCGTCTCTCAAATACTGGCTCTGAGACGTATCATTGAAGGCATGAAGACAAAGAATCTTCCTCTGGCAGTAGTATTCATAGATTACTCAAAAGCTTTCGATTCGATCCATCGTGAACGGATGTTCCAAATCCTACATGCGTATGGTATTCCAGGAGTCATCATTGATGCAATCAAGGCTATCTACACAGATTCATCTGCCTTAGTGATATCTGCAGACGGTGATACCGAACCTTTCGAGATTCTGGCTGGAGTTCTACAAGGAGACACCCTTGCTCCATTCCTCTTCATAGTGGTAGTAGATTACATCATGCGGCATGCCTTGAAGGACATCAACCAATCCACCGGGATCGTTCTTGAGAGAAGGAAGAGTAGACGTCATCCAGAGCTACGCCTTCATGATTTGGACTTCGCTGATGACATAGCACTCTTGTCTTCATCCATTGAGTCAGCTGAAATTCTGCTACAGCATATCGAAGAAGCTTCAAACTGTGTTGGCCTGCACCTTAATGTTGGAAAAACCAAGACTCTGCTAGTCGGCATCCCATCCTCCACAAATGTCACAACTCTGAGTGGTGCCAAACTTGACAACATCAAGGAGTTTAAGTACCTAGGATCGTCAATGCCAGACTCTTTCCATGACTTCAAGTGCCGGAAAGCTCAATCAAGCCTGGGTTGCATGCAACAAGCTGGAGAAGATATGGAAATCTAAACTTGATAGGCCAACTAAAATCAAGTTTTTCCGAGCTTGCGTGGAAAGTATTCTACTATATGGTTCAGAGACATGGACAGTTACAAAGACTTTTGAGGACAGAATAAATGGATGCTACACACAGTTGCTGAGGAGAGTCCTTAACATCAGTTGGAGAGACCACAAAACTAATGAAGAGGTGTATGGTGAAATTCCTCCGCTGGCTAACTCAGTAAGGAAGCGACGGCTCCAGTTTGCTGGACACTGCCTACGAGCATCCGATCAACCTGTCTCCCGAGTGCTTTTCTGGACTCCAAGTGAAGGCCATTCATCCCGTGGCAGGAGATCCACCACCTATCCTGACAGCATCTCAAAGGACCTTGATCTTGAACCCAATGAAGTTCAACAGCTTATGTTGGATAAACTTGCTTGGAGGAAATTTGTAACTGCTGCTTCCAATATTCCGTCCAAGGACGACCGATGATGATGATGAGGCCCAATACTAATTTTCAGGATGCATTGGGATTACAGCATAAATAAACGTATTCGAATTGTTTGGTGTTACGCTGAAACCAAATCAATCAAACTTACTCAAGAAATTTCAGAGAACATTTTAAAGGCACGCCGGCTAAGTCGACTATTTTGGAATCTGGTGGACAAATTGTTAAAGACAGGATCTGTACAAGAAGCAGTTCGCGGTGGCCAAAAATAGACTGGAAGATCAACAAACAACATTGACGTCATTAGACGTGCAGTAGTAACAAAGTCCAACACAATCTATTCGCCGACATTCAGTAGAAAACAGAGTTCCGATTATGGCCTGACCGTGACAAATTCAACCGACCTTGTCAAATTTGACCGAAACGACTCTTATATTGGGGATGGGTGACCCCCCCCCCCCCCCCCCCCCCCCCCCCCCGCCTCCCTCTTGCTACGCCACTGGTAGATAGCAAACATGGTTTTTTGTACTTCGGATAGTAGCGTGTGTTTAGCATGCTTACTTGTCCATTACCGAGATTATATTCAACTTATATATGATTTGTAATGGCAACTACAGCCGATTCAGAATGATTTATAGGATTCCAAATATGAAAAGCCTAGCTACGCCACTGCTTTGTCTGTCGGCTCTCCCTTAGTTACCCGCATTTCAACTGTACAAAACATGGACGAATGGGGAAGAATGACTTCGATTGGAACACCTTTAAACTTTGAAAAAGGTAACTATACAAACCATTAGCATACTATGGCTTTAACTACTTGTTGTGAACAATCCGTTATATTGTTTTAGAGGTCCAGTGTAAGGTTGAGGTTGTGAAAGAAAAACATATATCCGGTCAGTGTACTTACTTTGTGTTTTATGAATATGAATAATTACGGCTATAATGGGATAGAGAAAACAACGCGAGAGTTGTTTATAACCTTTGCATAAATAGTAGGAGAAAATTTTTGACAATATTTGTCTATGAAATAAGATCAGAAAAGGTAACACCATGTCATCACTCATTATTATGGATTATGGGGCATAAGGAATACCCAAAATCGATCACGGTGGAGATTGAGATAATAATCCAACTGATCACACCTGTGTTTGGTACTCAGGTGTGAATTTCTTATTTTAAATATGAAAGTAATAAATCTATGAATATTTAAAAAAAAATATGAAATCGACAAAAGTGCCATATAACTGAAACACAACTCCAAAAGAGTAGGCCTAACCAACACAATTGATATAAAATGGTGTACAGTTAAATCAGTGTTTGGCAATTATATTTCGTTCGTCGAACCAATTAGAAAGCAAGGAACTAAAATACGCGGATAGCATTGAAAGTCTGTCTAATGCACTATGTGCGCCGTTCAATACTCGCACCACACGTTTTGTTTTGATTCGTTGATCAGGCAGTAGCGTATCTCCTGGGGGTCAGGGGTAGAGTAGAAAAATCAATGCATTTTTTCGCAAATGTTGATATGCTCACAATAATAGCACTCGACCCTGCGGGTCGTGCCATTATTCACACATGTCTAATTGTCTAATTTCTCTCGAAACAACACAGTATTGACCTATAATTCATTTGCATCAGGTTGTGTCAGGTGGCAAATAACTCCCGTCCCCGGTCCACCATTCGTGTCCCCTTGTGAAATGTATTCCTCTCATTGGTTTTTAAGTATACATCGAATTTGATTATATGATTCAAAAAAATCAACACCCTTTGAACCTAAATTATTTCATCCTAAATGCGCTGGAATTAGTAAAGTAAACCCGTGTGCATAAATTTAACCTTGAATATTCTTGAACGAGACTTTATCCCCCACCGGTTTCATTCTACAAGGAATTTGGTGTCTGGCGCCGTCATTGTATAGAAGCGACGTCAAACACATCATGTTATTTAAGGAAATGTGCACCATATGATGGCGCTGTGTAAAAACATGCGATACGACACTTTCCTGGTTTAGTTCCGTTACGTTATCACCCGATTGTAATGCCATTTACTCCAATATAAGTAAAACACCCACCTTGTAAATCATTCTAGGAAATTGCGCCTCAATCGGAGGATTTGCACCTCACTCGGAGGATTTGCACCTCACTCGGAGGATTTGTCCCTCATTCGGGGAAATTGCACTTCATCCAGAAGGAAATTGCACTTTATTCAGAGAAATATGTGTATCATATATAATCAAAATAGCTTTGTTTTAAAGTTCTCTATGTTGTATTTGTATGATTATCAGCATTGTTACATTTCTTATTAAACCACATTTCGGATTGGTCAATACTTGATTATCCATACACGCTAATCCAACCAGCTACTGGCTACTGGCTTTTATAGCCTTGACTATTTAGACTTACTACAGGCCTTATGGTGGTACCTATACAGGCTTGCATGTCAGCACACCCCCACCTAAAGTAACATACACCATTATGCTTAAAAACCCTTGACTGCACACTGCACACTGCTCTGCACACACCTTACATAACTTAATTGGGCATACAAAAATTGGTTCAAAATAATTCCATTTAACGCCTAATTAATTTTTTAATTACGCGCATAAATTAATTAAACAGCAAACATGTTAACGAATGGCTTGACAGATTTGTGTGGCTAACCACAAACATCTTTCTCTGTGATTATAGTGTTTATTGCATGTTTAATTCATGAGAAAAATACAAAAACACCATTTGCGATTTTTAGAAATATACCAAATGTTTGGAGGAAAATATTTTAAATACTAAAGAGATATTGAATTTTCTGCTCAGACCATTGTTTTGAGCACATCTTTACCTTTAATTTGATACCTTGCAAGTTTGGTTTGGATACATAGTAATACTTAATAATTTCCACGAGTTTGGTCATTAATTATGCTTAGGCCTAATTAAGACAGATTTGGGCATTTTACAAAAAGTTAAAATATTTTTAAACTTTTTCTCATCCTGTGAATTTGGTGTTCATGGCACGTATAGTTGTTGCTGGAAATTACAAAAAGCAAATTTGTAATGTATTTCTTTATAATATGCTAATTATACGCAAATAAGGACAAACTATTTATTTCTCTATGACATTGAACCATCAAGCTGTATTCTATAATATGATAATTTCTCCTTGTCTTACATATCTTACTTTTTGAATTAGAGCTTAATTTCAGTATCATACACTTTTGGAAAGTTAGGCTCTGTTGCACTGTAGCGGTCCGAGCACTGTGCATTGGGACATGTTGGTTGAGAATGATACGTAAGTGGATTTGTGTGTCATGTTAACAGTCAGCTGTAGAACGGGCCCCCGTTTCAATTGAGGGCGCTTTAAAAACGACGGTTGTACGTAACCAAGGTAACGCACAACCGTCAATTTGCGCTATGATTGAATTTTCGCCTTTTACCCCCAATTATCTGCATAAGTAACTATCCATCGAGTTGAGGGCAGCATGAGTTACCAGAACTCCTTGCGACATCCAGTTCGATGATTTAATTTAACCTTTGACTCTAACATCACACGACAGAAGCTAAAATTATGTCTTTTTTGACCGTTTTGCTGCGATGAGACCACCATTTTCTGGACGAGATTACACCATTTTATAGAATTTTTAATGTAAGTGTGATAATTTTTACACAAAATGTAAGCCCTATAGTATTCAGAAGTGATGCCTTTGTAACAGTTATCTCTGTGATAAGAGAGTTATTTCGGTGTTAGAAATCGGCAAAATGTGAATTTTGAAAATTACTGTGACGTGAAGCCGTTCCCTTGGAAACGCTCTCCCGTTCCCAAGCCCGCCCTCTATTGAAAAGTTGTTTTTGTTCTTATTACGACGGGTGACGGACTTCCATCACTTGATGAATCGCCGTGTAAAAAAATGACGGCCGTGCGTCACTAAATAGTGCGCCCTCAATTGAAACGAGCCCCCGTTCTACAGCTGACTGGTTAAGAGTGTTTAATGCAGGTAAACTAGAGTTGATCTAAAGATAAAAGTGAACCAGTTTGCGTCCTCCAACCTTAAAGGAGAATACTATTCATGAAACCAACTTAATCTAATGTATATTGACCAGTTTAATTGAACACAGAACTACAAAATTCAATAAAAACGAATTTAAACAGCACATCCACAACCTGTGATTATTTGAAGTTCACGCCCGGCTGGTTGTGTCGTAAGTGCTGATGGGATAGCCATACCCAATATTGTGTCGACATCTTTACTTAAACCACCTCATATACACTGCCGCCCATAAGTATTTCCCCCTCTGGAAGCTTGCAAGTTATCACTGTGTTGTCGACAAAGTATTAAACCATCAGACCCAATTACTATTTCATTGTGTTCATCGTACATTTTATACCAATAAATTCATGTTTCCTATTCAGATTCATGATTTAAAAGCTTTACAATTCATAATTTTATCGGGCAAGTCAAAATTCCAATGTAAAATCGCCGTAGTAAATCACCTCATGAATATCAATTAGCTCATTATCGGCAGTGTAACGCTATGGGAATGTTCAACTGAGATCGACTGAAATCATGGTCTCTCTTGTAAAACTAGTAACTTTCAAATTTGAGCCAAATTAATAACTTTTGATACGCATAAACTCATTGACCATGCGCGGCACACCGAAGGGAAGGACAGAATGATAAAATAACCACTTTACGATTCCTTGTCATAAAATTAGTCAACAAAGACACATTCATGGTGTGTGGAAGTAATGTCATTTAACTAATTCGAAGATGGAAGATGTCGGCCATTTTGAATTTGTTGTTCCTGGAAATCCTGGAAGTCATCAACACACAAATCCAAAAAGATATGGTCATTCCAAGATCCGAAGCCCTTCAACCGCGCCAAAAGAAGAAGACATCCAGTCGCGTCCCTTTTGTATTAACCTATGACCCTTCTCACACCACCACTGCCGCCACTCTCAACAAATATCTTCATCTTCTCCATTCCTCCAAACGATGCCAGGAAGCCATACCTGAGGCACCCATGGTTGCATTTCGCAGACCCTCAAATATCAAAGACATGATTGTGAGCTCTGGCGTCAAAATTCCTTCTACAGATGCACAAGCCAAAGGTTTTCATCCATGCATCAAATGCGCAGCCTGCAGGCACAAGCATGGTGATAATTCAATACCTACCCAGCACACACATATCGGCTCCCTTACCAGTTATGTCTCTGTGGAACAATTCAATATTTATCATCCTCTAAGCTGCCAGTCCACCAATGTCATATCTGATTTCATGTGGGAAGTGTGGTATGCAATATGTAGGGGAAACCAAACGCTCCCCGAAGACCGGCTTCTCGAACACTGTGGTGACACCAAACATCGCAGAGACAAGCCAGTGGCTCGACACTTTAATTCAGGCCATCACAGTGTTGACGACATTTTCATCATGGCCATTGACCGACCAGGCAGTTCAGACCGTTTCCTAAGACTTGCTTTTGAAGCTAAATGGATCAAGACCTCTGTACCTCTCCCCCCCCCCCCCCCGCCCCCCCCCCCGCCCCCCCCCCCCCCCCCCCCCCCCCATGGTATCAACATCAAAGCTTCAAATTTATCTCCCCAGTCAGCCTCCTGGTTTTCACCGCCTTTTCTTTATCCTTTTCTCCCCCCCCCCCCCCACCTTTTTCACTTTTTGTCTCATCCTTTTGGTGGTCATGGTTTCATATATTATTAGGGATAATGCCTCGTTGGAATAGGTGTTTCCGGCGTGTTAACTTATGAACCCATCGAGTATTGTACTCTTAAACTGTGGGGGAACGGCACACCCAACCAGGCGCTGTTTCTTGTAGGACTTAGTGGAGTTTTTTGTATATATTTTATTATTTTTTGTTTTTTACATGACCACCAGGGATTTGACCTGATTGGCTGCCCATCCTTTCTCCAGTATCATCATATGGGTCTGCTGGCCCTACATACAATACTTGTTATAAATCCTCTCTGCATGGTTGATCTCGCCTAGTTTAATCCACCCTCTCCATTTCATTTCATTTTGGTTTGGAAAAAATAATTGGCCTCTTTTAACTATAAGTAAGTACACGTAGTACAGTATTTTTACTATGGAAGGGAGACTTAAACATTAAACGAAATACTAATATAATGAAATGGAACACCGTTTTCGGTTCGCCATGTATTCTAGCCCCCATGCAATCGGGCCTGTACGCGTGATGTGTCAGCCTGTACACACTAAAGCATAGGGGAAAATAAGCTTATTAAAAAGTTCGCGTTATTTTTTAAGTTTGGTATTGACACTCTCACTGATGGTCAAAAACGTGTTATTATATATAAATATGAAATTTTGGATCATTTGATTACATATTGTTGTTGTTATGAACCAAGAAAGTTATCGAGATTTGCGTCGAACATAATGTTAGGCGAAGTGTTGTGGACAAAAGTTATCGAGATTTGCGTCGAACATAATTTTAGGCGAAGTGTTGTGGACAAAGTTGACTGATTAGATCTTTTTTATCTCACCTTTTTATGCTCCTATAGTAATCCTTAGTTACATTATTCAGTCAGGCAACGTATTATGGTCTTCAAATGATCACATTCTGTGTATTTTGTTTGTAAGTGATTTGTAAACTAAATGGTCCCGATATTTTGTATGATCCCCGTCCTCAAGGGGGAGTGCCATAATCATTGGGCTAATTGCGCGCCATAGGCAATATTGAAGGGGTTTGCCATAATCATTGGGCTAATTGCGCGAACCAGTAGCAGACTGTGTGTGTGCAAGGCTATTCCTACTTATAGTCGGCAATATGATTCAACACATGAGCCTGTTTCTGCTGGGGAAGAAACTGCTAAAATAAACGCTAAGTTTTCCCAGTTGAAACAGGCAGAACCCGGCAAACATTTTTGATAATCCCAAATACCTTCACAAACCATGTTTGGAACCGGCAAAAATTGGCAATAAACGGCAATAAACCCAATAGAAACAGAAAGGCGGTTTGTGCCGTGAACCGTGTCACGCTGGGTTACACATTATTGTGAAGCACTCTTTTTCAGATGCGGTGGCATTGTTTGGTATTACAAAAGGTAAAATGTCGTGGCCCATCGACTAGGATCGATACACTTAGCGGTAACTTTTCGCGCGTAGAAACAGGGAGGATTAAAAACATAATAATTGGGCTAATTGCGCGCCATAGGCAATATTGAAGGGGTTTGCCATAATCATTGGGCTAATTGCGAGAACCAGTAGCATGTGTGTGCAAGGCTATTCCTAATAGTCCGCGATATGATTCAACCCATGAGCGTGTTTCTGCTAGGGAAAAAACCGCTAATAAACGCTAAGTTTGCCCAGTAGAAACAGGCAGAACCCGGCAATACATTTTTGGTAATCCCAAATACCTTCACAAACCATGTTTGGAACCGGCAAAAATTGGCAATAATCGGCAATAAACCCATTAGAAACAGAAAGGCGATTCTTAGCGGTTTGTGCCGTGAACCGTGTCACGCTGGGTTATACGCATTATTGTGAAGCACTCTTTTTCAGATGCGGTGGCATTGTTTGATATTACAAAAGTTCAAATGTCATAGCCTATCGACTAGGATCGATAAACTTAGCGGTAACTTTTCGCGAGTAGAAACAGGGGGATTAAAAACTGACCGATTGAAACTTAGCGTTTATTAGCGTTTACTTTTTGCAGTGCCCCAGCAGAAACACGCTCAAAGGTTACGTGGTCACAGGTCACTAATAGGTATATCAAATAAGGTGGGGCCGTTTCAAAATATCCTTAAAATCGTGATACGTGTCTCTATTTAAAATAGAAGTTGTCAAAAAACATAACATTTTTAGTATCATATTAAAGACAATTTATCCAGCTACCGAATAAAAAAGGATTAAAGCTACATGTTTAGCAACAGTGAAGTTATCAATCTAAACGTCGAGTGAGTCAAGGGTGGGGCCGGTGGATGTGGCGCCCGTAGGTTTCTACACAAAATAGCGGAAAAATAGCATTTTAAAAGTATACATAGGAAAGTTTTCAAACTTCTCATATGTGTTAATAACATGTGCCTGCTACTATGAATAATAATATTGAATTGTTATCTAGACATTCTCTACTAGAATATGATGTTCAATTCAGGGAGTGTTTTAATGTAAAAAAGACACAGTTTTATTAATTTTATTGATTAAACAATGGCCAAATCGCAGTCTCTCTATTTCATGTGTGTGACTCTTTGGTCCTTTTCTACCCTGGGTAGTAAAACATTTAACTTAAAAAGCCCGAAGTGTTTCTTCACAGAATTGTTCATAGATTTATGAAAAATGTGCTATTTAGACATATTTTGGACCACCCTGTATTCAAAATGAAAGGAACTTTAACGATATTCATGTAGTTCATTTTGATAACCATTTTCTTTTAAATTAAATAGTCCATGCTAACTAAATTTCATAGAATATTATACACAAACCTTCATTTTATGCATTATTTCATCATAATTTTAGACACCCTGTACTTTTCCTGTGTAAATGTTGGGCAAGTGATTCTTTGCAAATTTGGTAGCACCTTCTGCGGTTGTTCTGATTTTGGTGACTATCTTCAGCTAAACCCTAACTGTACAAACTATCAACATATTTTGTGAGGAGCAAAAACGATCAACTTTTTTATGTTCCACCCTGTAAAAATGTTACACACCCTGTATAATTTGATTATTTTTTGCAAAAATGAAAAACCTTGAATCATAAGCTTTCCAACAATATATAGTTTGTAGGTCATTTAGTATGTACAACTTAAGTTTTGTCCCGTCTAACCAGAATTGGTGCATTTCTCAACATTATTAGAAGTGAAACATTTTTTAGGACCAGTTTGTGACTTCTGACCACGTAGCAATGTCCAACCCTTTGTAAAGTCGGATTAGGTTATCTCGTTGTTATTCCTTCTCCCTCTACTAATTCAAATCATCACCCCATGAACAATACCAAACAAATGTTAAACTTATTATTAATCCAATTGATTGGACTCCATCAATACAGGATTATTTGAAATAATGACACCCGTGCAATCGCCCTACAAAGAGAGCCCCTGCCTGCTCAGTCTGTTTTGGGAGTTTGACAAGTAGACAACATATATACAGCACAAAGGCAAAGCTTTTTCAGCACCCAAGGACAGCGCTCTGAACAGAACGCCAAACCTCCGCGCTTGTTTTGTGCATGCCCAAGACAAGCGCGGTGCACTGGCGCTCAAGGGCAACCATTGGGACCCTTTCACGACCCTCTCACATCCCAGCAGTTTCCACTGCGTCACCGAGGGGTTCTTGGAGATCTTGATGAGCTTTGCTTGGCGTTTAGATAATGTTTCAGCGTAATCCAAGCACTGGCCTGATCGCAGCAGAATATGCAAGAGTTTTTGTGACCTTGGTTTATAAATGGAAACATTTTGGACAGTTTTCCGCGCTCTCACTGCGCGTTATTCATATGTTATTACCTTTTTTTCAGCGCCGTGCAATCGCTGGCTTGATCGCCGTATGTGTGACAGGGCTATTAGAAACATGATAATGTTAAAGGGGCGTGTACATCTCAAGTGTTTGTCCTGGACAAAAGTCACATGACTCCCTATGTATCTGAGTCTCCGTGTTTCCAAGTAATAATACCCATGGTGCAATAGATTCGCCGCGAATTTTAATCGATCAAACGTAATGGTGAAATTTATTTACGAACGAAATAGGTGTCTAGAATCGTTTTAAAAAATAGTGTTATGCATTATAATGAAATCAGAATTACAATCTCCTTCAGCATAAAATCAACTTTTGGGCGATAACCCATGTTAAAAATGCACACCAATCGAAATATAAAGCATTTTAGCCTCCGATTTAAGAGATATTTGTATTTTGAACTCTATGTAATGCTTTTCTTCATAACGTTTTTGTATAGCCTTCATTAGCTCAATCGTCAAAGCGCCGGCTTTACAATCATGAGGTCAGTGGTTCGAGTCCTGGGGATGGGGTTTTTCTTTTCTGTTTTGTTTTGTTATTACACTGTTTGTTTTTATAAATTGACAGGACTGCTTATCGTTCGCTATATTTATTGAATGTTAAATATGATACTTTTTTTCTTTTGCAATTTCACTGCGATAAAGAATGTCTTGTAAATATAATTGTGTTTACTACTCCGTAGGCCTACATTGAATGGCCCTAGCTAGTCTATGAACATGATCTGCAAAGGCCAATTGTTATGTAAATAAGAAGCCAGTCGGCTTATGTCCTTGAATCGATTTTCCTATTTCCTACACTACCGATATTTGTAATTTGCTTCACAATTCAGAAAAGAGAGTTGTATCTTCAAAAGTACATTACGCGGTTCACGGCTTTCACGGCCTGATTTGGGCGACAGTTTTGGCGTGGATTTGATACCGTGCTGAACTCATCATGCTCATTGCTGCGAAAGCGTAATTATAAAATGCTGGCGTAACGTTTTAATGGAACTATTTTGAATTCGTGAAAATTATCAGATTTGCCTAAATTGACAATTTTTGCAACCAAGCTTAATTGCTTTAGGATCACGTGAGCATAAAATAAATAAAATGTTAGACTTGACTTGAGTGTCATATCGACTATAATCTAATTGAACGCAACTATACAGATATAGTGCTCATTATGGTTATTTCGATATAAATAAAATAAAATGATACGAGTTGTTCGGAATTTTATTTTATTTAAACCTTGACTGTAAATAAAACAGATACAAGTCACTGCCCGGGTCGATGACCTTTTCGGACCTTTTATTCACAATTTCATGGTTTCTTCATTATACACATTTTGAACAAATAAAATTATATGCGAGGATAGGCCTATTCGTTTGTGTTAATTTTCCACAAGAACAAATGAATTAGATGTTGTCCATATTATTGGTCTAATACATACATCACCTGATAATGTACAATGTACATGTATATCCCGCTGCATATAGTTTGCAATAGTGAACATTATTTTCATGACGTCAGTTTTCAGCAATGTCAAACATGTCAAAAGTAAAGGTATTTTTCCCCCGTGATTGACTACAGTTCTCTGTTGTCAATTTCAATGGTACAAAGATCAGGAAAAATTGTAGGTTACGCTATTGTTCCTTTTTTGCCAACTACCTTTTCTATTATACACTCTTAGAAAAAATGGTTCGTTTAAGAACCCTTTTTTGAAATGAAATTTCTATAGGGTTCCTTTTAGAACCAAAAAAGGTTCTAAAAGGGTTCTTTAGCCAAGAAAATGGTTCCTCAAGCTTCAAGAACCTTTTGGGAAAAAATTATGGAGAACCCTCAATGGTTCTTGGTAAAACGGTAAAAAATGTTTTTAGCCAAGAAGAAATGATTTTTAACAGTTGAAAAGGATTAAATTTGTTTACATTTCTCTTGAATTTGCATATTACATAAAAACAAAAAAGTAAATATACCTTTAGGTCTTATTTAAAATTTGAAAGTTCTTCAAAGAACCATTCTAAGGTTCTTTTTAGAATCTTTTAGGCCAAAAGGTGCTCCCCGCGGGACAAAAAAGGGTTCTTAAACGAACCATTTTTTCTAAGAGTGTATAAGCCAGTTTTAACACTTTCCACGTGGCAGGCGTCAGACGACATTCTAAAATGTCTCAAACTGTTGTCAAAATTGTTAAATTTCATAACCATACTTGGAATCAGCATGTGAAATGCATTGAAATAAATACAAACATGCCTCGTATTGGTTCAGTAATCCTTGAGATAGATTGGGAAAGATTTCTGAACATCTGTTTTTATATGGTAAAACCAATAGCCGCGTGGAAAGTGTTACGCAATATTCCGTAATTGTAGCTTTGAATCTCAGCTACAAGTATATTGATATCAGTACCATATGTTCAGTGAAAACCAAATTTCCATTTAGTGTGAATTTCTGTGAAATAAGGTCAAATATAACCGGTCTAAATTTCAGATATCTCTTTCACTTCACAGACTGCAAACAATAGAATTTGATATTAAATTGCATTTTGATTATCCAGATCCAGGTCAAGACAACCATTAAGCTTTACCCTCCCCTATAAGAAATACTGCAAAAGTAGTTTGTTTTTTAACTGAGATATATCAATTACAGGACTAACTGAAGATGATTCAAGTCTCTTCACGAATTGATTTTCTGTACGGTTGACTATCTAATTGGTTATTCTGAAGGTTGCACACACAGAAACTCATAAAGATTCTAAAGATTTAACATAAGAGGCATCACTATGACATACATTTTACAATGAATGTGACCGATTAGAAATATTCCAGATATGCTAAAAGCATAGTAATACATTGGAGTTCATATTATGCTATCTGCAAGTACAAAACCTTTAACTCTTGCAATATGATCGTTCCATATTATCTTTAGATATAATCCAACAGTAATTCCATTTTCTGTGTTGAAATCGCAGTCTTAGATCTATCGATACAATACGGAGAAAAACAGCAAAAACATGACTGTATACATTTTGAGGGTAATTTTCCGTTTTCGCTGTCCAAAATCTCTCTCTCTCGTCTTGACCACATCATACACACATACACTTTGATGAGTCACTGTGATGCATCCAGGTGAGTTTTCAGTTTGTCCGTGTATTGACACGTTTCGTTAAGTTTTACTGAGTCAATTGACTCATTTTATATTTAATGAGTCGAGACAATTGACTCATTTGTAGTGAGTCAATTGACTCATTTAAACATTTGTGCAACCCGGGGGTGCAACCTTTTTCGGTTCGGTAGTCGACAGTCGGCAGCAGTGACTATATTGTGGTACAGTTTAAGCTGTACATTACAATGTTTCTGTAGCGTTAGGGAAATGATAGACCTATTTTAGAACATTGTTTACAAATTTGTCTCATAATTGACTTTTGTGGATGTTCTGTTTTGCTACACATGTACATGTGCGGGTAGTTCAAGCAAAACACAACATCCACAAGAGTCAATTATATACAATTGGAGTAAGCTTAAAGCTTTACAAATTTGTAAACAATGTTCTAAAATAGGCCTATCCATTCCCTAACGCTACAGAAAAATTGTCATGTAAAGCTTAAAACTGTACCACAATAGTCACTGCTGTCGACTGCCGACTACCGAACCGAGAAGGTTGCACAGTGGCTGTTATTAAAACTTTGTTCTACGTAATCTCACAACTGTGCTACATCACACGGTACTCGGTGATTGTCTGCACTGAATTTGAAGAATACTGATTCGCTTTCAAATTCGAACTGGACTCATTTTGTCTGTAAAAAGTCGATCTTGACTCATTTCGATGTCATGTGAGTCAATTAAAACTGTTGCGAGTGAGTCAAGATCGACTTTCTGTTGTAAAAAGTCGATCTTGACTCATTTCGATGTGAAGTGAGTCAATTAGAAACTATTGAGGATGAGTCAGTGCTATTACCACATGACTCATTTTTTTCGATGAATGGGTCAAAAGTCGAACTTGACTCATTTTTGACATCTTGTGAGTCAATTCACATCTGTTGAGAATGAGTCGGAACCTATTTGACTAATTTGACTCATTATTTGAAATGATTTGAGTAATTTGACTCATTATTCTGACTCACTACTTTCACAAGTGAGTCCCATTACACCTGACTCATGAAAAACGCACCCAAATGGGTCAAGTGACTCAACAAAGTTTATGTGTGTACCACAGGTGAAACAGATATTTTATTTGTACTGTGAAACACTGTGAGACTTAAAGGCATATTATGTGATCTTTTCCAAGTAGCGCCCTCTATCATTGATTTTACTATGAAACCAGATTTTCTTGCAGATTTGCATTTTTGATCATAAATCATAAAGATCTTCTAAGTTACAGATCGATACGATTTCTAATTACTTCAAAATCATGCATGGTTTGAAAATAGATTGTACCGAGCGGTACAATCTTTTTTATTTTAAATTTTACTCTAAATTCACTCTAAAACTATGATTTTGAGGTTATTAGGAATCGTATCACTCTGTACCTTGGAATATATTCATGATTTATGATCAGAAAAGTAAATCTGCAAGAAAATCTGCTTCCAATTTTTCCAGGATTGAGGGCGTCCCCTGGAAAAGATCACAGGTGGGTATGCCGACTAGTTTTATGTTTAAACTCAACATATAAACATGATAGAGGCGACCGTCGTAGCGGGTGCGCCAACAAGTGGCTCAATAAGTTGTAAAATAAGTTTTTAACATTAACAATTTCTGAGGCCCCATGAGCTATAAAATGTTTGATTGTATAACTCAAAACAATACACATTGAAATCACTTTCAAACATGGTAAACACGTGCTCATTCTTCAGATTCCATTCATGTGGGTTTTTGCAAAAGAAATTGTCAAAACTTCAGTGTTATGCTAACATTACATAAATGAAACGTATTCCAAAGTGTTCAGAAAACATTTAAGTCAAATGCGCAAAATTGTCTGTTTCCAATTTGGTGCATTTATTCATACACAGGCTGTCACAAAATGATATACCCATCGATGCCCAAATTTGAAATACCAGGGTTTGAGTAAAAACTAAGAATGTATCGCCATTTTATATGTTCATTCTGTTTTGAGACAAAATCGCAACTTAACAGTGGACTAACCACACACCGTTGCTTCAATTGCTTGACAAATCTACCACTGTTTATTATATGGAAGTGACTATACGACCTATCATCGGGTAGCCAATTGCTTCACCAGACTATACAACCTATGGTACCAGACTGTACAACCTATAGTTAGGGTAAGGGTAATGGTTAGGTAGGGTTATGGTCAGGGTAAGGGTAAGGATAAGGGTAAAGGTAAGGGTAAGGGTTAGGGTTATAGGGTTAGGGTTAGGGTTAGCCTTATGGTTAGTTAGGGTTAGGGTTGGGTAAGGTAGGGTTAGGCCAAGAAAAATAAATTGTTTGTTTGTCCACGTCCGACCGACCGTGTACCTGTGGTGCCGACCGTATTCTTTTTTTTATTTTCGATTATTTTTTTAAAACAACATTTTTAGCAATTTGAACGGCCAAACGGACCGTTTTATTCCTGATTTCGTATGACATATTCAATCTGGTCTTTATAACACCATCCCCAAATGCGCAATCTCGTGTAACATGATGTTTATTGCGTGAACTTGGCACCCGCGGGGACTATTAGAAGGACTAAATGAAAATTGTTCGCACGTGCAAGTGATGTCATTTTTTATACTGTAAGAAAATATGAAGAAATCTAGTTATTTGTTCCCAAAATGTTGCTCAACGGCATGAATATTAATTTCAACATAGTATAAAAAGTTGGGGGTAGTTAGTACAGGAAAAATAGGTTTAGTAATACTCTCACGTTTATATTTCTAACAAAACTTCAACACAACGTTCTTTCGCTTTCTGTAATAATGGCGGCGACCTCAGGCCCGTAACTAGGGGGGGGGGGGGGCGGAATCTGAAAAAGTCCTTTTTTTTGTACCAATGTACCTTTTTTTTTGTACCAATGTACCTTTTTTTGTACCAATGTAGCTTTTTTTTGTACCAATGTACCTTTGTTTTGGTACCAATGTACCTTTTTTTGTTACGAATGTACCTTTTTTTTGTGAAAACGCCCCCCACCTACCCCAATTTTCCAAAAAAACACCCCATTTCCCATTTTGAAAAGCGTTTTTTCGGGCCGTTTGGGACTAAAACATGTCAAAGCGATGTGTTTTGTGTTTGGACACAGTATCCATGCCGAATTTAAATTCCCAAATACAATATCCGTATAAAAAAACCCAAGATCTTTTAACACTCCGACCTACCGACCCTACCTTTTGTTGGCCTTAGGGTTAGGGTAAGAGTTAGA
Source organism: Ophiura sarsii (assembly GCA_035610835.1). Lineage (NCBI taxonomy): Eukaryota > Metazoa > Echinodermata > Ophiuroidea > Amphilepidida > Ophiuridae > Ophiura > Ophiura sarsii. The sequence goes on from CM069455.1 coordinate 28,239,656, forward strand.
GTTAGGGTTGGGGTTAGGATTAGGGTAAGGGTTGCTGCTGGATCATCGGCTGTATAGCTTTTCACGAAATAGCTGCACGGTCATTTGTATATAGCTTTTGCCTATAGCAGCTTGGATTATATTATATTGAGATCAAATTCAAACATCCTTTTCGAGCCGCGAAATCCGTGAACCGTCCTAGCTGAGTTTTAAATATATTACTCAGAAACTACAAATGGTGGTGTATTTATTTCAATAATAATAATACAGGCACATTGATTTGTATTACATAACGGCTGGCATTTACTTTACAAGTTTAGCTCAATCGATAATAACACACAACGAGTTTCTATTGTATTGGCCTGTTGCATGAGTAGGACATTGCGGTGGTATACCGCGGTACTTGTCACCTTTCATGATTCCATGCACACTAACCAGTCAGTGGAAAATTAAAATGAAATCGTAAATAATTCCACATTCCAAAATAAACAATAATGGAACAATAATGAATGATTATACGAAATGATGAATAATATCGAAAACTAATTTTAAAAAAATGTATATAAACGATTAAAATAAAATGTCAAGCCGTGATAGGATTCGAACCCACGACCTCCGGATTACTAGTCCAATGCTCTACCGCTGAGCCAACCATGCGCTATGTGAACTCGATAACAAACAAAAGTAATATGGTTCAACATACCACTCTTCTATAAATTAGATGTTTAAAATGCTTTATATTTCTTAATCTTTGCAGTTTTAAGATAGTTTCTCGCTCAAAAGTTGTTTATTTACTGTTAAAGAATGTAATTCTGATTTAAATGTAACGAATAACACTACTTTTTGAAACAATTCTAGATATATTATATTTCGTTCGTACAGCATTTTGTCGATTTATGTGCACATCTTTTACGACTAAGAATTGCATCATGGGCTTTTTGCCGGGCACGCCAGGACTTGGGAGCGAAGCGAGTCATGTGATTTTTGTCCAGGACAAACACTTGAGATGTACACGCCCCTTTAAGCTATTTTATCGATATTTAGGATTTTATTGACCAAAATATTCTGTGAAAATTAAATTAAATATATTTATAACAATTTCATATTATGGCAGCGTAATAGTAAATAATGGCCATCGTACCTAGAGCGTCCTCTAGCATGGAAGTGCACGTAATATAAACACCGCACAAAAAGAAAGTATCCACTTTTTTCGAGGCGCCCTGTTTTTAATTCTTAGGACCCTAAATAAATTCAACAAGGTTAAACGAACAATTTTTACATTTCGTTTGTCACAATAGCACCAATATTGATGAAGCAGTGGCCATTTGAATACAAAATGTTGCACTTTACCCTATACCAATGAAAAGAGCGTAAACAAAACAATCATAATCCAAACATCTGTGAGATTCATCCTTTACAATGACAGGATAATTCACGATGTTTGTAAGCCAACACCTGTCTCTCCATTTCCGTCAACCTTCCTTGTAACTCCAAATCGACGAGCAACTTAAGTTACTTACATAAACTACATACACTTATCATTGAGAAATTGGTACATTTACTGTTTTGTTTACGCTCTTTTCGCGGGTATATGGTTAAAGGGACACAGTGTCATGTTGATTTTTTTTAAATTTTAATTAATTTACTTCAGAATTCAAGCAAAACAATGTTTTAAATATGTTGGAATACCACCAACCATGTCAAATGCTGGTTGCGGCTCTACCAGCATTTTTGAATCGATGTTTTGTTGTACAAAGAGGGCTGATTTTTCGTAATCCTTATAGGTGTAAATTCATACATGTAATACAATTGTAAAAATATACAAATCCCAGTTTCTATCATACATTTTTGAAATTGAGGGCGCTGCCTCCACCACATCTCTTAATGCCCCTTTAAGTGCAACAATTGAAACTGCATCATTTTTAATAAAATGCACTTAACCCTATACCCATGAAAAGAGCGTTAAAAAACAGTAAATCTAAAGTGTACCACTTCTTTCTATCCGTGAAAAGTTTCTGGAGTTTCTGTAACTGAAGTTGTTTTTCGATTTGGAATTACAAGGACGGTTGCACGGAAATGGAGAGACAGATATGTTGGCTTACAAACATCATGGTTGATTCTGGTCATTGTAAAGTCACCTGCCCATTATGTCCTTTCTATCGGCATCATAATTTATTTTGAATAGTACGTTATTTTCTTGACCATGGACTACAGTCAGTTATACAAAACAACAAGCAGGCATCCCTCTCCTTAAATGTAGGGGCCTTGGCCGTTTGAACAATAGAGGCTTGCCCTCCCAGAAGACTTTCCCGTGATTGGAAGTTGGAGTTGGGGTAGGGTCAGGTGTTATCTTTGCGCCTAATAGTGTGTAATTCAACTTTTTTCTTCTTTTTCGGCAGACCTGGTGCTACTGCCTGATTTTAATTTTTTTCACATTATACTGTTCACAACTAAATCTCGTACAAACGCAAGTACAAATGTGAAATCAATAAATACAATACATATACATGTAAAACAAACAAAATCTACATATAGGTCCGCCCGGAGTGACGTCATATGCCGTTTGCTGATGTAAACAACAGTCGCTTACACGGCCTCACGCTATCACTAGGAACGATCTTGTGCATGATTGAGTGCAGCTTGGAAACTGATGTGTTAAGCGTTTTGCTTTATTGTCAACGGCAAATGACAAAAATACCCGGATGACAGGGGCGACCTACACAGTACGCTACCTGGCTATATTGAAAATTCATATCTTCAAAATAATAATATTTATAATATTGTCTTTAATACAAAATTGTTCCATTTATTAAAGGTGTCCAGCAAGCACAACAGTGTGCAATATTATATTCGAAAAATAAATATTGAGCCCAAATTCCGTAATTTCTATATAATATAGAACAAAACATCCCACTTATGACATCAACTAATACAAACGGCCATCTCTGAACATGTAATTTCTCAAATTCGCGGCGATCGAAAGTCCTGGTGACGATGAAGTCATAGTTAAAAAAATGCACTTGCGCAAATTTGAGCACCAATATCCACTGCATTAAATGACATAGTGTGACATGATACTACTAATAATGGCAAGTTATGCATATTCAGTGATAACTTTTTCACACACCTGAAAAAGGAAGAACAACTGTCAAAGCAATTGGCATTCATTGTATCATTTGCTACTGTAACATTTTCTAAAGAGCAGTAGTGTACTGAATCGTTTTCTGCTTGTTCTTTGATTTTTCCTTTCCATGTTTTGAGACTATTTCTGCAATTGTGTACAAATAGGGATTAATGGCTGAATTCAACGGCAACACAGCAGTCACTGACCACGCATACACTGCTGGGGGCAATTCAATGACCCTTGCTTGAACAAGTATTCCCATGGTGATTAATGGAGCCCAAAACATGAAGTCAGTGACCACTATGGCTGTGACTTTAACAGTGAGTCTGATCTGCTTTTTCCTATTAAATGGTTGTCCAGATTGTTTTGCAGACTTGATAACAGCCCTCACAATCTCTATATAACATACTAGTATTATCAAGTAACTAAAGCAGTTGAGGCAGAGGAAAAGTGCAGTTGAAAAGTACAAGCCATTATCAAGCCCAGCAAATGTAGTAGTATATGTATATTTATCATACAAAATGTTTACTGCATTTACTGGATTGATCACTGTCGTATTACGAACAATAAAGAATGTTTTGGTTAAAACTAATGGCAAACCAATGCAAACATGTGAGTTATCATAAAACTTAAAGTTCCTGCCAGATAAAATTGAGGGAACGACACCTAAAGCCAGTGAGCACAACCATACTAGCGTTACAGTCACTATTGTAGACTGTTTACCCAATTTATTAGCAGAGTATGGAAATCTAATGTTTATAAACCGATCTACCGTTAATAATGTTACAAAGAATACTGATCCTTCTGTAGATAGTATGCATATTGCACCAGAGATCCTACAGGTAATACCAGACCTCCAAGTTTCAGATTGCATGGGGAAATATTCACCAAAGTATATATCAGCACACGCAATAATTATCATGTACATGCCCATCAGTGAATCAGACAGGGCTAGATTGCTGAGTACTATGTCTTGCACTTTGTAATTTTTAGTATTTTTCATCCGCCAAACTAGAACAAATATGTTTCCACCAAGTGCATTAATACCAATAAACCACATCAGGATTACCAACGACCTGTCTGATAATAGCCTATCACATGTGAGATATGGAGATGTTCTACCACCAGCACTGCATAGAACATCATCAGGCACGTAGCACTCACATATCTCATGTTGATTTACAGCTAGCTCAGAATTAATAGGGAGGGCAGAGAAAGTACCGTGAGTTATGTGTATCAATGGATTGTTTTGTAGATCAATGACATTTATATTAATTAGGTGATGCAAATACGGACATTCTTTCAACCTATTTTCAGACAAATCAAGGAGAACAAGGTTTCCTGTATCTTGGAATATGTCATTGGCAATATTTGATAACTTATTGTCTTGCAGCCATAGAAAGCGCAGACTGAGTAACCCATGCAAAGTGTTTGTGCCTAACCATTCTAAACGGTTATGAGCTAATTGAAGATATTCAAGACTGTGAAACCCATTCAATAAACCATCAGGTAGTACTTTCAGCATGTTTGAAAAGAGAAAGAGGATTCTCAAATTATTCAAATTATTGAATTGGTGAGAATTGACTATGACTAGTTGATTTCGAAACATATGTAATTCTATCAAGATACCCAATTTCCAAAATACATTACTTGGCAATGTGATGAATTTATTGTCATTGATAGACAGTTCAGTCAAATTTCCCAGGTCGCAGAACAAATTTCCTGGTAATGTGCTCAATTCATTGTAACCCAATTCCAGCAGTGTTAACTTTCCTAACCCTCTAAATGTGCTCTCATTTAAGGTAACCAAATGATTTCCATACAAATACAATTTAGTAACATTGATAAGGTCCCAGAACAAATTAAATGGCAATGTGGTTAATTCATTGTAACCCAAATCCAGCATTGTCAAATGTTCTAACCCTCTAAATGTGCTCTCATTTAAGGTAACCAATCGGTTTCCATACAAGTGCAGTTCATTCAGATTTGTTAGGTCCCAGAACAAATTAACTGGCAATGAAGTCATTTTGTTGTCATCCAAATCCTGTCGTGACAAGTGTCCCAACTCTCTTAATGTGCTCTCATTTAAGGTGACCAATTGGTTCCTGGACAAGTGCAGTACTTTCAAATTCGTAAGCCCCCTGAACACATTTTCCGACAATGTGGTCAAGTTATTGTCACTCAGATGCAGTTGAGTCAACTGCTCTAAAGCTCTATATGTGCTTGCTGTTAAGGTTTCCAATTGGTTTCCATACAAATACAATAAATTCAAAATGTGTAGGTCTCTGAACAAATTACCTGGCAATATGGTCAATTCATTATTATTCAATTCCAATATTGTCAAATGTCCCAACCCTATAAATGTGCTCTCATTTAAGGTAACCAATTGGTTTTCATCCAAGTGCAATTCGTTCAAATTTGTTAGGTTCCAGAACAAATTACCTGGCAATATGGTCAATTTGTTGTAATCCAAATCCAGCCGTGTCAAATGTCTCAAACCTCTAAATGTGCTCTCATTTAAGGTAACCAAGTGATTTCCATACAAATACAATATATTCATATTAGTTAGGTCCCAGAACAAATTACCTGGCAATATGGTCAATTCATTGTTATTCAAATCCAATATTATCAAATGTCCCAACCCTATAAATGTGCTCTCATTTAAGGTAACCAATTGGTTTTCATACAAGTGCAATTCATTTAAATTTGTTAGGTCCCAGAACAAATTACCTGGCAATATGGTCAATTCATTGTTATTCAATTCCAATATTGTCAAATGTCCCAACCCTATAAATGTGCTCTCATTTAAGGTAACCAATTGGTTTTTATCCAAGTGCAATTCGTTCAAATTTGTTAGGTTCCAGAACAAATTACCTGGCAATATGGTCAATTTGTTGTAATCCAAATCCAGCCGTGTCAAATGTCTCAAACCTCTAAATGTGCTCTCATTTAAGGTAACCAAGTGATTTCCATACAAATACAATATATTCATATTAGTTAGGTTCCAGAACAAATTACCTGGCAATATGGTCAATTTGTTGTAATTCAAATCCAGCCGTGTCAAACGTCCTACCCCACTAAATGTGCTCTCATTTAAGGTAACCAATTGGTTTTCTTGCAAAAACAATGATTTCAAATTTGTTAGGTCCCAGAACAAACTACCTGGCAATGTGGTCAATTTGTTGTCATCCAATTCCAGTAGTGCCAAATGTCTCAAACCTATAAATGTGCTCTCATTTAAGGTAACCAATTGGTTTTCATCTAAGTGCAATTCATTCAAATTTGTTAGGTTCCAGAACAAATTACCTGGCAATATGGTCAATTTGTTGTAATCCAAATCCAGCCGTGTCAAACGTCCTACCCCACTAAATGTGCTCTCATTTAAGGTAACCAATTGGTTTTCTTGCAAAAACAATGATTTCAAATTTGTTAGGTCCCAGAACAAATTACCTGGCAATGTGGTCAATTTGTTGTCATCCAATTCCAGTAGTGTCAAATGTCTCAAACCTCTAAATGTGCTCTCATTTAAGGTAACCAAGTGATTTCCATACAAATACAATATATTCATATTAGTTAGGTCCCAGAACAAATTACCTGGTAATGTGGTCAATTCATCGTAATCTAGATACAGTAGTGTCAAATGTTCTAACCCTCTAAATGTGCTCTCATTTAAGGTTACCAAGTGATTTCCATATAAATACAATTTATTCAAATTTGTTAGGTCCCAGAACAAATTACCTGGCAATGTGGTCAATTCATTGTCATCTAGATATAGTCGTGTCAAATGTTCTAACCCTCTAAATGTGCTCTCATTTAAGGTAACCAATTGGTTTCCATACAAATACAATTTATTCAAATTTGTTAGGTCCCAGAACAAATTACCTGGCAAAGTGCTCAATTCATTGTCATCTAGATATAGTCGTGTCAAATGTTCTAACCCTCTAAATGTGATCTCATTTAAGGTAACCAATTGGTTTCCATATAAGGGCAATTTATACAAATTTCTTAGGTCCCAGAACAAATTACCCGGCAATGTGGTCAATTCATTGTCATACAGATATAGTCGTGTCAAATGTTCTAACCCTCTAAATGTGCTCTCATTTAGGGTAACCAATCGGTTTCCATACAAGTGCAATTCATTCAAATTCGTTAGGTCCCAGAACACATTACCTGGCAATGTGGTCAATTTGTTGTCATTCAAATCCAGTCGTGTCAAATGTCCCAACCCTCTAAATGTGCTTTCATTTAAGGTGACCAATTGGTTTGTATACAGGCTTAGTACAGTCAAATATCTGGGAACCCAAAACATATCAATTGCCACTGTATTTAATTCATTATCATGCAGATAAAGTTTAGTTAGCATCACCAGATCTCGAAATAAACCACTATCAAGTTGAACTAATTGATTTCCATGCAGGTTCAGTTCACTCAGCATATACAAACCAAGAAATACATCTGTATGGAGGGTTGCAATGTGATTTTCCTGCAAGTATAGCACTTGCAAATCATAAAGTCCTTGTAACGAATTTACATCAATTTTTACTATAACCTTACTGCTCAAATCTAGTATGGATGTGCCAATTGGGTAAACAATCATCGCTTCTTTTGTTAGGTTCAAACCATTATCAGAACACTGAAAGATTACTTCCCGTTTGCCAAGCAAGGCATTACAATCAGATGGAAATACAGGCCTACAGCTATAATCAGAGTCCAGGTCACAGCTAATTTGACTAGTATACCCTTTAACATATTTGCAATCTGGTGTCTGATTCCCTTTTTGGTTGAACAAGATATCATCATTAGATTCCGGGCACGGAGGCGCTGATTCTAATGTCGATATCCAATTTAATGAGAAACTGGCATTACCTTGAAGATTAAGAAGAAACTGTTTCTGCCGCAGAACAGCACTGCAAACGGAATCTAACTTAGTGAATACCACATACTTATTACTACAATCTAACATATCCCCTTGTCTTTCAATATAAAGGAAAACATAATCACTAGAAATCGCAATACCTAATATGTTAACACGAGCATAATATCCTAATGATACATTGACCTGAATGCTGCAAGAGTCCTTAGCACTTCCACGTAAGACAATCGCTCCTGTTGTATTTCCATCTTCAATATGACATCCTTCAGTTTCGCTGCTGTTTATATCCCACAATGGTAATACCGACATTTGAGCTCTAACTCCCTGTTGCTCAAGGATTATGTTGTATTGACAAACAGCTGACAATACGATGACTGACAGTCGCAGAATTAATTTGAGGATGCGAGAGGCCATGACCAGTGATGAGTTCGTCCTCAAAGATTGTAATTAGTAATTAAGCTCTCTCACACTGAGCAGACAAGTGACCACCCAACAATCGTTTTCTGATATTTAAAAAGCATTTAACAACAGATCATCAGTCACAGTGAATAACACGACACCCTTATTCTGATGAATTAACAAACATGAGAAAGATATATTCTACAAACATGCGAGAGATTGATGGATAATTAGTCCTCTCCCAGAGTAAACTGGCTTAATATTTCTAATCACCACAAAATAAAACTTAAACAGAGTACCATACATCGGTATTTGTACACAGTTTGGTGAGTATGACGATGTATTTAACTCTTTCACATCAAACGATGGCACAAATAGCACTGCAGGATTGTCAACTTATACTGTTTACTGCCTCCTCTAATTGCGCAGTATTTCCGTTTCCGTTTTAAGAGCTTCCAGTGTTTTATCTTTTCACGCTATTGGTAATAACATACACGATACGATTTGCGACAAGCTATATTTACTTTACATAAAAGTAGTAGCTCGCGATTTTGAAATCCACACTGTAGTAGTCAATTTAAAACTCTGAAGTATACGCTGTCGATGTAGGATGCTGTATATGGTTGAAATGTGTTGGTGCAGTTGTACGGATCACGTTTTTTGACTGTGAGATCAACAGACTCACACAACTTTATATAGTATAAACAGAAACTGTTCGTGTACATGTGAAATAACAAGTGGCGTGATATCCATCTTTTTTCAACGCTTACAAATATCTGCAAATGTATAATACCAAATGTCCAAATCTTATTTAGTAGACAATTTGATGGCTTCCAATATTTTCCAACATGGTGCGTTACCTCTATCGAAATACATTGGGTCTACGCAGAAAATCGGGATTCCAATTTCCAGCTCACATTGACATAATACGGGTTGATCTATCTCTATTGTTGTCGCAGCGTCACTAGTTGTAGTAACAGTAATCACTTTTTAGTAAATGTTTTAAACTGCTGACCCACAAACAGCACTTACAGGTTACACCGGCTACGTAGACGAATATGCAGTCACTGTGTCACCACACAAGAAGATGTCAGTGTTCACCAAATGATGAAATCCCGCATACATACATGCTTAATAGTATGCAGTAACTGTGTCACCACACATTAGAAGATGTCAGTGTTCACCCAATGATGAAATCCCGCATACAGACTTGCTTAATAGTATGCAGTTACTGTGTCTATACCACAAGATTGCAGACTCATTCAATTGTTTCCAATAGAGACGGACGTCGCAGAGCAAAATCACTAATATTCGACTTGACTTATATTGTTGACGACAATATCTATAAACAGCATCATACTCTGCACTCTGTGGTATCACAAAACTCAGCAGTATGATTTAGTGGAGTTCACACTGCAAGATTGTTTAGCTATAAGGACAAACAAAAACAAAAAGTTTGTTCCCAGTAGCAAGCCTGAAAAGTCAAATGCGAAAGGCAGTTTTTTATTTTTATTATTTTGGCTAAAAATCATAGTGGAGATTCACTTGAAATGGTTTTATTTAGTCAAATCTTTGCATTTTTGTTACTCTTATGCTCGCTTAAACGTTAAATGTAATATTCGCCGCGGATTTTCACTTTCGTGTTTGCCGTATATGTGGCCAATCGCCATCTTGAAACATGTTGGACACAATTTCGACAAAAGATTGCGTCCTAACAATATTTGTTCCCGTTTTTTCTACGCAAGAATCAAGTGTCTCAGTGAAATGCGCGCGCACTACTTCTGGAAACAAACTTCTTTTTTCTTTTTCTTTTTGGCCTAACACGAATCCGTCTTAATTGATCTGCACCAGCATGGCACTCCAACCCCAATATTAGCAGGGGATCTAATAATACCTATTTTCCAGTTTCCTAGTTCTTCCCTAATTAAAAAAGCCAATTGATCAAGCGTGTATAATAGCCACTATATTAAATAGTGAATCAGAAATCGCACACAATTTAAGTTTAAAGGAATACCGTTCTATTCATTAAACCATGCATTATATGGTAGGAAAATAATTATCTAATGTATATTGACCATTTTAATTGAACACAGAACTATAATGTTCAATTAAACGAATTTAAACTGCACATCCCCAATCTGTGATTATTAAAAGAAATCGCGCCCGGTTGTCGGTAGCGGTATGGTGTAGAAGTCCCAAGTATGCAAATGAGCTCAATGAATACAATGTCATGCTCTACCACACATCTACCCAGTACTCAACAACGGAATAAATCTCATTATCCTCATTTGCATACTTGGGACTGATGCACCATACCCTTACCCGGTTGGGTGTGTCGAAAGGGCTGATGGGATAGCCATACCCAATATTGTGATGTCATCGTAACTAAAACCGCCTCGTCAGCAACAGGACGCTGGATGGTACACGCAGGAATTCAATGCATAAATCGATTATATCAATACATGAAACATAGATGCGGACATCTCGTAAGTCTTTCGTCATAGCTTTGATCAATATGGCAACGTCCATGCATGTGATTGTTTTTCTTTCTAAAGCCGAGTTTGTCTTTACGCTGTACTTTAATCTACAGAAGTGGTCTGTATAATAATAATGCTACATATCTGAGCGCTAAAGTTCCATGGCACGGATTTCTTTAATAATAAGCCAACTGCATTTATGACATCAGAAGAAAACAAAAATTTAGATATAAATGAATACAAATATGAAACCTTCAAGTAATTGACTAAGAAATGGGTATGCACACCAACCAAGTTTTAAGGATTACTTGATATTTGCATCACATTTGTAGTATACCCCCCCCCCCCCCCTATTAAATTGCTTTATCTATGTAACATAAATGCTCCTTGCTATACCTTTATCCATTGCCATTACAATGGGTCGTTGACAGGTGTAACCTTTTCGTAAGTGGTTGACATGTGTAACCTCTTCGTGAGCAAGGGGTCGTTGTGTCATGTGGAAGCTCTTCGTGAGCAAGGGATCGTTGACATGTGTAAGCTCTTCGTGAACAAGGGTCGTTGACATGTGTAAGCTTTTCGGCACCACAAATAAGACGGGAACGCCCCCCCCCCCCCCCCCTCCCCACCCAACCAAAAACTGGGGAAAAGGGGGAAAAGGAGAGGGGGACAAAAAAAATATATATATATTTATTTATTGGAAATGAAGAGGTGGCTTTTCGATAACATTTTGGTCAAAAGTATACACCAGATCGCACCAAATGAGTTCGAAAATTGAAAAAATTCTACTTCTGAGGGGGGCACATCCACCCTCAGACTCCCCCTGTCCGATCATAGCTCGGAGGGCGGTGCGCAGCACCGCCCGGATGGTACCAGCACAACTTCATTTTCTTCAGAACTCCTAAAGGAAAGTGATAAAGAAGGCATTGAAATAGACTATGCACCAAGATTTGGAGATCAACTGAATGGTCAACGAACTGGAAGAAAGCAGTCTTCCTCCGATTCCTCCCTCTCCCAAGGAACGAGGACACCAACCAAACAGTCTGCTAAAAACCGCACGATAGCCTTATAATTGCATATAAGCAGTAAGGTTATACATGTTCTACATATCATTGCAGAAACGATCCGACAACACCTGGAGAATGAGTTAACAGAACGAGGTACAATAAATCAAATAGGTAACCTGAGAAACCTGATGGAAAAGAGCTTGCAATTTCAACAACCACTTTAACTATTCTTCATTGATTGGTGTGGTTAATGAGGCATCATATTTTGAGGAGAAATATAATAGTGACAATTAGTTTATCACGTATTTGTGGCTAAATCTGTCTCACTCAAACTACCTTCCTTAGGCATAATATTGTACATGCAATGAACTGGAATTAACACAAGTAGCAAGGTACAGAGTGGTTAATGAGGCATTATATTTGAGGAGAAAAATATTAGTGAAAATTGGCTGCTTAATCACAATTCTGTGGCTAAATCTGTCTCACTTAAACTACCTTCCTTAGGCATAATATTGTACATGCAATGAACTGGAATTAACACAAGTAGCAAGGTACAGAGTGGTTAATGAGGCATTATATTTGAGGAGAAAAATATTAGTGAAAATTGGCTGCTTAATCACAATTCTGTGGCTAAATCTGTCTCACTTAAACTACCTTCCTTAGGCATAATACATGCGGTGAATTGGAACTAATACAAGTTGTAAGGTCAAGTAAGGCCAATAAAAAAATTATCTCACATACTTGTGTGCATGTTTATGTGGAGTCACTTTTGCCGCATAAACCTACGCGATGAACACAATGTTGGGATTTATTTTGATTGTAAAAAGCAAAAATAGTCTCCCACAGGGCAAATATAAAAGTGAGCCAAAAACACAATAAAAAAAGAATTTCTGCAGTTAACATAGTTTTATTTTTTTAAAGACACCCACGCAAAAACCACCTGCATTTATCAAAGCTATTTTCTCAAATGTATATGAGCCAGACCTTATTTTTATGGCCTAAATAGAGGAAGGGGAGCCTGGAACGAGAGCATCAATGATGCTGAAGCTCAGCTAGTGACAAGGTATTAATCTCAGGTATCTACACGCGGACCCTCACTATCTAAGTATTATGTTCTATATTAGATTCCTGATATCTAGCATGATTTGTAGCAAAATGCTAAGAATTAGACATGAATGCAAAGTTGTAGATCCCTGAATTATTTTTTCATTTGAAATGTTGAGTTTTGTTTCATATTTGAATCTCGAACCAAAGTTTCAAAACCCCATTTTTCGGGAAGCAATGTTGTAGTTACCCCAGACACCCCAAATTGTTGTACAAAACCCATATATCAAAAGAAGATTTTTTTGATGTACCCCATCATGCTTTAGCGCCCCTACAGTACCAGCAGGGCTTATCACCAAAACAAACAGTGCCATACACGTGTTAACGTAATTAACAGCTGGATGTCGTCTGACCTCTACCATAGTAATACATGGTGCAGATGTCATCATAAAACTTGTATTCATAAAAATATAGGGTCTTTAAGAAAATCAAGAGAGGACTGCATTAAAGACACATCAATCATATTACTTGCAACAGGATTTTCTTAAAGACCTTCGTTTAACAATTTTATAAGCATTTCCTTGCACTGTAATGTCGATGGGAACCAGTAGACACTGGTGACAGAAATCAGTGGTCATTTGATGAAAGTGAAGCATCCTGGGGTGCATCAAGAAATCTTCTTTGCCATATACCCATGCGCCCGTATATTCCAGATTATTGAGTGAGAGAAGCGCGGACTGCTAGAAATAGTAAGCGGTTAGTCATACCATAGCGTATATTGTGAAATAAGAGTTTATGTCCTTGAAACTAATATTAGTGCCCCGGTGCCCGTTGTAATCCAATATACACCATTTGCCCTTAATAATCAAGAGATCCTGAAATAATCAAGGTATATTGGTGCCCTTATTAATATTCAGATACCACCCATTTAGGGAGCAGTTCCATTTATACGCGATAAATTTATCGCGACTGTATCGGGGCCCGATATGTTTTGGACCCGATGTTTTTTCAAGTTGATTCGCGATAAAATAGTCATCAGGCCCCGATAAAATAGACATCGGGGCCCGATACGAGGCCTCTGCCATACCCTGGGGTATGTTTAGCAAATAGAGCGGGACATTGTTTAGCAAATACACGAGGATAATACAATTTACGTTAAACATCCATAATCAATAACATTATCTCTATTTGGATTGAGGTTGTTCTCATCACTACACGTACCTTTACATCGTCTCCGTGTTTGTACCTGATTTTTCGCCTATTAGGGGATCTTTTGGGTATTACAGTGTTGACTGTGTCATCGCTTCGTGTACCAGGAACCTACTGGTCGTGTTTTTGGAGAGGAAATTATCAGCAATTTGCAGTAATTTCGAGGGATAACGCGAGTCGGTTCTGGTAATTTCTGTGTGTGTGCTGTGGATACGCCATATCGTGTACACATACATGTACACACACGTACACTATTGACGTTTGAACAGTGCGCCATTTGTATAGGTGTATTCAGTATGGCTAATCACCCAAGCGCGATAGCGGACAATACTCTTGAAAGACTGAAAGATACAGATCTATGGATTTGCAGTTATATACCCAGGTATGTGCGAGTAAAAAACATTGAAATCGCGGATGCCGTTCTGAAGAGTGTAAACAAGGATGGAGAATCAAAAGTGAAACCAGAGCATATTCTCGGTACACAGTACTTTAATGACAATGCGGTCTGGTTCGTCTACGTTGCTACTAAAGAGGTAAAAGCAATCCTGTTAGCGGAAGGTACCTTTCAGATTCAAGGAAAATCGTATCAACTGAATGACTTTGCAAAGAAGCAACACGTAAAGAAGTCTAAAAGGTCGATAAGACTGAGTATACACGAATTACCCCAGAGCGTTACGGAATAGTACATTGAACAATGGGTTGACACTTTTGCTAAGCGTGAAACAGACGTCATGAAACATATAGTCAAAAACAGAGATGGCAACGAAAAGGATACAAAATGGGGACATCTATTAAGCGGTCATAGATACTGCTATGTATCTCAAATATATGAACAGAAGGACAGATACAGCATGATGGCAATCCCTGATCCACGTGATTCCAGACTCTTAATGGATAATCCAGTGGTACTCTATTATACCGGACAACACATCAACTGTGCAATTTGTCACAAATACGATCACCAACATAAAGACTGTCCGGAGAAACGTAAGCCCAAGTGCTATGGTTGTGGTGAAGATGGTCATGTAAAGCAACAATGTCCTACAGGTGGCAGAGGACAAGTACGTTGTTACAAGTGTCATCATCTGGGACATATAGCTAGAGACTGTGTAAATGAAAAAGAAAGACCAGAAGCACCAATAGAATCAACAACAACAGGCAAGCAACAGCAACAAAACATGCAAACACCACCAGCACCGCTTCTTCAAGCAGACACAACAGCAGCAATAACAACAACAGGCACGCAACAGCAGCAAAACATGCAAACACCACCAGCACCGCTTCTTCAAGCAGATACAACAGCAGCAAACTTGGATCATAATCATGCTCCCATTGCTATTCTGCACGAGCTACTGGACAAGTGTATGCAGCCTTCTTCAGGACCATCATCTCCTGAAATCCTGAAGAGGGTTGAAGAGCTACTAATGTCTGCCGCAAAAGAATCGCAAATCAAAGACAAAGAGCAGACGGAAGAAGAAAACGAAAGAAGATCGGCAAACGAGCAGAACACAAAAGTGGTCAAGAAACAATCTGATATCAGAGAACACTTAAGTGGAGCCTCTTCGAGTCTTCAGAAAAAACACCCGGTAAGCGAAAAGAAGAAGAAGAAGAAGAAGAAAACAAAGAAAGGTAGCAAGAAGAGAAGAATATCAACATCACCAATAGATCAAAACGAAAGCAAAAAGGGACGTCAAGACGAACACGAATCGCAAATGACAGAATATGAAACTGCCAAGTCGTCTTCGTCTTCGTCTGAACCAGAAAGTGATGGAAGCTATGAACCACCATAAGTACTTTGTTTTCATTGTCAAACAATTAACAATTTCACCTTGTAAATAGTATGTATCAATCAAAAAGTATAACAAAAACCCATGATAAGTTGTATTACTTTTAATGTTTCGGGCCTTCGGAATAAGAAGAAACGCCTTATTATTTTTGATTGGATAAAACGTAAAAAATGCGATATTGCTTTACTACAAGAAGTGTACTGTAACCAAACTGATATTTCCGATTGGTCAAAAGAATGGGATGGTAACATATTTAGTAGCCACGGAACGAATAGAAGTAAAGGTGTATTAATTCTTATTAACCCACAGAGAAATATTGAGGGACAACAGTTCTTTACAGACAAAGAAGGGAGACTACTAGGAGTAAAAGTAGAAATAGAACAGGAAACTATTAACATTTGGAATGTGTACGCCCCAAATGAGATTAAAGACCGAAAAAGGTTTTTTGAGTTTCTGAAACAAAGTATCTTGGATCACGGTATAAATAGTATAAACCTTTAGGTGGTGATTTTAACACTGTGCTTAATCCAATTCTTGATAAATTAGGTGGATGTACTAATACACAATATGCAGCGGGGTGTATCAGTAAAATAGAGGAAATACTCAATAATTTCAGTCTAGTAGATATTTGGCGTAAAAAACATGGAAATAACAAACGTTTTACGTGGAGTAGAAGGTCGTCTAAGGTCAAATCAACTTTAGATTATTGGTTTATACCTTCTGTACTGGAAAATTTTGTAAAGAATATTGAAATTATTCCAGGATATGGTTCCGATCATATGGCTGTAGAAATGAAATTACAGATACAAAAACAAGAAAAAGGTCCCGGATACTGGAAATTGAACAATAGCCTACTACAAAAAGAAAATTATAATGAAGGGATTGAAAATCTCATTAATGAAACGACAAAGGAATTTAAAGATATTCTTAATGCAAGGCAACTATGGGATATATGCAAAAACAAAATTAGAACGTTTTCAGTAGAGTTTGCAAAAGGGAGCAAAAAAGAAAATGAATTAAAAATGTGCAATCTGGAAAAATGCATGAAAATTGCTTTTGAAAACATCGTATCAGATCCCAAAAATATTAATTTTGCAGAAGAATATGAAAAAATAAAACTGGAATATGAGTTACTTTATCATCACTACATGAAAGGTTTAATCATCAGAAGCAAAGTACAGTGGGCAGAAGAAGGTGAAAAATGTTCTAAATATTTTATGAACCTAGAAAAAAGAAATATTTGCAACAAATCAGTAACCGATTTGATTGACAATAATGGGAATGTTGTGAAAAAACAAGATGATCTTATTAAGATGCAAGTACAATATTACGAGAATATATATATAAAAAACAGGTACAAGTTCAAAACATACCTATGAAACTTTCGTTAAAGATATAAACATGAAAAGGTTATCCCAGGGTAATAAAGAATCATGTGAGGGGCCACTTGCTTCAGATGAGTGTAAAATATCGTTGGATAAAATGGCAAACAATAAAAGTCCCGGGTATGATGGTCTAACAGCAGAATTTTACAAGTGTCACTGGAATCTTGTAGGCCGATTGGTCATTAATTCTTTCAATGAAGCATATGAAAATAACGAACTCTCATCTTCACAGAAACGTGGTATTATTTCTTTGATTCATAAAGGAAAGGGACTCCCGAGAAACAATCTTGACAATCGGAGACCTATCACACTTCTGAATATAGACTACAAAATTGCAGCAAAAACACTTGCTTCAAGAATAAATAAAATATTACCCTCTATAATAAATTCAGATCAAAACGGTTTTCTATGTAAGCGCGGAGCAGCATTAAGTATTCGACTGATAGAAGATGTCTTAAGATATACCGATGAAAATAATATCGAAGGTGCTATGATTTGTATTGATTTTCGTAAAGCTTTTGACACGATAAGAAGAGATTTTATTTTATATGCTATTGAAAGTTTTAACTTTGGTGAATCCATGAAAAAATGGATAACTACTTTGTTTTATAATACACTAAGTTGTATATCTCATAATGGTCACATGTCAAACTTCTTTATGCAAGAAGACGGTCTTAGACAAGGTTGTAATTTATCACCATTATTGTTTATCATAGCGGCTGAAATCATGGCCAATAAAATAAGACAATCAAGTGAAATTAGAGGAATTGAATTACCCTATGTAGATCAGGGTATCAAAGAGGTAAAGATAACACAATTTGCGGATGATACTACTATTTTTGTAAAGGATGAAAAGTCTATATATAATGTCATAAATGTACTTGATAATTTTACAGTTATTTCTGGGCTACAGCTAAACAAAACAAAGAGCGATGCACTTTGGATGGGGTCAAGAAAACATAGAAAGCAAGGGGTTGGAGGTATAAATTGGAAGTTTCATCCCAACAATAATGTAAAAATATTGGGTGTTGTAGTAAATCCGTGTATTAAATTAGAAGAGATGTGTGTAAACTGGGAAGCTAAAATGGACTCAATAGAAAAGGCAATTAGGTCTTGGACGATGAGAAATCTGTCAATGGTAGGTAAAATACAAATAGTAAAAAGTCTTTTGGCATCTAAATTTACGTATATAGGTTCAATATCAGACTTACCTAAAGTGTTTATAAACCGAATAAATAGCTTATTCTTCAAATTTGTATGGGGAGGCTCCGAAAAAGTAAAGAGAGCGACCTTATCCAATGACTATGGAAATGGTGGGCTACAAATGCTGAACTTTAAATATTTTTTAGATTCGTTAAAGATTTCTTGGTTAAAAAAGCTGATGTCTCCCGAAACAGACACATGGAAAATGATTCCACTACATTTATTAAGCGAAACATATTTGGGTCTCAATATTTTAAAATGCAACTGTACTTTAGAAAGTATGAACGAATTGTTTAAGTCAAAGATATATAAGTTACCCATGTTCTATAGTAATTTGATTAAGGCTTGGTTTTTAACAAAATGTTCCCAGAACATAGATCAAGTAGAATCGTGGGAAAATCAGGTTATTTGGAATAATGAATGTATAACTAGTAGAGGTAAAACATTATATTTTAAGGAATGGGCAAAGAAGGGTATAATGTACGTCTCAGATCTGTATAACCAAAAAAGGGAATTTAAGTCAATGGAGGAGCTGAAATTGCATTTTAAAAATGATGGTAGTTTTGTGTTGAAATACATTGCTTTAAGACAAGCAATGCCACATACGTGGAAAACATCTACAGATTCTTTAAACAATATCTATGACGTAAATTTTAATTATGGAGAAGCCTTTGTTAAATTATCTAAATGTACAACAAAACTGTACAGAATAGCAATGCAATCACAGATATCATTGAAACCAAGATGTCAAAATTTCTGGGAAAATAAGCTCGATAATATGAATTTCGATTGGTCCATTATTTGGAAAACACTTGTTCAAGACATCAAAGAGCCACGACTAAAAACATTGAACTGGAAAATCATTAGCAACATTTATCCAACAAAAGTATTTCTTAAGAAAATAAAGAAGGAAGAAAATGATATCTGTGAAACTTGTAACGAAATAGATTACATTGAACATTTCTTTTATAGTTGTAAGAAAATCAAAATAATATGGAAAGAGACTGAAAGAATACTTTTGCAACAGTATAATCTAGACATAAAGATATTGCAAAAAGATGTATTGTTTGGCTACCATGATGATAATAACAAGAACACTAATATCGTCAATACGTGTATTAGTGTTGCCAAATCAACTATTAGTAAGTACAGATATGGAAAACATCCTGATTTACTAAGTGTCTTATATTTAGAACTTAAAATTAGAAAACTCTGGAAGAATTGATCTAAAAAATGAAAGAAGATTTACAACAATCTAAACATGAACATGATGCTATGTATTGTAAACATGATATACCGTGTAATGAAAATGTGTTATACATGTAACTAATATGAAATGTAAACATGAAATGTAAACATGAAATGTAAACATGAAATGTAAACATGAAATGTAAACATGAAATGTAAACATGAAATGTAAACATGAAATGTAAACATGAAATGTAAACATGAAATGTAAACATGAAATGTAAACATGAAATGTAAACATGAAATGTAAACATGAAATGTAAACATGAAATGTAAACATGAAATGTAAACATGAAATGTAAAAATTATGTGAACATGAATGTAAATATGCCGTAATTAATATGAAATATAATTATGAAATGTAAACATGATGAAACCATGTAAAATGATAGTAACAAACAATAAAAGATAAAAAAAAAAAATAACATTATCTCTAAAAACATGAAATGCTGAATTTGTACCTTACAACTAGAATAAATAGCCCGAAGCTCTATTTACATACCGAAACCCTTATCTTTCGTTATATTTAAACAAGCGGTAATACGCTACTCGATAAATAATCCTTTGCTTTTCGCAACTGTACGCGATAAAAATCTCATCGGGGCCTGATAAAAAACTCATCGGGGCCCGGAACATTCTCGCAATTTTTATCGCGTACAAATGGAACTGCTCCCTTACTTAAATATCCAGATACCATACCGTATGCCCTTATTATCAATGACCTATACCCGTTTTGTTTTCCAGCACACACGAGCTCACAGCGGTGTACGCGGGTACGAACACCCCTACGTAAGATCTTTCTGAATTCTCCCTACTACCTGTACCCTTTATTATTTGTAATGCAACCTCGTTTGCTGTGCTCACGGTTCATACAGACACTTCGCGGCATTTTATAAACAATATGTGTGATTTTTCGTTTTCGTTTTTTACCATATTTCTTTACCTAAAAAAGGCCGTATTTGGTATCATTTTGAAGGAGAGGGTCTGTTTTAATAACACCCGAATTCAAATGTTAAAACAAATGAACATTAGATGGTTTTTATTACTGTAAAACTCCAACATCATGTACTATTAATTTTCATTGCAGATGGGTAAAAAGTAGTGCAGCAGGCACTATAACATGAACATTATGGAAATCCATGTTTCTGTTCTAAAATGATCATCGTAAGTGCATGAGTCAAGAACACGGAGTTCTTACAGTGTTCGCATTGCTAGACCGCCACCCCCCCCCCCCCCTCCTCCTACTTAGCTTCCACTCTTGCACCCCAGTCGTGCACATGCAGTCTACATTGCGTCTCTGCATACACAAACACATGACATCCCCATTTCCGAACTGTGTGGGCCATTCCACAAAAATGGGACCATTTGGGTTTTTATCATTCTTGGATCAGGAAATCTTACTGCAAGAATATATCACAAATGTGTATTAGTATTATGGTAAAACCTGATGAATTCTACTCAGAACACCATGGTTTGCCATACTTTAAATGACATTATCAGGTTCATAATATTTGTACTGCAAGGCCCTCAAAACCACCAAAACACTGTTTCCACAGCTCGATGTCTCAATTTCATGCTGCTGAATTTAATTCTCAATTCAAGTTTTTGTAATATTTTGGTACGAGTAAATGTAGCAAACGTATCAAACCAAAATATAAAGGCATTTAGTTCTGCCTACATTAATCTTAACGTGCACTTTTAATATCAAAAGAACTTTCCACGAAATGTGTGTAATTTCCGATATCCGCACAGCTAGCGTTCCAACATCAACTGAATGTACTAAATTTGCAATCGTTTATGAAGAATCCCGTAGCCGAAACCCTCCACGCTATTGAAACTAAATCACCTCGAAAGACTCTGCCACATAATTAGGGCTATAAAAAATGTTGAAGTTCAGTATTTCAAACGACCGTTTAAAGCTTGTGAACTCCGTTATCGATGTTTCTCGGTAAGTAGGAATTCTGTTACCTTATAAAAGGTAAAATGTTATAGGGCTAATGTTTTTCTCACCATTTGTGTCGACAAAATATAGAAATGCAACCATATAGCTTGTAGAAGGTCTAAAAAGGGTTGACACAACTGAAAGGCGTTATTGTAAACGGCGTTATCCTGTAAAGTGTTATCCCACTCATTTGAAGAAAATATTGCAAGAGCACAATCTTTATTCATTGGCAAATCTTTGAGAAGTCTAGATACAGCAGCGAAACATTAAAAACAGTGAGTTTTGTTTCTTCTTTCGTTTTCTATATAACGCATATCACTTTGTGAACCAAACGGTTTCGTCTAAAATATGCTGTAAGTGTAAATATATGGCTCATAATCCACATATATGTGTGTTTACTACCGCGCTACACATAGCCAAATCGCTATATTGAGCAAGTATTGAGCATGTGCCATCGACAGGCTTATTGCGCGTGTGTATGTCACGATAACAATGGGTAACGCTGTTCTCAGGGATAACGGAATTCACCCTAAAATGTCCATTATCAATTAAAAAAAAAGAGAGAGAACAATTTCACAATTTCGGCCGAGTGCACCAATGACGGGTAACTTAATAGGGAGGTAAGCTACCTCCCTAGTAGTTATGCTCTAACTGTAGCATAACTTACTAACGATGTAATTCTTAGAGCATAACTGGCGAATAACACCAGAATAGCAACTAGCGAGGTAAATATCCACATTAATCAGCATCGTCCCCTTACAAAATCAATTGGCGCATATGCCAAGTGTTAACCTATAGTTTACTGTAAAATTCTGACGTGGATGGTCCTCCGTAATATTAAAAACGTGTCGTCACTCGCTAGGTCATAGGTTAGTGTAAATCAAGAATCACGTGGAGTCGGACTGCGAAGTTTGTTTACCGCTTTTTCAAAAATAAGGACTATCATGACATTACAAACATATTTTGGGCGAGGGGCACATACAAACATATTGCACCAAAAAGTACAATTTTAATGACAAACACAAGCACCCGATGAAAACAATTATATACAATTATAACACATCTCTTAACACAAATACTTCCGTGGCGTGGATACCTTGTCCTTCGCTTGTTAATCGCAGAACCCCGGTTCGAATCCCAGATCACGCACGGTACGATATGCTTTTCTTTTTTTCGTTCTTCAACTACCCTTCCACTCACAATAATGTTGAAACTTGGCTTCATTAGTTTTTAATTAATAAAAACAATAATAAGTTTATTTATTTAGTCATTATTTAAGATGCTTGGACAATTAGTACATATTGGTCAAAATGTACCCAAAGTCGGTGCGATTAGTGTTTGAATGGGCAAAAGGAATTGATCTAAATTTTGACTAAAACAATCACCAAATTGCATGAATGGATTTTCAAATATATAAAATCTTTCAGCTTATGAAGGGTCACATTCCACTTCAAATAGACACCCACTGGGCATGCAAGCGCAATTGGTCCTTCAGCTTCAGCGAATCATCCCCTCCAATGTTCACAACAAATTTACGCTACTGCTATGCCCCAACTTACTCTTGGATCCGGTCAGGTATAACATTTACCGTAAATTACCCGCCAGTTACTAGCCTAGTAGCTTACTGCTTACCCCGCATTGGCGCTCTCAACATTTTGGGTTACGCCTCAGTTACTAGCGAGGTAGCGCTATTATTATTGGTATTTTATTCAGAAGCATCTCGTGGCCCGCAGGCCAAATTACATTATTAAAATTACGATATAAAAATACACATTAATAACATTAAAATATTGCACTTGTAGGATTGAATCACAATAACAGAACAGATGAAGATATATTAAAGATAAAATGAACACGATTTAAGAAACAACAAAATGTCACACATCATGGAACATAGCTGCACGACCAGTCGTGAGAGAGAGATAATGGGTATCTAATCATTTAAAATATTGACAAAATAGGGAACAGGACTATTTTGGAAACGCTGAGTCCTACAATGAAATTGGGTCAAGTTGCCACTATTACGAAGTGATCTGTCATGACACTCCAGTCTGGTAGGAGGGAGGAGAGATTTTGTCCTCTCATTTTTAGGAAGCCCTTCAGCAAATTTACGAATATTCTTCAGCTACCCGTCATTGGTGCACTCGGCCGATGTAATATGCATGTAATTTAATACAATTGTTCATGTTATGGTACATACCCCTTTTAAACGTAAATGCAAGCTATATAAAACATTTAAAGTGAAAATAAAATATTTGACCACTGTTTGACGGTCAATATTGGGAAATTCAGCCCAAATGTATGGTTTAAATCATTTTTTAGTATTAAAATTGATAAAACAAATAAAGTTTCTGCAACAGCTACTCCATGATGCATGTCAGTTTCAATTGTTTTATCTTTGTTTTAATCCCATAACTATCATACACGTGAACGGCGTTATACAAGAATAATACCATCAAAAATAGCAAATCAAGTTATCTTTAAATAATGACATACAATTTCAATGTTGGGCTTAAAGAAAATATAACAATTGATACATTACAGAAGGGAATATTCTTCTACTAGAGTAAATTTGACGAAACAAGTGTTGGAAAATGGTTCAAAATTGAAAGCATATAGTTGTCAAAAGCGTTGATTCATAGCAAGAGATTTGTTGAAACTAACAAATGAAATTCATTTTTTTGTCCCATAGCTTTTCAAATATTGTTATGGGGGAGACCTCTCAACGACGACAAAAACAATATTTTTAATATCATATTCGGACTTTAGTTAAGGATGTAATGACAATGCCAATGCAATAAAACACTAGATAACGCCGTTCACCGAGTGAAAAAACATATAAAACACTTGAATTACATGGTTTCGTGCGTAAAAATGTGAGCAGTGGTGTTCGCAAACATTATTGTTCTAGTAACTTTAGCATATTGTGTCATCAAAAATATTCAAAGTAAGCAGATTTGAAACAATATATTTTCTTAATTTTCCAAAGCTGAAATGGTCACATTTTGTGGAATGGCCCGTGTACGTCTACATTCACTAAACATCTCCCATGTTTTGATCTTTACAATTCAAGGCTATAGACCATTTCAAATTGAGATCGGAAATCTTCGGAAAAACAGGTCACGTGGAGTAGGTGCGTTGCGCGTTCTTCGCAACAGTTGATCGCATTCAGAGCCTTTATATCCTAGTTGGTTGATTTACTATGTTTACATACGCGCGTGCACACATGAGAAGTAAAACGTGGAACGAGACTATTTTGTTTTTTGTCAACAATAGAGTTGACGGGCAAATTCCAAATGTATCGAGCAGACGGTAAAAAGTGAAAATATTACCCCAAATCTCTTTCATCTCACCGTTCTTATGCCGCAACATCAACTTTGTGAGGGATACAATCTATCACCAACACCAGCGCAATCTACCACACGGGCAGACGGGTGAAAAACACGTTTGTTTTTCTCCGGCACATGGCATGACCTGTCAGGAGCTGACAGGTCATGTAACCGAGCGTCAAATCGCTCGGCTAATCGGAAGCATACGGGTGGTCGTATATTTTCGGATTTGAAATGGTCTATAATACTGTTTAGTGTTTATTTTCTTTTATTAGTGGCTCATGAACTCGGACTTTAGTCATCCTTGAGAATTTAAACGGCGGGCCATTATCACTTTCAACTCTTCTCAGTGTTCCGTGTGTAGCGAACATTTTTCTTTAGCATGTTTAGTGCCCTCTTGGCTGGTTCTGCGCTAGTAGAGTAAGTTACTTCTACCTCAGGATACCTGTTTCTCTTGTCAATGCATACAAGGTTGTAGTGTCCATCTGAAAATGGACCTCCAAAATCTATCGCGACAACATCCCATTGTTTCTCTGGTATGGTTGACATTTTGATAGGCTCTGTTTTGTGCTCCTTAGTTGTGACTCTACATTCGTAGCATTGTCCTATGATTTCTTCCACCATAGTGTTCATTGCAGGAAACATATTTGTTTATCAGCAATTGTTTGGTTTTCGTCATGCCCAGGTGTCCTAAACTATGAGATGCTTTGATCACCTTCCATTGTAGGATTCGTGGGATGACTATCTGGCTCATTCTGCATATTATGATGTCTTCCTCAATGTACAATTCATATCTGATGCTATGAAACGGTTGTACGTCTGGATCTTTCTTGTAACCGTTCCAGTCATCCTTCAGGATTCGCTGATTCACCTTCTTGAGTTGCTCCTCTTTTGCAGTTTCTTCTTTGATTCTCTCTATCACTACTGCATGTTAAAACTCTGTGATCATGATCTGTCTCCTCGCTTCCTGTTTCTGGCAAAGGATGCCTACATAGGAAGTCTAGTGGATCTTTCTCATCTCTTCCTAGCTCATAGATTAACTCATAGTCAATGTCTTGTAAATCCATCACCCATTTTTCAAGGCGTGGCAGTAACTTTGCAGTTGCCTTGTTGAACAATGGAGTCAACGATTTGTGCGCTGTTATGATCTTGAACTTTGGAGCGCCAACAGGCACATTCGAAATCGGTTCGTCGCCCACTTGATAGCTAGAGCATCTTTCTCTGGCTGTATCTCGATCTTTTCAGGATCTGTCATTGTTCTATTGAGGAAGCGAACATGTTGTACTCCTTTGTCAGTTTCGTGGAATAACCCTGCTGATAATCCTTCATGGAAACTTGCTTCTGCTTGCACTATGATTGCACTCTCAGAACAAAGGATAAAATAGAACAGCTGATTGATTAGTGTAAGCACGCGTAATAGCGTAAGGTACACCTCCCAGCGATTATATAATTATGGGATAAGTAACTCCCAAGACAAATCCCCGATTCTCTTGACCTTAATATTTTGTCGCAACTGGTCTAGGTAGGTGGTACGCTATAATTTCGAAATAGTTAGGGGCAAAGGGATTATTTGGTTCACATTCTTCTAAAAGCACCAAATTAGACCCATATGTTGCTCATACCATACTCTTTTGATTTTTGATGGATGCCTAAATTGGAGCCTTCTGGGACGGCCATATTGGCCAATTCCAATATGGCCGCCATACGGGGGGATCAAAACAAAAATTCAAATTGCTTCAATAAAGGTGACAAGCATATCAAATTGTTTGTCTGCACAAGGATTCTAAAAAAGGATAGTTTGCTCCACTTCCGATATGTGTGGCAAGTTCACTGTGCAGTGAATAGGGAAAAAGCCAAGGACAATGCAATCGATTCGTGATTACAATTGTTACATAATTATAGTTGTCACGTTTGTTGAAACAGAATCTTATAGAATATAAAATATAATATGAGAGCAAAATCATGTTTGTACCATACAGGGATAAGGAGTTATGTTCGTGTGGTAACTGAGATATTGAGCAAAACGTGAAAAGGTCGTTGACCTTTGCTTTTGGGGGTGAAAATGTGAGCATGCTCCGATTTTGACAAACGATATCTCAAATTGTTCGTCAAATCACAAGGGTTCGCGAAATGGTAGTTGATGTAACCACGTGTTGTTGTTTTTTGCCTTATATAGGGTCAAAAGGTCACAATCCCTATACGCCTTAATCAGTTAGTAGATCGAATAACAAAATACGAATTTTTAAATTCGTGCGGCGAATTCATGGAGGCCACCATTTTTAAAATTACGTCATTATAGTTGCTGCTATAATAACGCCTGTTTTTTACTTTTTCTTGAATGGAGTGCCCAGTTTATCATTAAATGAACTAAATTTGACTTAAACTCGATTCCAGATGATATTTTGTGCGTTCAATTGACCCAAAAAAACAAATGACGTCATTTTTAATGCCAAAACCACCTCTTACACGAACAAATTTGTTCCATTTTTTTGGTTTAAAATCACTTTTTACTCCGTTTTCCGCCGATAGATTTTTCTCGCCGTCGGTGAAAAGTTAGTAAATACATTTAACTATCGGAATCCCAAGTTTTAATATACCCCGAATTAAAAGAATTTCCCCGCAACCAAAAAACTTTAATTGCTATATACCTAACTGTGTACATCCGGGACACTAATATACTTTTAAAACAAAATGGCGGCCCCCATAGTCAGACACGAATTTAAAAATTCGCATATTTTAATTCGATCTCACTGACTGTTAATACAAAGGTAAGGTCGTTGACCTTTTCACCTTTTGCTCAATTATATTTCAGTAACCACACATCGGAAGTGGGGCAAACTATACATTTTTAGAATCCTTGTGTTCAGACAAACAATTTGGTATGCTTGTCAGCTTAATTGAAGCAGAAGGCTCCAATTTAGGTATCCATCAAAAATCAAAAGAGTATGGTATGAGCAACATATGATCCAAATTTGGTGCTTTTAGAAGAATTTGACCCAAACCTCCCTCTGATGCTCTAACAGCCCCAACTACATGTATGATTGCTTAATCGCGTGTCACAACTGTTGAGTGCGCTATGTTATGGGCCCGATCTAAACAATGCTCAGATTGTGAGATTTAATCGCCTGCACCTACAGTGGCACCAGGCCTATGGCCAGGGATTCTATTAATTTTGGGATAGGAAAGTGCTATACTGATTTACGTAGCGAAAACGGTCCCTTTTGCATATTGACATAAATTATGGTAATCATCCGGAATGCGTCCGTAACCAGCGTTTAACGCGTTTAACCTGGTTTAACATCATTTTTGGTCAGCATCGGTTTGGTGGCGCTGTTCTCGTGGAAGATTTACACAGACGACGGTGGCCACGCGAAACCTACATTTTGAATTGGAATAACACGTAAACGCGAATATTAATCGTATCATTTTGACAAATTCATCATAATTTGAAGAATTTTCATCGTTAACCGGGCGATGACTGTTAAAAATATTTCAAAATGGTGCACTCCCGTTGCCATTTGGTCGTCTGACGCCTGATCGGTAAAGCACCACCAATTCTATTATATGCTGACCAAATTTTAATTTAAAAGTGGCTTCCGATCGGCAAGCTGAGTGGCATACCCCTGCCCTGCTATGACTCGCATATCTGCCCATTGTTGAGATTTGTTGTAAGAGCGGCAAGAAGTCGACTTCAAAATGCAATTGACCAGGGTGATGCTACTATTAAACCCCGCCACGAGCTTAAGGAAGCATATCTCTCAGAAGAGGAAATCTTGCTAAACGAGAAGATCTCACAAATTCAGCATGCATCCCATTCCAACAAACACACAGAAGTTTGGAAAGTCATCAATGAAATTACTGGGAGGAGGAATGTAAGAAAACCAGCAATGTTAGCAGGCTCACCAGCTGAGAGGATCACAACCTGGCTGCACCACTTTCAAAACCTTCTTAGAAAACCCCCAACTGTTCCAGACTCCGTCTTTGACATTACACCAGTAGTGGAAGGCACTCTCCCAATCATTGTAAATGAATTCTCCTTAGACGAAGTCGAGTCTGCTCTCAATCAAGCTAAACCAGGACTGCCATTGGACTGGACAACATTCCACTTGAGCTTTGGAAGTCAAAGCATTACCGATCTCACCTACTGGAAATCTGCAACAGAGCATTGATTCACCATGAAATCCCTAGCCAGTGGTTAGTGAGTGCCATAATTCCTATCCCCAAAAAGGGAGATCTCTCTCAACCAATCAAATACCGGGGGATTAGCCTCTCCTGTATTGGGGCTAAGGTCTACAACCGTATGTTACTGAACCGAATACGCCCATTTGTGGACCCTCTTCTTCGATGGAACCCAAATGGCTTTAGAGAGAAACGATCCACAATCTCCCAGATTCTAGCATTGAGAAGAATAATTGAAGGAAATTAAAGAAAGAAACCTTCCACTGGCTGCCGTGTTCATATACTTCTCTAAGGCTTTTGACTCAGTACACCGCGATCGCATGTTTGACATCCTCAGTGCCTATGGTATCCCTGAAACCATTGTCAAGGCAATAAAGTTAATGTATGACAACTCTTCGGCTATTGTCACATCATCCGATGGGGAGACGGAACCTTTAAGATTTTAGCTGGCGTTCTTCAAGGTGACACGTTGGCACCCTTCATCTTCATCATAATTCTTGACTACGTAATGCGCTGTGCCCTGACAGATAACCATGATGAAACAGGTATACTGCTGGAACCTAGGAGGAGTAGACGCTATCCTGAAATTCGTCTTCACGATCTCGATTTCGCAGATGATATAGCTCTCCTCGCAACATCAATCAGTAAAGCGGAATTACTGTTACAGAGTGTTGAGCCTGCATTTAAATGAAGGAAAAACAAAAAGCCTCCTTATAAATATTGCCACCTCAGCCAGTGTAAAGACCATCAAAGGAGTAGAAGAACTGGAAAATGTTTCCAATTTCAAATACTTGGGAGCCTACGTTCTAGACACTTCCCAGGAATTCAAATGCAGGAAAGCACAAGCATGGGTTGCCTGCAATAAAATGCAGAAGATCTGGAAATCGGATTCTTCAAAGCCTGCGTAGAAAGCATTTTGTTGTACGGCTCCGAAACATGGACTATCAGCAGGAAAATTGAAGACAGAATCAATGGATGTTATACTCAACTGTTACGTAGAATATTTGACATCAGTTGGAGGGATCACATCCCAAACAGCGTGGTAATGGCGATACCCCCCCCCCCCCCCCCCCCCCCCCAGCGCCGTTTATGTTTCGATGGCCACTGCATGCAGTCATGACTATTCATGACCTCACACGATTGTCGCGATCCGGCGTCCCATGCACTTATAAAACTCGCCCATTGCTTGTGTGTTGGATTTCGATCACGACAGGAGCATGCGCAGATGCGATTTTTGTGTAAGTGGTCTGTGATTTTGTCAATATTGTATTTTTACTGTGATTTGTCGATCTGCATTAAATGCAAAAAGAAACAACGCCCCCGGCTGGCCTCGAACCACCAACCTTTCGGTTAACACACATCCCTTAGAGAGGAATTATTTTCAAGACGCCCTCGTTTGACTTGCGTGTTGCTTTACTTTAAAAAAAAAGTGATTCTAAGCGGATTCGAACCAGCAGCAGCACAGCAATCTTTGCATTCATAGACAGCGCTCTTATCGATTGAGCTACGGAGGGAACTGCCAGAGTAGCGCAAGATTATAATCTATAGGTATTACATTCTCAAAATCGATTACTGGTGTCACTATAATAGACGATTTAGTTAGCCGATTTTAACGATCTATACACAAAATTGCTGAGAAATCGACGAAGCTCAACGCAAGGTACTACATGAAAATTAAATCTGATGAAGACAAATTAGGAAAGTTTAAGCAGCTGCTGTATTTCTTCTGATGAGCAATTCTCCACGAAAATGTTTTTGCGTTGAAGTTCAGTATTTTCTTCATCCAATGCGTCAATGATCTAAGATCTATCATTGGTGAATTCTCTAATTTAATGTCACCTTTCATTGTTTCAACACCTGTAGCGACCTATGTTTATAACATGTAGGCCTGTGGTCGTATAATTGTCATCCATGAATAGCGCCACCAGGCTCAACACAGCTAAACTTGTTTGTGATAAAAAAAATCAACAGAGGGCGGTTGCTATTATGTCCCAAATTTCAAATTTCTAAGGGATGTGAACAGCCGAACGCGCTAACCAATTGCGCCACGGAGGCGGTTATTTACTAGGCTGTTTTGCCCAGATAACATAACAATATTGGCCCAATATTGGCCCAATATTGATTTTTCATTGGCCCAATATTGGCTTACAATATTGGCATAATATTATTTGGCCATTGGCCCAAGCTTGGCCCAATATTGGCACTCGCCAATGAGTGCCAATATTGGGCCAATACTGGGCCAAAATTGGCATTTGCCAATGAGTGCCAATATTGGCCCAGTATTGGCCCAATATTGGCACTCGCCAATGAGTGCCAATATTGGGCCAATACTGGGCCAATATAACATAACAATATTGGCCCAGTATTGATTTTTCATTGGCCCAATATTGGCTTACAATATTGGCATAATATTATTTGGCCATTGGCCCAAGCTTGGCCCAATATTGGCACTCGCCAATGAGTGCCAATATTGGGCCAATATTGGGCGATCTTGGAGAAATGTTAGGTAGGAAGCCAGATGGCCAGGACCAATTTGGCCAAGGGCAAGCCTAGGACAAGGGAACAAATCTTCAAGGGACAGGACAAAGCACAAGATCCTAGCCAAAAGGCCGGGAAGCGATAACTCTTAACAGCGGCCGCCTTTTTTAGACCACGTCATAATTTGAATATCAAATCAATGGTGTTATTTCCCGCCCTGGTATATTGCGCCCATTATTGGACCAATATTGGTTGCCAACATGATGCCAATTCACTCTTAGAAAAAATGGTTCGTTTAAGAACCCTTTTTTGTCCCGCGGGGAGCACCTTTTGGCCTAAAAGGTTCTAAAAAGAACCTTAGAATGGTTCTTTGAAGAACTTTCAAATTTTAAATAAGACCTAAAGGTATATTTACTTTTTGTTTTTATGTAATATGCAAATTCAAGAGAAATGTAAACAAATTTAATCCTTTTCAACTGTTAAAAATCATTTCTTCTTGGCTAAAAACATTTTTTACCGTTTTACCAAGAACCATTGAGGGTTCTCCATAATTTTTTCCCAAAAGGTTCTTGAAGCTTGAGGAACCATTTTCTTGGCTAAAGAACCCTTTTAGAACCTTTTTTGGTTCTAAAAGGAACCCTATAGAAATTTCATTGGGTTCCTTTTAGAACCAAAAAAGGTTCTAAAAGGGTTCTTTAGCCAAGAAAATGGTTCCTCAAGCTTCAAGAACCTTTTGGGGAAAAATTATGGAGAACCCTCAATGGTTCTTGGTAAAACGGTAAAAAATGTTTTTAGCCAAGAAGAAATGATTTTTAACAGTTGAAAAGGACTAAATTTGTTTACATTTCTCTTGAATTTGCATATTACATAAAAACAAAAAAGTAAATATACCTTTATGTCTTATTTAAAATTTGAAAGTTCTTCAAAGAACCATTCTAAGGTTCTTTTTAGAACCTTTTAGGCCAAAAGGTGCTCCCCGCGGGACAAAAAAGGGTTCTTAAACGAATCATTTTTTCTAAGAGTGTTGAAGAGCGCCAATGTAAAACCAATATTGGTCCAATATTGGTGACCAAGAGAGTACCAACCGTGCCAATGCCATTGGCACTCACTTGGTCACCAATATTGGTTGCCAACATGATGCCAATTGACGAGCGCCAATGTAAAACCAATATTGGTCCAATATTGGTGACCAAGAGAGTACCAACCGTGCCAATGCCATTGGCACTCACTTGGTCACCAATATTGGTTCAATATTGGTTGCCAACATGATGCCAATTGACGAGCGCCAATGTAAAACCAATATTGGTCCAATGGCATTGGCACTCAATTGGTCACGCCAACATGATGCCAATTAACGAGCGCCAATGTAAAGCCAATATTGGTCCAATATTGGTGACCAATAAAATGCCAATGCCAATATTGCCAATGGGGAACCAATATTGGCCCAATATTGGTCAACAAGATAATGCCAATGCCAATATTGCCAATATTGGGCCAATATAGGGCCAATATATGTATGTTGTCTGGGTGGTTTGTCATGTTCACCCGTACACTTCCCCGTACACTCCCTTGCAAAGCCGGGCATCGTTTTTTCTCAAATGTTGCCTGCATATTGTAGTTGCTGTGTACTTAAATACATGTGCTGTCTGTTGAACTTGGAACCAACGTTAAATTTGAACTGCCTATTTTCAATAAAAAAAATACTCCAATACGGGAAAAAATTCACAAAAGCTCACAGACAACAAATAAGCACATCATTTTACTCGACCTAGAATTTCAACCCTACAATTTTGGCGTTCCGAAAATATCGATGATGTGATAGTGACGTCATTTAATGAGCGGCGCCCTTTACGAATTAGCTCATTAGCATAATTTATGTCCATGAAATGTATCACGCAGTTTGATAAGTGCCATTGGTCCTTCCTATAACTGATCTGATTACAATATTCATAAAATGCAAATAACGCCACGCCCCTCCTCTGTCACTGTCAGACGAAGCCATCCACAATTTAAAATTCGTATTTTGTTCTACGTGTAAATTAATTTCAAATAACCAATTTTGAATGTTTCGTGTCATATAAGAACTAAATTCTGCCATCATCAAAGCAAATTGGTTCTACTCTAAATCACAATCAGTTTTTTTTACCATTGATGTACTATTTTTGTGCCACAAATCATGTTTTGAGCCGAACCACGTCTTAGGTCATCTGGCTTGCTACGACCACCATGATAGTGCGCCCCCTAAAAAAACAATCACCCGTGAATTTGGTTTTAGTAAATTTTATCTGTGAGTGACCTCTCCTATAATTATAGACTCCCTGGTAGCACCTCCCCTTACCATTGACTACTGTACCATTGAGATTTTAGCTCAGGTTTTTGTGTTTATTCCGAGTTGTAACCGTCTCTACGAGGTAAGATCTTAGAAATTATTAGTCGTTTACCAAAACGCCACTTGTGTGGGATGTGGCGTGTGCATCCCCGTGGTAAATCCACCACGGGGATGTCTTAGTCTTCTCTTGTTAATTTATAAATGGTTGTTATACGTCCATCCATGACGTCGTAGTTTCTGAATTCGACAGGTTGAACCAGGCGTTACATTAGTCCCAATAGCCTAGGTACCGTAGGCGTAGGCGTAGTGCAAGTGGAATATCTACGATGAGGCATGAATTATTATTATAGTAAAGCCACCATTGGGTCTAGCTCGTTCACGTAGCGTAGTTAGTGTTTAGATCACTGATCGTTTCGGAACAAGTCTGAACCACCTCGGACTACATTGGGTCTAGCGGCAGGCATGGCAGGTGTAATAATAAAGACACAGCTGTACAGCAGCAGAAAAGACATGATATTATTATTAAACGATATTATTAATAGAAATATTATAGTATTATTAATTTAAAGGGGCATTGAGAGATGTATCAATATACTAAATGAGCAAATAACGTAAAGATAATCATCAACATAGCCCAAATCCAAAATATCATACAATGCCTTCATGCCAAACTAAGCAAATAACGGCACTTCCGTGATGAGATTTGCCACGAAAGTCATGGAGTAAAACTTAGCATAACTTCTGAATTCAGCACCGTAGTTTCGATATGATAAAGTTAGAAAATCATCACATTTTATATGATAAACGGCGAATGTTGGTCAACTGTTTCAGATGGTTAAGTATGCCTATACTTTGATGCAAAAAACCTGATTTCCAGGATAATTGAGGGCGCACTCCCATACGTATCTCTCAATGCCCCTTTTAAGTGGTGTTGACATTTTTAAAAGTTTACTTCAGAATTCAAGATGAACATTAAAATTGCCATTATTGTTGTTTCTACTAACAAAAACACAGCAAAACTTGATTAAAACGATACCATCGCTATTTATTTAAAAACGCCCTCTATGCAAATATGATTCGCGTTATTTCGCGGGTTTGCCAATTTTCACTGCGGGTGTTAGCAAACTTGTTAATGTTTTAGTATTCATTTTTACATAAAATCAAAATTATGCTTAAATTGTGAATTTTGATTTGTTTAGTGTCGTGTACAATGTATGAATTAGGTCAATACATGCTAGGTTCTGTTTCTCGAAAATTAGAAAAATCATTGCACTTGCGCAAATATTGATATGATCACAATAGCACTCCCCCTGCGGGGATATGCCATTATTTACACACCAACATCAGCGTGCGTGAATTGATTTGTCTAATTTCTCTCAAAACAACATTTTTTGACCTATAAATATAAGTGTATCAATGAATAAATAACAAATACACCCTACATCTGAAATAGATCAGTCTGTTTACCCCAATCTCTGACTACCCCCAATCCGGTGTCCATCGGAGCCAGCTTGTTACTAACTCAGGGCCCAATGTTCATGATGCAATAAACACAGTACAGTGGTGTACTACAAATGTAGTACAGTATAATAACACTGCAAATTATGAGCGTTTACTTTTGGACAAACTAAAAGTAAACTCAAAAGTAAACGCAATACTAAACACTTATGTGAGCCCAACAACAAGCTCTGTTTTCCAACCAGCCTCTAATCAATAACTGTCCCATTATATCATAGATGGTGGAAACATCTGTGATAATATTCACTCACTTGGAGTGTGCTTTGAGGTCAATTGGGTGCAAAATGCAAGAAATGTTTAGTTTTGCGTTTACTTTTACGTTTACTTTTTTGTTTAGAATTGCGTTTAGTTTGTTCAAAAGTAAACGCTCATAATTTGCAGTGTAATACAATGTCTTGGATATTGTAATTGTGAGCCATTCATTTTAGGCTGGGATTTACAAAGTACTGAATACATCTAATAAGTATGCCAAGAAGATTTTTCAAATGCTGTCATTCAAGCCAAAGTTAGTCCAACAAAATACTTACTATTGGCACATTTCTATATTATTGTATAGAATTCGGGATAACAAAAAATGTTTATTTTTAGTTAACTGTGTTGGAGATGCTATCCCACATTGGAATTACAGCATAGGATGATAGGATACCCTCTCAAGGCTGTAAATTCACTGTGGGAGAAGACTACATGTACCAGTCGCTTAATTATAAATTTATATGTTTTCGGCCAAATTGAGTTATTAGTTATCTATGAAAAAATAGACAAATCAACATGTTTGAAGCCAATTTACCAGTCTAAAAATTAATTAATTTTACATAAATATTTAGCTTAATTAAAACAACAAAGTTGTTGACAGCGGTAAAATTTATGCACTCTACTGCCAAATATATAACTTACAACGTTCTCGAATTCCAACAACAATCTGTTTTTTATTCTCCTATTGACAGAATAATCTATTACCGTGATGACGGTCCTATCAGTTCTACCCAAAGAGTATGGATGTGTGATATTCACCGGTTTAACAAGCTGGGTTATGCTACAACATCTCACCATGAAAGTTGTGCGTGCCCGTAAGCAGTACGGAGTTGAGGTAATTGTACAGTCATCAAAAAAAAGTAGCTTATTAAGGCTACCAGATAATAAATGTGCTTGCACTGTGTAACCCTAAAAGTATTATTGCTTCTCGAAAATATCAAATTATAAAGTTGTTGAGAAATTTCTCTTTAAAGGTATATTATGTGATCTTTCCAGGGAACGCCCTCAACATCGAAAAAAAAATAGAAAGCAGATTTTCTTGCAGATTTACATCTGATCATAAATCATGCATACATTCCAAGTTACAGGGCGATACGATTCTTAATTACTTCAAAATCATGGTTTTAGAGTGAAAATAAACTGTCGGGATTCCGACAGTTTATATTTTTCACTCTAAATTCACTCTAAAACCATAATTTTGAGGTAATTAGGAATCATATCACTCTGTAACTTGGAATGTATATATGATTTATGATCGGAAATGTAAATCTGCAAGTAAATCTACTTTCTAAAAAAAATCATGAATAGAGGGCGCTCTCTGGAAAAGATCACATAATATGCCTTAAGTTGAGATATTGTAGATGTATGTGAAGAATTGGTTTGATATCCAGGCATTTACAGTTGCCAAAATTAAGATAAAGTATGGATTTCATTTTTTGCATTTTGCTTTTCTACACATAGGACTCAGTTTACTGTAGGCAGAGTATTAATTACTTGTAGTGATAATGCTATTTCACCGGTCGATGCCCAGGTTTGGATAGTCTGCCAGCCACATTGTTCAGATGGATCAATTACAGTACCTGCCATGTACTCTCTCTGTGTTGAAAAGAAAAATGTGATAATGAAAATCATACTTAACCTCATGGCCTGAAAAAATGGGTTTTTCCCGGCAAGCGATTCCAAATTTCCCTCCAAAATGGAATGCATTTCTAATGAAAGAGTAACATTTTCCCTCCAAATGCTCAAATTTCCCGGCAAGGAGCTTTCCGTATTGCCTACTTTTTCAGCCTGTGCTTAACCTATACATTTTGGATTGTAAGTGGTTGTTCATAATGTTCGCCATTTACAGAAGCGTACGTAACAGGGGGAGGGGGTAAAAATATACCCTAAGCGTACGTAACTTAAATGGCAATCTTGAGATGCCTGGTATTTTTTTATCAAGCCATCTGAAACCATGAAATTTTCGCCATATATTGCGTACATAATTCGAGGGGGGAGAGGGGGGTAAAAGCTACATGTGAAATTGGCGATAATTTCGGAGGACCCCTAACTTCCTCAATAATTAACCAATCTTAGCGTGCAATATCTCAAATTAAAGAGAAGAAATTTCTCAACAATGTTATGATTTCTTATATATTGTTATGTGGGAGTTATCAGCACATTTATTACCTGGTAAGTTACTTTATTAAGACTGTACTTGCATTGTAATGTGATTCAACCATAGACTCCATTCATGTATTATTTAAAGTGTCGCTCTAAGACCAGGTATTTGAAAACTAGCCATGTATTGTAAACTCATCGACTTTGCATCACTGTACAATGTACATCTTACGTTTGTATTATGCAATTTTGATATTAACTGCACGACTTGAGATAATATTTAGTGTTATCTTTCAAAATGTCAGTTTGTTTTACAATGTGGTGAATTGCTGTCAAAGGTGGTTATAACCACCCCCTGCCCCGCCCGCTTGTGTACTACTCAATGGGCAAATTTCTTGTGACCGTGTGTTTCTAAAATTAGAACCATTGAGAGTTATTCAACTCAAACTTTGGAATGCAACAATTTTAAGGATGACCTTTCATGTAAAATAAAAAGTTGATAATCAGGCCAGCAATCAGAACATCTACCTTTAACTCCAACTCCTTTAGCGAAACTTAAATTATTAATTACAAATTCTAGACCAGGACTCACCAGAGTTTGAAACAAGGGTTGGCAGCCAGCCGTGTAGGGAGTGTTTTACAGTCCCCACTTTTGTAAATTCACAGTTTTTACACACCCAGTTTATGTCCACAAGTACATGGCCTATACTTTGTACACAAATCCTTAAATTTACTCACCCAGTTTTTTTAATGTACACATTTACGTACGTACACCAACATATTCAAATTCTGCCTAAGATCTTGGTTTGAAAATGATATGGCCATTTCCTTTTCATACTTAAGTCTCCCATCATAAAGAAAATAGTCAAATAATTTCTGGAAGCAAAATAGTGGGAGTTGGGTCAAGTCAGCTATAGTCGCGTGGAAAGTGTAATATAAAAAGGCCCAGGACAAAACCATAAAAAGAGACTGGCGTGGCTTTTGTGACCATGGCTAGAAATAAAGGGGGATTTTTACTTTTGGCTTTGGAGGGAAATTGTTGGTATAAAAATAAAGCTATATACATAGAATTTGAAGCCTGGAAATTTTCTTCAGGAAGGGACATTTTTAAAGTTAGGTTCCTAGAAAATGTGTATTATTTGTGGCCCTGTTTGTGACCTTTCTGGTTTTAGAACCTGGTTGGTGTACATGTAGGTAAAATCAAACTAATTTTGTTTGCAAACATCTCTGAATATATCATTTATAATCCATTGTCATTTTCCTACAGTATCCAGCCATGTACAGTGATGAGTCCCAGGTATTCAACTGTATACAAAGGGCCCACCAGAACACGTAAGTTGTACTTGATTTATGAGGACTGTAACGCACAACCAAAATCCTTCTCGCTTGGCTCCGGATGGAGTGTTGAGAAGTATCATCACAGATACAGATACACTGCAGTAAAAGTGGTAACTTTCGTGTGATTTATTTTTCATGCTTTGCAGATTTTCAACTTTTTTGCGTGTTTTTAAATTCACGATTTGTAGCTTCATCGCATAGACCGATGTGCAATAGACATTTATTTGTGTGATCAGTTTTGCATGAACTGGTTCGAGCGCGAAAAGCACAAAAATAAATGTAGAGCGATAATTTCCACTTTTACAGTTAGCGGTCAGGATTGATTCGGCCATGATGGGTTGGTATAAGGCATTCATAAGTTAGTCTAGTGTCAAGACCCCATTACGGAATAAAGCTGTAGGATAATCCTTTAATCCGACAATGAAGGATTGTGTGCTAGGTTAATTCCATGCTGTCTTACACCAAGGATAAACCACTGACGGGCCCATCCGCACCAGAATTATAATTATAATAGTGGAAGTGCACTATATACAGTCCTCAAAAAAAGTAACTGACCAGGTAATAAATATTTTCTTCACTCCAAAACTATACCTCCAATGTACAAATATTAAATTATAAAGTTGTAAAGAAATGTCTTCTTTTTAATTTGAGACATAGTTTAGGAAGATTGGTTAATAATTGAGGACGCTACTTTGAAAAGGATAGAACAAAGTGCAGTTTACATTTTCACACTTGGGTTTTGAACACGCATAACAGTGTGTGTATGGGCTGCAATGATCATTTAAATAAGTATCTCCAATCCTCTTAATCTTAATCCGTGAGTTATCGCCTACCACGTAATCATAATCTGCCTGCTGCTAGTCGGAGGCTCACGTAGACAAACAAAATGTTAAAATGAAAAGCGGAATTTGTTTTGGTTTTGGGCACATATAACTGAGTTAATATTCATTCAATCTTCACATGTAATATCTCAGATTAAAGAAGAGAAATGTCCTTATAAATTTGTAGTATAATAGTTTAACAA
The DNA here is from genome assembly GCA_035610835.1 of Ophiura sarsii. Classification (NCBI taxonomy): domain Eukaryota; kingdom Metazoa; phylum Echinodermata; class Ophiuroidea; order Amphilepidida; family Ophiuridae; genus Ophiura; species Ophiura sarsii. The sequence goes on from CM069455.1 coordinate 28,279,877, forward strand.
TAGGTAGTTTTGAAGTTGAGAGCATATTTATTACCTGGTCAGTTACTTATTTTGAGGAATGTAATGTAAGTCAATTCTAGTATTGTAATGAATGTAAGGTGTTTTTTATCCTTATAAGTTATACAGGGTGTATCAAAACAATTAGGACTCTGTTTCATGACGGTGTAATTCTTGTTATAATCATTGGACCATGACTAATTTAGTCTAAATGTAAAATTAAAATTAACTATTATGATATCCTGAAAATATAAGATCAATCCGATGCAAAATAAGAAAACTAGCGTACTTTGCGTACACCATTTCACTTACTGGTTTGTACAATGGGATTTACATGTACAGACCAGTAAACATGCAAATAACATGGTTTACGTTTCAATACGTTGTAATAGTTGTCAACATACATGTAGTAAATATAATCTATCAGTCAACAGGAAAGTTTAGTTTGGTAATCCATTTAATTCTGGCACAAATCAATACTGGCTAAAAAAATCCGCAAAACAGATGCATGCATATTCTGTGCAAATTAAAAAAGTTTTGTTAAACAGTTCTCGAACCCACTGTGGATGGGTCATTGAGTTACAACTCGAGCACTTTCATGTTACTTGACTGTTACTGCGTGAATTCCCATTGTACAAACCAGTAAATGACATGGTTTACACAAAGTATAGTTTTCTTTTTTTTCATCGGATTGATCTCATATTTTCAGGATATCAAAATAATTAATTGGGCTTTACATTGAGACTATAAAATTGGTCATGGTCCAATGATTATACTGTAATAAGAATTACACTGTCATGAAACAGAGTCCTAATTTTTTTGATACACCCTGTAGGCAATCTGTACCACAATTTTCCAAATACATACAGTAATTTTTGCCAAGTGTGCATAAGGGCTCTTGCCCAAACACAAGAGGAAAGCTCGGGAAAGCGTGATCCTTTTTTCTATTGATAAAAGGATTGGTGATTAACATCTCACTGAATGGGTAAACCATTCAAGTTGAAGTACCCATTCAGTGAGGTGTTATAAATCACTGATACTGTGTAACAATATAGAAAAAGGGATTGAGTTTTCCCCGCTCTTTTCTCGAGCTTTCCTCTACTTGTGTTTGGGCAAGAGCCCTAAGTATGCTTCTACAGAGCTTCCGCTATTTACCGGCGAAAAAGGTTATCCGGCTAGAAAGGTGGATGCACCTGATTTGAGCGGTACTGTTTCTACAGACATGAAAAAACTGCTAATATCATAAAAGCCAGTAAGAGAAGGTGTGAGAATAGGTCACCAAGTGATACGAGAGCAATGCATTGTGTGCAGATGTACAAATCAATTGTCAAGTAGTTTGTGCTAAGGAGTCATCGAAGGTCCTATTTTTGACTTAGAAAAGAAATAAAAATGTTTTTAAAAAATAATAATAATAATAATATTTAAAAAAATCTGGTATCCGGGTACAACATTTGGCACCCGGGACTGGAAATTTTGGGCGGGACTCGATTACCCAGGACTCGCTCCCAATCTTAGTTTGTGCCAAGGCAACGAAAAACTGCCCTATTCTAGGGGTATAGTCAATTGGTCAGGCCTTTTTTCCCCAACAATTTTCAAAATGTCAACAAAAATCCCAAAAAATATAAACATTTTTTCAAAAAAAATCCAAAAATGTCAACAACAAAAAAAAAGGTGGGTTGGTCACAGGCCCATAAAAGAAGGTTTTATTTTGTTGTCGCCTTTGTTAATAATTAATTTTGTTATCTTTGTCTCAGGCTGGAGGTCTATCCTTCTTTCCTGTTCTTTTTGATGACAGCTGGAGTAAGATTTCCTGTAAGTATTATGATAAAACAACTGCAATAGGATTTCAAACGTTTGAATCCCAGAACTGTTCAATCCATGTTGTAAATCAGGTACAGTTTGTAGTTAGCGTAACTAGTGTCTTCAATTTATTTATTTATTTATTTTTTTGGGGGGGGGGGGGGGCATGTGGGGGGGGGGGGACTGGCATGTATTATGTCATCAGGGAGGGCATATCTGACTCTCTTTTTTTTAGTAGGTATACATTGGTATACATCAGGGGGCAAGTCTTCTGGCAGGAGGGAAATGCACCCCTCCCCCCCCCCCCCCCCCCCCCCCCCCCCTCCCTCTGGTTATGCCACTGAGTTTGAGCATGTTGCGGTTTACACATTTCTTATTTGATTGTCAAAACTAACATTTATTGTTCTAAACTAAATTTAAACTAAACAAGGTTTATGATAGTAAACACAAGTTTCTACAGTTATGCAGTTGGTGTATTTTTGGTGAATGAACAATAATAGCGCATCTTCCCTATCCCTTGACCATAGGCCTACATTTGCTTAGTTTTATTATCCTCTTGACTATCTGTATCGAGCAACGAGTAGAAAAATGTGATTTCCCTATAGTACCTTTAACTCTTCTCTTGAAACAAATATATAACTCTGATAAGAACTCTAGATAGCTACAAAGTATACCTATTTACCATGCCCTGCTTTTTTATTTCACTATGAATATTTTCCTCTATACAATTGAAATGGGTTAAATGTGTCTTTAAATGATAACACCAATGTTAAATACATCTGGTTAAATGCACAGGCTGAGCACTAATAGACTTTGAACGTGGTACTGTGCAATCTGGGGATATTATTTGGCATTTGTTTGTTTGATAATTGTTTTGAAGGTGTACGGCGTCTCATTTTAAGATTTTCATGCAATGTTTGAACCCACATACAGGCTCCCAATGCGTGTCTTCCTGATGGCACGAATATATTGCTTTGCTGATTTACAATTTGGCGCAGCCCCACCCAATGCAAAATGTGTGGCACAATTAATGCAGCGCAGCTTCCCACAATTTCAATTCGTTTGGAATGTCATACAAATGCAAGTGCAACTTCTAGAGTTCAGTATTCTTTTTATAAATTTGACTCTCTTTGTGATCTCCAACAATAACTAACTTAAATTTTGGTCACCTCATTATTATTAACACACAAACAAATAACATAGGCGCCCTATGGTAGACTCCATAGCTAATCAGAATTTGCGGGAGCCAGTGTACACAAATTCATTTTACCACCCGAACTTCATGTATAAATGGTATAGGCCGGCGATCGCCTACTTTGAGCCATTGTTTGCCACACATGTTTGGGCAATACAGGTCTATTCATATTGAGTGACGTCTGATACGTGTATTTATCCTTCCGCGGTAGCACGACCAGTTAGGCAGGGGTTCTGTGCTCTATGGACTAAAAGGTTGCTCTCATCTTGGTCTCTTTAATTAAAAACAATATATAAAATGCAATGTTTATGTGGCTCTTAATAGCCAATTTAAAATAAATGCAACCTTTCGAGTCGCACAGAGACTCCGCTACATATTGGTTCTCTTTCATCTTACTGTATAGTGTCAGGTGGTAATTCCCTATTTAAGTCATATTCATATTAATATTTTCTAATTTTTTTCATTTCATTTGACTGCTCAGAGAGCTACAGCAGGCTGCGGATGTTTGTGGGTTTTAAGTCGTTTTGTTTACGCACATGGCTACTCAACCGGTGGTAAGTATCCACTCACAGAACATTACTGAAAAGCCAATATTTTCATGTACAGATATTTTCGCACATTTTGATATCATAGACAAAAGATTGTGGATCTGTTAGTGTTAGTAGGAAATGGTACAAATCTTGTTGTTGATATAGACTGTGTGCTTTGGCTTGTAGTCGCATGAAGCAACATTATATTCCGTTGATGATTTGGGAATGATGATTGCAGTGACTAATTGGCTATCTAGCGTTTTTGAGACTGTTAGGCCATCACGAAACAGTGACGTGACTATGTCATTCACTAATTGCAGTATCTGATAAATGTGCATGCCTAGTCGAAGCGATGGTGGAAGACACATACGTGTGCGGACATGTTGTGCCTGTAGTTACGTCACTGTCAGGAAAAAGGGAAATAAACACTGCTCAAAAAGAAAGTATCCACTTTTTTCGTGGCGCTCTGTGTTTAATTCATATGACCCTTAATAAATTTAAAAAGCGGAAGAGACCAGGCATTTCCTCCGGCGCATTTTAACACCTCATGTATTACAATAGCACCAATATTGATGAATCAGCTGCCATTTGAATAAAAAATGATGCAGTTTCCATTGTTGCACTTAACCCTATACCCGTGAAAAGAGCGTAAACAAAACAGTAAATCTAAAGTGTACCTCCTCTTTCTCTCTCTCCATGAAAAGAAAATCATAATCCGAACATCTCACATCGTCAATTGTTGCCAACACCTCACTGTATCTATACTGGTGTGAGACTCATCTTCTACAATGACCAGGATCATTCATGATGTTTGTAGGCCAACACCTGTCTCTCCATTTCCGTGCAACCTTCCTTCTAACTCCAAATCGACAAACATTTTCATTGAGATAAAAAAGTGGTACATGTAATGTTTTGTTTACGCTATTTCATGGGTATAGGGTTAAGTGCAACAATGGAAACTGCATCATTTTTTTATTCAAATGAACTTAACCCTATACCCATGAAAAGAGCGTAAACAAAACAGTAGATCTTAAGTGTACCACTTCTTTTTCTCTCCATGAAAAGTTTCTGGAGTTTCTGTAATGAAGTTGCTCTTCGATTTGGAGTTACAAGGAAGGTTGCACGGAAATGGAGAGACAGGTGGATTGGCTTACAAACATCATGAATGATACTGGTCATTGTAAATCAGTATAGATACAGATGTTGGAAACAAGAAACGATGTGAGATGTTTGGATTATGATTGTCTTCTCATGGAGAGAAAAAAGAGGTACACTCTAGATTTACTGTTTTATTAACGCTCTTTTCATGGGTATAGGGTTAGGTGCAACAATGGAAACTGCATCATGTGTTATTCAAATGGACACTGCTTCATCAATATTGGTGCTATCGTAACAAACGAGGTATAAAAATGCGCGGGAGGAAATGTCTGTTCTTTCCCACTTGTTGAATTTATTTAGGGTCCTAAGAACCATACACAGGGCACCTTGAAAAAAGTGGATACTTTCTTTTTGTGCAGTGTTTACATGTAGAGTATATGATGGTTGGTGCAAAGCGCTTTATAAGAACTGTCCATTATTATTATCATTGTATTTATTTCATTTTGCAGACCCCGAGAAACGTAATCGAGGAGATTTTGGCTACGCCATTAGTTACCTCGGTCTATTGGGCATGACCGTCTACACGGCATTAGCTCAGCTAGACGTGGTTGCCTAATTATAAAAGGCAGCAAATGAAATATGAGACCTGTTACCACAACATGCGCGTAAAGTTGCACGGTCCAATAGACATCCCAAAAATCAATAGAAAATAAAAGAATTTTGACGGGGAAAACATTGAGTAATTATTATGACATGTTACAGATCATTTTAAAGCTTGTTTTCTGAGCATTTTGAATCTGGACAAACCTGAAAAATAAATTTTCCGACTTAACTCATTTTGTGATGACAGGTCTCATTTATTCTCAGAGTGTTTTAAATAGCGCAAGGGTTTAGAGCCAAAAGACCCGAGCTACAATATAGCCGTCATTTGTAAAGTTGAGTTTTTACAAAGGTGCACCATGGCAACAGCAATGTAAAAGTATAAAATGGCAGCTATTACAACAACAAAAAACTTTTTACATCACTAGATATCTTAACAAAAAGACCCATCTGCAATAGCTGCTCTAAGTTGTGTATAGTTCATATCAATTGCTCAGTATACTAATAACCCATATCGTCAACCTGCTTCGATAATTGCCTAAATCATTTTTTCTAGTTTTTAGAAAACAACACAAAATATGGTTCAAAACCAGGGACAAACATATTTATTCACCATTTTATGCACATGCTGCTGCTGTTTAGCCATAGTCCTGAGAACATTCGGCATTCTCTTGCTTGCTTTCACTCTTGCTGCTACCAGTCTGCCGTCTGTCCACTCTCTGATGTTGTCTGTCCTAGCTGTTTTTCTGCGTCCTGATAGAGCCTTTCCTTCTACCTCTCCTTCGATAGTAGCTATTACTATGCTATCCGCACATCGCTTCCAGTGACCATACTTTGCAAGCTTCCTCTTCCTTAGTTGGGCTAGCAGTCCGTCTTCTTCTTTCACCCCTATTTGCTTGCGCACCAATGAGTTTGACTTCTTATCAGTCCAGCTGATGTGTAGCACTCTGCGCCATACCCACATTTCAAATGCTGTGATACAACTCTTGTCTCTTTCTTTGAGGGTCCAACTTTCAGAGCCATAAAGCGCTGTACTCCATACAAGTGACCTGACCAGCTGCTTCTTGAGTTTCAAGCTTATTTGCTTAGCCTTCCATATTCCATTCAGTTGGCTAGTGATGCCTCTGGCAACTGTCAGTCTGATTCGTATTTCTGGTGTGGCGTCTCCATTCATCCCGACCATTGACCATTCAAGGTATTTGAACCGATCCACCTGCTGAACTTCATCTCCGTCTTGGCTGGGTTTATACGCAGGCCGAATTGGAGACTGCGTCTCTCTAGTTCTTGGGCTTGCTTTTCTAGTTCCTGTTTAGAACGTCCTAGAAGTGTAGTGTCATCAGCAAAGTGAAGATTCCATATTGCCCTTCCACCAATGATGCAGCCAGGTCTCTCTTCCAGCCTGTCTTCTACTTGTCTTATGATGGTTTCACCACAGGCATTAAAAGAGTAGTGGTGATCCAATGCAACCCTGACAGACTCCTTGCTCAAAGGGGAACTGATCTGTGTGGCCTTCTGTTAAACGTAAAGTAACGTAAGTGAGTTAGGCAATTATCAAAGCAGGATGACGATATATAACAACTGGCAGTTATTACAGATAAGGTCTTATGGCACTGAACCCTTGATTGGCTAAGAGCGCTTTTGAGACTGTTTGTCCATTCGCAGTGAGTATCTAAATGTGCACCCCTACATGTAGTCGAAGCGCTGGTGTACAAAAAGGTGGAAGACACATACACCTGCGAACATGTTGCACCTGTATTATAGTTTTACGTCAGTGTCCGGTGGAAGGGAAATAGAGTATAGGATGGTGTAAAGCGCTTTATAAGAACTGTCCATTATTATTATTATTGTATTTATTTCATTTTGCAGAACCCAAGAAACGTAATCGAGGCGCATTTGGCTACATTGGTTTCTTCGGTCTATTGGGCATGACCGTCTACACGGCGTTAGCTCAGCTAGATGTGGTTGCCTAATTATAGAACCACTGTACATGTAGTACTATATTAGTGCGCTTTCCTCTGTGCAGTGGCATCAGTGTTTTTCAGTGATAGATGCAGCATTTATACACAAGATTAATTTTATTTGTGCAGAGTCATACCAGATACAAATGTGAGATCACCGGCAAATGGATGGATGATGTCACTGCACAGAAGGCAGCAAATGGAGTAATGTATTCTCAGAGTGTTTCAAATAATACAGGGTTTGGAGCCAAAAGACCCTATCTATAACAGATGCCATATTGTGTAAGGTTACATTTGCACAAGGGTGCACCAGAAGTGTATCACATGGCAGCTATAGAACAGATAGTGCCTTTTCATATCACTAGGATCTGAACAAAAAGACCCATCTGCAATAGCTGCTCCGAGTTTCGTATGGTTCATATCAATGGCTCAGTATAATACTAACCATATATAACAGCAGGCAGCTATTAGAGATAGATCTTATGGCACTGAGCCCTTGAACAAATTCACATGTGAAAGAAACAAATCGAAAAATCTATGCAAGCAGTAAGATCATTATGAGTAAAAATGATGTACACACCAGACCAGACATCAATTGGCACAGCAATGTCAACTAATATCCACCAGTGTCAGTGAATGACCAACAATGAACCATGTAAATTGTGACACATCACATCAAAAGGTCAATCTTGTCTTCTTTTGAAAAAAATTGAGGTTTTGACAATATTTGACAGAATATTACGCAAGCTTTCTAATGATACCAAGTTTATTGAAAATAAAATTTTGAAAATGAAAAATATGAATGAAAGAAGTTTCTTACATGCATTTCTTTTTTATTTTCATTATTTTCTATTGACCATTTTGCTCTGTATCGCAAAATACACCTTGCCGACAAGTTGTACCTGTTTTTATGACATGATGCGTCACAATTATGAAATTTAAAAAAAGTGTTACAATTTGGTATTCTAGCCAAAATATCTATAATAGTTTAATCAGTTCCAAAATGGTGTGAAATATTGGTTTATCCTTGGTGTAAGACAGCACGAAACTAACCTAGCACCAAAACCTCTATTGAGGGATTAAAGGATTATACAGCTTTAATCCGTAATAGGTCTGGTCACTAGTCTAACTTATAAATACATGAAATATCTTACACCAAGGATACACCGAAATATTCAAGCAATCCAATTGCATGCACATGATTATGGCGACACATACACAGGTTTGGTCGCACGCACGCGTTACGCATATGATGCATGCGTGCATAGTGAACTTGTTGCCTTCATTCATAAGGGCTTGCATCCTTCTGTATTCATTCGCTGAAGGAGGATTCGCCAATTTTGAGGTGATCAAACTATTTATATACATGTGTGTGTGTGCCTGTATATGAAACACTTCTGAGAATTACATCCTATAAGTTAATATTTCTGCTATATCTGAATTTTGTAAAAGAACCTCTTTGTTAGGCCAAACAAAATAAAAGGTTTGTCTCAAAGCTTGCGAAGGCTTCAAAATCGGGCGACACGCACGGTTTTTTGTCTTCCTTTTTTTTTTTTACTACATTTTTTTTATTTGTGTGTCAATTTTTACTCTTACTATTTGCAACCGTTGACACTTTCTGATATTGTTTTTTTCTATTTGAAATGATTATTGTGATTTAGCGGTGTAAAGAACAATTGTGAAGCGTTTTTTGAAGAACTGAGTCAAGTAAAAGTTTGAGAAAAGGAAAAATTGCCGATATTTTGAATAAAAACTTGAAATACAAATTTGTAGGGAAAAAAGAAAAATGATTTTACAATTTTCTGCATTTCAGATGCGTTTTGTTTGGCATTTCAAAACCAATGCGCGCGCAAGCTTTGAGACAAACCTATTTTTTTGTTTGGCCTTAGGCAAACAAAACAAAAAATTGTCTCAAAGCTTGCGAAGGATTCAAAATCGAGCCGTGCGCCAGGGTTTTTTTCTTCCTTTTTTTTTAACATTTTTTATTTACTCTGCTATTTGCAACTGTTGACACTTTCTGATATTTTTTTCTTTCTATTTGAAATGAATATTGTGATGTAATGGAAGGACAATAAAGATAGTAAAACAATGTTTAGTCATGTAAAATTTTGAGAAAAGGAAAATCTGCCGATATTCATAATAAAAACATAAAGAAAAGAAATTGTTAGAAAAAAAAAAAAAATCCTGCATTTCAGACGTGGTATTTTCGGCATTTCAAAACAAATGCGCGCGCAAGCTTTGACACAAACCTATTTTTTGTTTGGCCTTAACCAAAATTATAGATATTTGATGGCAATCAAGAGTTCTATAATATATGAAATTGTGTTTAAATAGGCAAATTAAGTATTTGATTTGGATCAAATCTGGTTATTGTGTTCCAATTATTTTAACCTGACATCAAGAGCAAACATATCAACTATAAAGTGTATTCATATTCAAATTGAAGAAGAAAAATGAAGAAGTATATAATATGTAGATGATGTGATGTCACATTTTCCTGTAATCTGGAAAAACCTAGTAAGTCCGTTGAACGCAAATTGAGAAAACAAAGGAAAACTGTTTGGTTTCTGGATTTGGCAATATCATGTTTCGTGCCCATAATGGTACACCAACGGAATAAGCTGTGAAATGTCATGGCGTTGATTCCGTTTGACGTCACGAATGGGTAAGCCAAAAATGATATTGCCCAGGACTTACTACTAGGTTTTTCCCCTTCAGTTTATCAAGTGTGAAACTCTTCCCTGTTGGCAGTTTTTTATCTGGAATCCTGAAGGGGAAAACCCTATTTTTAAAAGTCAAATATGTGACGCGATCAAGAGGAATGAGTCGGATGTCGGGGAATCCCAAATTGAGATATGGCCAATTCAAAATGGCGGCTTACATAAGTTTTGATGGAAATTCATGTATACAATTTGACATAACTTTGGAACAAAACATCGTATCGACATGGGGTTTTCAGTTTCTGAAAGCTCTAGGTGTCTTCTTTAAAACTGTATTAAAAACTCATTTTCGACCAGGGTCGACATCCGACTCATTCCTCTTGATCGCGTCACATATGGGTCTAACTCAATTTTCACCAAAATTTGACTTACTAGGTTTTTCCAGATTACAGGAGATTTAAAAAAGAAAAAAATTATAAGTACTGCAAGTTTTATCATATTATTCTACACTCGTCCAAAGAAGTTCCTTGCCACTCAAATATTAAAGTTCAAATATTTCACATAAATATTTAATATAAATTAAACAATTGCATGTCAAAATAAGCAGACAATAATTCTCTATCATGTCTGTATGAAATTAAGATATACGCATTCATGCACGGCTGAGCACATTCATTAAGCAATGGTAAGGTTCATATTGTGTTCAATCATTCACATTAACATTTGAATGGAGGGATTATCCAATTGTTTGCAATCTTCTTCCACAGACCTTGCCATTGTCAAGTGAATGGGATCTGCCATGCATGAGTGATCATGTCTAAATTCCGTGTTAAGCTGTTAGAGGATTACTTTCTGCTTATTTTGATACACAATTATATATATATTCTATTAAATATTAATTTGAAATATTTGGACTTTACTAAGTGGCAAGGAACTTCTTTGGACCAGTGTATGTACAGCGCCTTGAGGTGTTTACGTAAGGCGCTATTAAATATGGTTTTATTATTATTATTATTGCACTGTAGATGTCATTACATTGGATCTCTATTCGTGTAGCCTGAATTTATAGAATGGAATAGTAGAATAGTGGTTATAGACACTGGGACGTAGGTCTGTATCAATCAATCTAGCACTCTCCATCTAGGGGATAGATGAAATGTGGCTTAAAATGAAGCTAATATATGCCTGATCAATATTTTACCTTATCCCACGTTCGTAGGTTGCACATTATGACCCTAGACCTCGATTTAGGGTCAAAGGTCACATGTGTTTCAATGGGAAGTCAAAAACTAAATTTAACATGGTAAAAAAACTAAAAAATGAGCTATTGACTATAAAAAGTATGTTATATTGTTGGGATAAGTGTTTTAAACAAAAAAGTCAATCACAACTTTGATCGTAGATCAATAGTTTTTGAACTGTGACCTTTTGAAAATAACAAGTTGGCCAAAATAGACCATTTTGGTCATATTTTCGCAAATTGGCACAAAAATGACATGATATCATCATTAAAAAAATATTTTGACTCATTATGAATTGATAAACCATGTTATAATGTTGGTATATAGATGTACCTTACATTACAACACATTTCAAAAATCAATGGTATGTTGATGCCATGGCAACCAGCATTAATATCCTTCAAATCCTTTAAATTTGACTCAGATTTTACCCATTTTCGATGAATTTGAAGGATATTAAAGCTGTTTGCCATGGCATGCAGACACCATTGACTTTTGAAATGTCTTTTAATGTAAAGTTCATCTATAAACCAACATTATAACATGGTTTATCAATTCACATTGAGTCAAAATATTTTTTTAATGATGATAACATGTCATTTTTTGTGCTAATTTTGCAAACAAATGACCAAAATGGCCTATTTTGGCCAACTTGTCTTTTTCAAAAGGTCACAGTTCAAAAACTATTGATCTACGATCAAAGTTGTGATTGACTTTTTTGTTTAAAACACTCATCCAACAATATAATATACTTTTCATAGTCAATAGCTCATTTTTTAGTTTTTTTACCATGTTAAATTTAGTTTTTGACTTCCCATTGAAACACATGTGACCTTTGACCCTAAATCGAGGTCTAGGGTCATAATGTGCAACCTACGAACGTGGGATAAGGTAAAATATTGATCAGGCATATATTAGCTTCATTTTAAGCCACATTTCATCTATCCCCTAGATGGAGAGTGCTAGAATTGTTTTCTGAAGGAATAAAACATGCACGGCCTACAGTCTATTACTGTGGCAGGGAATTATAGTGCAAGACTGAATTTTCATAAGTAAATCGTGTATTTTAAATCCAAAGCATTTATTTATATAATAGTATAATATAATAATTTACCTTTATAAAATTATAATTCTCATCAGTGGCGTAGCCAGAGGGGGGGGGGGGGGGGGGGGGGGAGGCGATCGCCCCACCAATATTTTGAGTCCGTCGGTTGAGATTTTGACAAGGGGAATCATGTAATTAATTATTAATTATTTAATGATATTATGACAATCAAATGAGTACAAAGATAGCAATTTTGTTACGCTCACGTATGCTCGTTTACACCAAAAATGTACATCAATCATGGTAACACTAATTGTAAAAGCGTACATTATCGCATGACGCACATATTTCTTTCGTCGGTAAAGTCTTGTCGGTTCACTATTGTTTCTAAAATACGAAAAACCTAGCTACGCCACTGATTCTTGTTCCCTATCCTAGGGGAGCGTAGGCAATTACATTCGAATGTATTATCAGATGTTTCTCAACTGCTGATTGATTGGTCACCTGTGAAACTGTAAAGCATGTATGACCACACAAATGAGTTAAGGGGTCTAAATTGACCATTTTCAAGAAAAAGAGTACTTTTGTCAACATTCTATCGATTTTGATGTGTATGATATTCATAGGTCAAATTGAGAAGACCACGCACAATCATCATTTTATGGTGTATTTTGGCTTTCTGTACACATTTAGGGTGTGTCTTGAAATCTATGTACCCCACGCCTATGCTACCTAATCCAATGAACATACTGCTCAGGCTGATCAGGTCTAAATTTATACTGTAAATGCAGTTATTTTTGCAAATAAGTACTAATACAAAGTGAGACAAATGCTGATCAGGTCTGAATAGAACTATGAATTAGTGAGATAAATTTACACTGTAAATGAAGTTATTTTTGAAAATAAATATCTAATATAAAGTAAGATAATGTAAATGGGGTTATTTGTGACGCGATCAAGAGGAATGAGTCGGATGTCGGGGAATCCCAAATTGAGATATGGCCAATTCAAAATGGAGGCTTACATACGTTTTGATGGAAATTCATGTATACAATTTGACATAACTTAACGTCGTATGGACATGGGGTTTTCAGATTCTAAAAGCTCTAGGTGTCTTCTTTAAAACTGTATTAAAAACTCATTTTCGACCAGGGTTTACATCCGATTTAATCCTCTTGATCGCGTCACATTTATGCAAATACATATCGTATAAAGTGAGATTGATTTATACTGTAAATGGGGTTATTTTTGCAAATAAATATTTCATACTTTATGCAATGTAGACATTCGTGAGTTTTGTGTTCTTTTATATAAACGTATATACATATAAACTGTAATGGAACCCACATGACTGTCAACCCGGGTAGACGATCACACATGTATCGCAGGTCTATTCATAGTATTGCATGCGCTCATCATGATAATAGTATAGCTTTATTCCGTAATGTTTAAAAGAGATTAAAATAATGTCTTGGCCAGTTCAACCCTCGCTACTCTAGTGGTTGAGAGACATGCTTTCCAATGCAGAGGTCCATGGTTCAATCCACTAGGACCACTTTCTCAACTGATTTAATTTCCTTTTGTAAAAGTTAGTTTTAGAAATATATTCGAAGTCCACAAGTGTTGTAGTTCCTACCTAGACAACCCTAGCCTTTCATCAAGGCCCTGTATTCTGTATAGGTGTGAGCGCCCTCTATCAAAATTGTGGAGTCTCGCTTCGCTCGACTCTCGCGTCTGCGGCGCTCGCTACTCGCGCCTGCGGCGCTCGGCGCCTCGCTGCGCTCGGCTCAAGAGGCGTCTTTGACAAAGACTAAGACAACCCAGGGTAGACAGACAGTCATGTGGGTATTTGATTGCTACACATACATAATATCTGCACTGTTTTACCTTTGCACTACCTCAGCATGGTGCGCAAGCATTAATGTTGCACAAAAACTGCCACTTTTACATGATATGTACAGGTACTATAAAACCAGACATGTTCGCGATTTTATCATTTCGCAAATCAACAATACTGGCCTAATTCCGGCATGAAAATATCAAGAATGTAAACTTTGCAATGCACTGCTTCAAGGTATTTGAAGGTAGATTGGAAATATTTGCGGCATGACATTTTTGTAAGTAAGTGCTCCTCGTGAAATCAGTGACATTTAAATGCACACAAACATTTTTGGTTTTACAGAACGTAAATTAACGTGATAAACATGAGGAAGACTACATTACAAAAGCTTTGTTCTTATTGGTTACTGACATTAGTTTATCGTTTATAAGTAACTAATCTGAAATCAAGTTTGTTTGTGTGTTTTTTTATTCAATTTTTAATTTTTACACATTTATCACATATCATACATTTACAACATTAAATATATCATTAATCATATATAGCTTATCCAAAAACATAATTCAAGATCGACACACACAAAAGACCCAGACGACGATGGCCACGCGAAACCTAAATTTTGAATTTGTATTGGAATTTTGAAAAATTCATCATAGGTTAGAAGAATTTGTTTCCAATCAAAATGCTATTTTTAAAGTTATTTTCATCGTTATCCGGGCGATGACTTAAAAATATTTCAAAATGGTGCACTTCCGTTGCCATATTGGGTCGTCCGAGACGCGTGACCACCGTCGTCTGATCAGACCAGCTGATTGACAGACCGCCCTCATAGCCAGGACTGATCCATATAAAATCAACAGTTTGTAGCCTAGTCAATAGTAGGTTACCAATGCGTTGTCCCGTTCTTTGGAGTACATAATAGCTATACAATGTATTTACCTAAACAAAAAATGTATGATACAGTATTGGTAATCCGCTTACCAGCAAGTCTTAAAACATTTCTATCAATTAAATTATATATACAATAAATAATAATTTTACAAAACACGAATACAGATAATATTTTGTTCTTGTACTGTATCTGTATACTATATACTATATACTATATTATTATATAGCTGTTTACAAGAACTGTTGCAATCAAAAGTTATAATTGTCTGCCGAGCATCTACAAAGTGCTCCAAACGTTAAAAGTACATGTAGGGAGCACTTTCAGATAAAGGCAGATTTTGCCGTCAAGGGCACTGCCACACAAGTAAGTCAATACAGACGTGTTGCAGGCACTCGAATTAAATGTTTTTATTAGCACTAGAGGAATCACCTATTACTGCAAAGGGTTCGCCATCGCCGCCATATTGGTACCTCACATTGGGTTTGATTTGAACCAATGACCTCAAGAGATCTCTACCATAAAAGAATAGCAATCAAAGGCACCGCAAAGGAAATCACGGAGGAAATCCAGTTTGTTTGTTTTGAGGATCTTTGTTTACAATGTCACCCATAAAATGATGACGGTAAAGAATATCGCAAATGTTGATCCCATTGTCCTCGATGACCCGCCTGTCGCACCTTCGTCATCAGGAGGAGTGCAACCCAGCCATTCAACGCCAAAAGTCTTTGGATAGCCATCAGATATGGTTTTGTTGACATCGTCGTATCGCCAAAAGCGTTTGGATTTGACGAAGTAGGAGTAGTCTGAAATTATATAAAAAAAGAAAGCGAAGTAGGTCAATTATAATTGGTCAATTGGTACAATATATCCTTAGTCTTGTTACCCTCCCCATGCCCCCCCCCCCCCCCCCCCCCCCCCCCCCCCCCCCATACATAATACAATAAAACCTATATTTGATTGTGAATAATTCATTTCTACTCGGTGAAATTGTCCATTAGCGTTATCTACGCTAAATAACTCTTCAGAGCCGCATACCAAGGGGAGATTCACTTTTAAAGCCTATTCCTACGCAGCAAAGGCACAATAAAAAATAAACATGTTTAACGTCCCCTCCCTATGTGTAATAGCTTTACTTCTTTCTTATAAGCAATTTAAACAAGTGTTGTGGTGACCAACCCTCAGAACCAGGTGGGGGGGGGGGGGGGGGGGGGGGGGGGGGGGGGGGGGGCGCGGGGGGGAGCGAAAAATCACGCGCTACGCGCGCATTACTTCACTCAGACTCACTTGTCGGTTCATTACATTTCTCGCCCCCTCCCCCAATATGAAAAACCTAGCTACGCCACTGAGTTTATCACTAACAAGGGCGTTTTCGCACTAAAAAGTGTAAAAGAAGGAAAACAAGGGCCTCTTTCTTTTTTCGACAAATTCCGTTTTTTCTTAATAGAGGCTAGGCTCTCAAAAACACCTGTTTGTAACCTGCTTAAATAATTTTGGTTAAGTTACTGAAAACTAACAAAATTCAAGAGGAAATAATATTTGATTGCTATTCAAGGTAAAGGGTCAACCCAAATATAAGTCTGCTTGTGAAATTAGTCATTTTATCAACTTCACTGCAATTTTATGGTGTGGGATGGGGTCACATCATCGGGCAAAATGCAAACCAAGTGGTGATTGTTGTACAGCCAGATCATACAAGTCTAAATCTTTAAATGTAAACGAGCTAAAACTCTTTGAGAGCTCTAGCTCTTTATTAGAGTGGGTGTGTTCACTCATTTTGGAAAATCACTCCAAAAATGAGCTAACTTCACTCCTAAAACGAGCTCTCAAAGAGTGAATTTTAGCTCTTTTACATTTAAAGGGTCTGTCCTCATTTAAGATAGTTTAAATGACTGAACTTGGAGGTACGGAAAACACTGAAATAATTACCACGAAGTGAGTAATTAGTGTGTCATAACGATTTGTTAAAGGAAGGGTCCCGCAATGCACAACATTGAGCATTATTTGTTAGAAAAATAATTATCGAGCCGAAGTTACGTAATTATATAGAACAAAACAACATACTAGTCACAAAAATGAATAAAAACTGCCATCACTCAACATGCACTTTTTAAAATTCGCGGCGATCGAAAGTCCCGGTGTCGATGACGTCAAGGGTATCGGTGCTCAAATTGGCGCATGTGCATGTAAAATTATGACATCATCGACACTGGACTTTCGATCGCCGCGAATTTTAAAATGTACATGTTGAGAGATTGCGGTTTTTATTTGTTTTTGTCATATGAGTGGTGTTTTGTTCTATATAATTACAAAAGTTGGGCTCGATAGTTATATTTCTAACATATAATGCACACTTTTATGCTTGCGGGACACTTCCTTTAAAAGCTTTGCGTAACAATGAAAACAGAATTGGCACCGGCACACAGAGGCATGGTTGGAAAGGGGAGTGCCGTATTGATACGAGTAGGCCTATCCTATCTTAGGCTATGACTAATATCTGTAAATTGTGGTTTGTGACTAGCTCATCCTCACTTCCATACATGCATAATAAATACAATGTCCGGATATCGTGGGTCATATGTAGGGCTTTAACTATGTACTGTCATGGCTATTATAAAGATAAGTTGAGAGTAATATTTAATAGCAAAAGATGTCGTTAAATACTTTATAATTCATTCACACCCGATTGTGACCAAAATTAAATGATTAGTAAAAAATAAGACATTAAATAATCAGCTGATTAAACCTGAAAGAGAATTTGGTGTTTCATTAACAGCTTTAAAAGTGTAACAACATAAATTGAAGATAAATAATATTTAGACTCGACACACTGGCGTGAACTAAATTAATAAAGACCTTACACGGTCTCGAACCCTCTCGCATTCGCGGCGATCGGATTGAGGTATATCTCGGCATCAGAACGCGCCCTAATGTAGCCTATACGTAGAGACTTTGTTGAGAGACGTCTCAGCGGCTGAAATAGGCCTACATGTAGTAGGCCTACACAAAGTGGTCAAACAATGTCGCACGGTCATAAAATTTCGCACGGTCAAAAAATTTCGCACGGTCACAAAGTTTCGCACAGTCACAAATTTTCGCACGGTCACAACATTTCGCACGGTCACAACATTTCGCACAGTCACAAATTTTCGCACGGCCACAAAATTTGAGTAACCGGCCCTGAGAGGCCAAAACAAGCGGCCCATGTGGCGATCGCCACAACGCCACAGTGGCCAGTCCGCCCCCCCCCCCCCCCCCCCCCCCCACAGCCAAACACCCAATTACGCCAACTGTATCGAAGAAGTTATAACAACTCTTTGCTTTATCTCCCCGTACCTTGAAACCTGAATGCTGCTCCGAGATCATTACCAACATCATGGCCCCAGAACTCCTTTATATTCATTGGAAAACCTTCATCTATTGACCGGGTGAACTCGTTGTATTGCCACACTTGATTTTCGAAAAAGAAGAAGAGTTTGCCTTCCTGTTGCCATGGCAACACAGCGTCCACTGATATAGAGCTAGGAAGACCAAAGTCCGTGATGGGTTTGGGATAGTAGTGAGTAAGATCTAGTCATCGTACTCCCAGTATTCGTTCCTGAAAATTAGATAACGCATGAATTAATATTAATCAGAACGGATAATTCTACCATCAGAAAGTTGTCTCGATTTAGAAATTCATTTATTATTGCAGTGTAGGAGACCTATGATGTTACATTCGATGATCGGAGATTCTAGCAAATTTCCTTTTTAAAGATTTAACGGATTTATTAGTAAGGTATTACTCTAAATATAACTAAAATCATCCAAGAAAAAGCATCACGGGGTTATTATATTCCAGAAAACTATATGTTAAATATTTTAAAGAACACGAAATCCCGGGAACGTTGTTAAGACAGATAGTAGGCCTACTCTACTAAAACAAAAGCATCAGTGAAAATAGTATAATAGATGCATTTGAGTTACTCCGTCTTATGATTGAAATATTGATATTGCCAAATGGTATTTCAGAATTTCAGCGGTTTTTTTAAAACATAAAATCCGAATAAGTCTGAGGTTTATCAAAATTCAAGTTGTTTCTATTTATCCACTTTCTCTGAATCCTTGACAACCTACGAATAATCGGATACACGGCACAAATTAAGGTTACAATTTTTAGACAATTTTCAAAACAAGACATGATTTAAGCATGTAGCGTTTTATTCCGTTTATTTTTTCGTAACATAAACTTCCTGAACCTTATATTGAGAGTAAAGTATAATTTCTTTATGCTCACCTTTTATAAAATAAATCAAGCCGTCTCTCGATTCAAACGCAGCAGTGACGTCTACGGGTCATTCCAAAAGATATTGATTTTATTTGGATATCCCTCGTATGGCGTACCGTCGGATTGTATTCGCCACATTCATCACCCTGGTGTATAAAGTGAGATAACCAAAATAAAGAAATGAAATCAGTCCATAGACAAGGTTACTTACAGGTGTGACGAAGCTTCTACGATCAATTGATCAATTGATTGATTGATGATTGATTGATTGATTGATTGATTGATTGATTGATTGATTGATTGATTGATTGATGATTGATTGATTGATTGATTGATTGATTGATTGATTGATTGATTGATTGATTGATTGATTGATTGATTGATTGATTGATTGATTGATTGATTGATTGATTGATTTGATTGATTGATTGATTGATTGATTGATTGATTGAATAGCTAATTTGTAGACCAAGATGAAGTATTGATCCTACCTTGAACATAAATAGTTCAGATCGTATGTTTGCTATAGCATCAAATTTGACCTCACATACTGGGTCCTGCGTGGTCCAACAGATGCTGGTGTTTCGATGGTAGCTTGAGGTCGATAAGCTGGACGCATTGTTGCGGCGGGGACGTCTGGGTCACCTCCGCCGGGCTGTCCTGGACGCGGTGGATCAGGATTTGAACCTGTGATATCAACATTACACAAATAGTACAGGTTCATATCATATTGGGCTTAGTATTATTATAACTACACAGGTTCTCCCCTAAAAATGAACAAAATTACTTTTTATTCGCCGGTTTTGATTGGCATGCACCATTATTTTAGGAGACCCTTTAATCCCTTTGCTTACCATAAAGTGATTGTATTCCATAAATGTCGTCATAATTCAACTGGAAATCCGGGTTATAACCTTGATAAAACGGAGCCATTAAAGCATCGGGTACTTCTGAATGTCCTAGACCTAGACTATGCCTAGTTCGTGTGCCGCTACAGTGAACAAATCAATACCTATAACAACAAAAAAATTGTTTATACACTCTTAGATATGTCCGAACCAATCAGAAAACAGGAAACTAAAATACGTGGCGTGCATTGAAAGTTTCTACTCTATTTGGCTTCCTCTGGACAGTGACGTAACTTAGGCGCGCGTGTTATGTGAATACGCAGTTACGTCACTGTCTCGTGATGGCCAAATAGCCTCCGCGTGCGCGCTGTACATGCGAACACTATACGCTTAGTTGTGATTTGTTGTTCACGCAGCACGGGTTCGCCGATTCTTACTATGGGTGATAATCATGACATAAATTGCCCGCTTAGAAGCGCTATTAATTCGCTCTGGTAAACCTATTGTTATTAATACTACGAGAGGATCACCCAGTGCATATATTTAAATTCGGGGCTAACTGCATGGGTAAGTTTCCTCATTATGTTGCAAATTACATCTACGCTCATGCCTTTACACTACTCAATACAGGCCGGTTGGTTGCACACGAGAATTATGTCATACATAGCAACCAGCTGGATGGAATATCGAATATTTAAATTTATTGACGGGTTTTAGGGCATCAATTTATAGCGCTGCTAAGTGGGCCTCGTAACCTAATGAACTTGTTAACATAAATGTAGATGTATTCGTTATTCAATTGATTAAAAGTATGCACATATTTGTATTTTTGTGTTTGTATCATGTCGTGCATGAATATAAATGCAATACAGGCCTATGTTTGTTTCTCGAAAAAAATAGACAAATCAATGCACTTGCACAAATGTTGATATGCTCCAAAATTGCAAATCCCTATACTGGGTCATGCCATTATTTACACATCAACATCAGCGCGCGCATTGATTTGTCTAATTTCTCTCAAAATTAACAATTAACTTTCATTTGCGAATTTGAGGGAACAATTTGAACTTTTGATGCATATATATGGCGATGTTCAAATGTTGAAATAAGATAATTGCTACATCTGGTATTTATTTTCCACTCGTACAGTGGTAAGTTCGCAATTCAATCTATTTCAAAATGAATAGCTCAAACATATTATTCCGAGCTTGCGCTGTGTGCTACTAGACATCATCGGTTTGGTTTTGACAACACAAATCATGTCTTGTTTAGAATCCCTCGGCTTTGAAAAGCAATTTTGTGATTCGAGTTTCAAAGAAGAAAAAAATCATTAAAGATTGCATTAAAGGGACACTAAGAGATGTGTTGGAGGCTGCGCCCTCAACTATGATAAAAACTGGGATTAGTATATTTTATAATTGTATTACATGTATGAACTTACACCTATAAGGATTAAGAAAAATCAGCCCTCTTTGTACCAGAAAACGTTGATTCAAAAATGCTCGTACAGTCGGGACGAGCATTTTACGTCCGACAGTATCTCCCTGCAGTACGCGTGATACATAAACGCGAACCATATTTGCATAGAGGGCGTTTTTCAATAAATAGCGATGATAGTGTTTTAATCAAGTTTTGCTGTGTTTTTGTTAGTAGAAACAACAATAATTTTTAAACATTTAAAATTTTCAACACCACTTAATGTCCCTTTAAGTGTTGTTACACTGTCTTACCGTCGACGTCTGTGTTGTAAGAAACTGTTCGTCTTCATCAAAATGAGCATCTCCGCCAATGCCAGGCCAGGGAAAAAAGCATGAGCCAGAGTGCCACCTTCGCCATCAAATGTATATGTATCTCCATGGTCACGGGCTGCAAATGAGATCTCCAAATCCGCAGTATCGTATCTCGAGATCTCGCTAAACTTTAAAGGGGTGACATCACTCCAGACCTTCAGTGCTTGCTCTATGGAATCTATAACCTCTGATCGGCGCATATCGGGGGTGTAATTTTCAAAGCTGTTGAAGAAGAAAACGCGGCCGGCAGCAAAAATGAATTGAGATGATAGAGACAATAAAGACCTGTTATAGATGAGGTGACATTTGTTGACATTTAGGACGCCCTCTGTTGGTTTGAGACAAAACACACCGGGCAAGAGTTCCTATAGTTTACATAGGCCAGATCACAGTGGCGTAACAGCCGGGGGGGCAGGGGGGGCACAGTGCCCCCCCTGAAGGTGCTCAGCAGGAAATTTAAACCTACCCACCAGGAAAAAATGGGGGAAGGGAAAAGAGGAAAAGAAGGGGGAAAGGGAAAGAAAAGAGATAGAGAGAAAGGAAAAAAGGGAGGAAAAAAAAAAGGAAAAGGGAGGGAAAAAAGGGGAAGAAAGAAAAGGAAAGAAAGAAAGAAAGACAAATTCGCATTACAAAAAGCACAACAGTCAATTGACTGCTTGTTGTACTGCGAAAATTTTGTGACCGTCCGAATTTTTTTGACCCCCTAACCCCCCCTCCCCCCCCCTCCCCCATCCCCCCCCCCCCCCCCCCCCCCCCCCCCCGGGACGGAATTATTCTTACCAGGAATTTTTTTGCTGTGCCCCCCCTGACAACCAACCTCTGTTACGCCCCTGCCAGATCAGGTTTTCTAACTAGATTGTGGTGTCACAGCAAATTGTTATCAAAACTGTCTTTAAACTTGCTTAGGAATGCTATAAGCTATCGCATTTCACACAAAAAACTAAAACTAAATGAGTTTTACAATTCATGTTGTCTTCATTAATTTTACTGTATTCTGCCTGGAGGGAAACAACAGAGGGTGTCCTATTTGTAAATACATGAC